>CM040426.1:31394898-31809898 GCA_022702705.1 Papilionanthe hookeriana x Papilionanthe teres
GGAGATTAAATCCTATTATGAAAGAAGTTGATAAGAAAGAAATTTTAAAGTGGTTGGATGTTGTGCATGGGTTAGTCCTATTCATTGTGTTCCTAAGAAAGGAGGAATAACTATGATTGTTGATGAAAAGAATGAAATGATACCAATAAGACAAGTTACAGGGTGGCGAATATGCATTGATTATAGAAAATTAAATCTTGCCACAAGGAAAGATCATTTTCCACTCCCTTTTCTAGATCGAATGTTGGATAGATCGGTCGGGCATAAATACTTTTGTTTTCTGGATAGATATACTGGTTACCACCAAATTCAAATTGCTCCTGAGGATCAAGAGAAAACTACATTTACCATTCCTTATGGTACGTTTGCTTTTAGAAGAATGCCCTTTGGTTTTTGTAATACCCCTGTAACATTTTAAAGATGTATGATAGCTATTTTTTGTGATTTAATTGAAAAAGGGATTGAAATTTTTATGGGTGACTTTTCAGTGTTTGGAATTTCATTTGAATCATGTTTAGAACATCTATCTAAAGTTCTAAAACACTGTGAAGAAACTAATTTGGTCCTAAATTGGGAAAAATGCCAATTTATGGTAGCAGGAGGAATTGTTTTGGGACATCGGATTTCAGAAAAAGGTTTGGAGGTAGATCCTGCAAAAATTTAAGTTATATCTAATTTACCTTGCCCAACTAATGTAAGGTGAATTAGAAGTTTTTTAGGACATGCTGGATTCTATAGGCGTTACATTAAAGACTTTTCAAAAATTACAAAACCTTTATGTCGTTTACTGGAAAAGGATGCAATTTTTAATTTTGATGATAACTGCTGTAAAGCCTTTGAAACATTAAAAGAAAAATTAATCACTGCACCTATAATAATTTCACCAAATTAGGAAAAACCTTTTGAATTAATGTTTGATGCTAGTGATTATGCTATTGGTGTTGTTTTGGGTCAGAAATATGATAAAATTTTCAAAGTAATTTATTATGCTAGTAAAACTCTTAATGAAGCTCAAATTAATTATACCTCTACTGAGAAAGAGTTATTAGCTATAGTATTTGCCTTTGATAAATTTCGATCATATTTAATTGGAACTAAATGTGTTATGCATACTGATCATTCTGCTATCAAATACTTAATGAAGAAAAATGATGCAAAACCAAGACTTATAAGATGGATTCTTCTTTTGCAAGAATTTAATTTTGAAATAGTAGATAAGAAGGGTTCTGATAATCAAATTGCTGATCATTTGTCTAGGCTTGAAATTGAAAAATCTCTCTATGATATTGAAGAAATTAATGAACATTTTTCTGATGAAAAACTGTTCACTGTTAAAGAAAGGAATGTTCCGTGGTATGGAGACATCATAAACTTTATTGTTAGTAATATTATACCCTATGGTTTGACATATCATGAAAAGAAGAAATTTTTGTCTGATGCTAAGACTTATTTTTGGGATGACCCATTTTTATATAAACAAGGAAAGGATATTATAATTCGAAGATGAGTACCTTTGGAAGAGACTTATGAAATTATTCAAAAATGTCATGATTATGATTATGGGGGACATTTTGGAAGTCATAAAACTGCATATAGGGTATTACAATCAGGATTTTATTGGCCTACAATTTTTAAGGATGTGAATGATTATATTAAAATTGTGATAGATGTCAGCGTGTAGGCAATATTTCTAGAATAAATGAGATGTCCCTCAATTATATGTTGGAAGTTGAAATATTTGATGTTTGGGGATTAGATTTTATGGGACCATTTACACCATCTTTCGAAAATGTGTATATTTTGATAGCAGTAGATTATGTTTCCAAATGGATTGAAGCTATTGCTTTACCTCGATGTGATGCTCAAAGTGTTGCAAAGTTTTTAGAAAAGAATATATTTTACAGATTTGGAATACCAAGAGTAATCATAACTGACGGGGGAAGTCATTTTAGAAATGCTATTATTGGGAAGTTAGCAAAGAAATATCATATTAATCATCACATTGCTGCTGCTTATCATCCGCAGAAAAGTGGTTTGGATGAATTATTCAAATGTGAAATTAAAAGAATATTGGAAAAACTATTAATCCAAATATAAAGGATTGGTCAATTAAACTAGATTATGCTTTGTGGGCCTATAGAACTGCTTACAGAACACCTATAGGAATGTCCCCATATAGGCTGCTTTTTGGAAAGCTTGTCATTTACCTTTTGAACTTGAGCATAAAGTTTATTGGGCTATTAAAGAGATCAATTATAATTTGAAAGATGCTGCTGAAAAAAGATTATTGCAATTGAATGAGCTTGAAGAAATAAGAAATGAAACTTATGAAAATGCTAAGATTTATAAGGAAAAGATGAAGTTATGGCATGATCGAAAGATTCTTACCAAAAATTTTGTACCAGGACAACAAGTTTTGTTGTATAATGCTAGATTGAGAATATTTTCTGTAAAACTTAAGTCTAGGTGGGTGGGTCTATTCATTGTGATAAAAGTTTATTCTTATGGAGTTGTAGATATTCAAGATCCTAAGACTCCAAAAATATTTAAAGTTAACAGACATAGACTTAAACCATATTTTTCAGTCAACATATCTAAACCGACTAGTTGGCGCTTAGGCGCCACAGTTGTAAAAAATGAGAAAAATGTGTATTTGAAGCCTAGATTGTGTGGGAGAAGTTATGGAATTTATTTAGAAGATTTTAAACATCTCGGGTAATATTCTAGCATCTCCCAAGTCTATAAAAAGGACTATACTTGATAGAAACACTTACCCTAAGTCCAAATTTCATTTCTAAAGTCTAAGAAGAAAATTTTGAAGAGCATCATGTCTTCCTGGGAGAACGAGATGAAGAAGAAGTAAGATTCAGATAAAAGTAAGTTCATTAGTGATAGTGCTAAGGAGTTATTTAATGGATATCTGGCTGTTAACATTCAAGGTATTGCAGAGATGATTGCAAAAATTGAAGCCCGAGTGACTTTAATGAAAGCAAAAATCAATGATATTACCTTACATTTGGATCACATGGGATGGCAACTCAAGATGCAATTCAATCATTCGAGGTATGTGGAAGAAATAGATAAAGTGACATTTGTGAAAAATAAATGGATTGAAGAAGATGATATAAGAATGAACAATGATCGCCTGTTCTCAAATCTACATTCCTGAAGGGTCAAATGAGAATAATAGTGGTCCTGGTTATATTCCGCCTAATGGAGAGTGGAATTAAATGTGTTTTGTTTGTATCTGTTTAGTGTCTTAATGTGTTATGTTAGTGTTCTTGTGAGTTCATGTTTGATGTGTTTAGTGTTTTTATATATGCACGATGATGTGATGGGTACATCTTAGAGATGTATACTTATCAGTTTAATATTATAGTGTCTTGTATTTTGAGAATTTTATCCTTTATGTTTGGATAGAAATTCTAGTGTTGTATTAAATGTTATGTTTGTTTTAAATATAAGTTTGTGTTTTATGAAATTTGTGTGGAATCAATAGTTATTAAACTTTGATTTGGAGTATTAGAAGACTTATGTGGGAGAATTAATTATTGTGGACTAATTAAGGGTAATTAACAAAGTGATTTAGTGCATATACCTTAATTATAAAAATTTGGGTACTGGCGGCTAAGCGCCAGATTTCGCGCTTAAGCGCCAGTTCACGAAATTTGTTTCCCGTGAGTTAAAAACCCGAAAGTTGCCATTTTCAACCACCCCGTCGTCTTCAACCTATGTTTTGCCACGAAAGAGGAGCCTAGGGTTACACATTGTGGATCATTTAAGAGCCAATCTCAACAAAAATTGTTAGATTTAGATTTCTTGAGGTAAGAGCACTACTCCTAAGTAAAAATTTTTATTTTCACCATGTATTTTGAGTACATTATGGAAAATCTTAAAATCACTATTCATGGTGAAAATTTGAGGAAAAGCTTGATAAATTGCTTTGATTTAGTGAAAATATCTTTTGGAAGATAATTTAGCAAGTTTAGTTTTATTTTGGAATTTAAGGTGAATTTTTTGTAAATTTATAGAGATGGCTCCAAAGTCAAAGCGCTCTCGAGATAAGCAAAATTTGATTCTGACAAATTTGTTAGTTTGAGGGCTGAGGAATGCTACGTCAATGCATTACAATCACGTAAGTTGATTCCTGAGCGAGTGTTTAGTAAGACAGGAGAGGTGATTGATGATATGATTGCAAGAAGAAACCGGCGAAATTCTTGTTGCTTCTCTGTCGTTGTCGTTGTTTTCGTGGTAAGAGAATTTTATGCAAATTTATCTGCTGCGGAGGAAAATCAAGTGATGGTTAGAAGGCATGAATTAAACTTTTCTTCAGGTGCAATCAATACCTTTTATGGACTACCTCCTGATATGTTTTGTTTTTATTCTAACTATCATCCTTCGGAAGGAGAATTAGATGAGATTATGGAATTTCTGACTGATGGAAGATGATTATGAAAAATAACAAATGATAGAAGAGTGAACTTTCCTACTTCCAAACTGAATGCCATTTCTAAGGCATGGCATTATTTTATCTCATCTAATTTGTTACCTTCACGTCATACAAGTGAAGTGACGAGAGAAAGAGCTGTGTTGAATCATTGTATTCAGAATGGGAAGCCTATTGATATTGGAGGGATAATTTATGATTATGTTTTGAACTGTGTTAGATCAACCACGACTGCAGGTATGGGATTTCCTTCCCTGATTCATTCGCTATGTGAAAGATCTGGAGTGAGATTTGAGACTTGGGAAGAGGTACTTCAGCCATTGAGACCAATTACTAGTGTAAACGTTGGTGCTTACACTGTACATTCAGAGTTTTGTTGGAGAGGAGGATTTGGTAGGGCTTCTACTGCTTCTGCTTCTGCTGCTTCTACTTCTCGTGCTTCTACTTCACGTGCTTTTTCATCTACTGATTCGCAGACAGGTTTATTAAGAAATATTTTGAAAAAAGTGAGTCTTACTCGAGAGCATGTGAGAGATATGGATGGTAAGCTGGATAATGTTGAGAGATATATTGTAAAACATGATGAATATGAGGAGAATTATCAGCAATATTTGGATAGACTGATTAGAGGAGATCAGAGTGCTGATCATCCATTTTATATACCTTATGTGCCATCCAGAAATTGGAACGAGAAAGATGATGATGATGAGGATGAAGAGTAGATGTATGTGTGTTTGTTTTGGTTATTGTGTTGTTGTGTTGTGTTTTTGTATGCTTTATCTAGTATTTTGTTTTATGATTGTGTTATGATGTGAA
Source organism: Papilionanthe hookeriana x Papilionanthe teres (assembly GCA_022702705.1). Lineage (NCBI taxonomy): Eukaryota > Viridiplantae > Streptophyta > Magnoliopsida > Asparagales > Orchidaceae > Papilionanthe > Papilionanthe hookeriana x Papilionanthe teres. The sequence goes on from CM040426.1 coordinate 31,400,162, forward strand.
CCTTGATAGTATGCAGATTGTAGTTGTACTATTTATCTGTTATGCATATTCAGGTATTGTTGTTGTTTTATTATGGATTTATATGTTGCTTTGTGATGGTGTGTAATTGTAAATGTTTTTATGTGTATGTTATGTCAGAGTTTTTAGTAATGTGTACTTTAATTTCCAAAAACTGTTAGGAGATTATAAACCACTATTAGGAACTTCTACTTAGGAAAACTACATGTTTAAAATTCTTCAAATTCCACTATTATATGTTATCTGTATCAGTGTTTTATTTTAGTTGAAGTGTATTTACTTTGAAAACCTCCACTATAGTAGAACTCTTCTGAAATTTTTACTTTTCTTATTATTAAAAAAATAAGAAAAATGTTTAAAAAAAATAAATTTGATTTCATTTTACTCCTGTTTTTTAAATTGTTATACTTGCATATTAGGATATTAAAAATCTTGCAAGCATGATATGTCAGTTTTTATTTCTCACCCATGTATCATTTCTTATGCTTAAATGTTTTATCCTAATTAAAAATTTAAAGTTTGGGGGGATCTTAAAAACAAAGATTTTCAAAAATCTAAAATATTATTTGATTCTCAGGAATAATTAAAATAAATCTTATTTTTGATTGAGAACAATTATGTATATGAAGTTATATTAGGGGAATAAAATTTTGAATATAGAAATGAATAAAAGAATTTAGTTAAAATTTATAGTAATCATGAAAAACTTAAAGTTAAAATTTTCTTAATAAAGAGGTGTTAAACGAAATTAAACTATCTTTAGTAAGAAGTTTTGTATTTTTGGATAAATAGAAGATTTGACTTTTATTCTTCAAAACTTAAATTTATTTAATTGAAGAGTAATTTTCAAATACTATTATCATGATTTTAAGTGAAAGATGTATATTTGATCTTTATTTTAAATGGAAGGATGAAATTCAAAATCATTAAAAAGGTTTATCCAGATATAGTAATCTTTACCTTAAAAAAAAGAGAAAAATAGTATATGAAAAGGAAGGAGAAGCTTGAGGATTTAAGGGCCTAATCAAAATGGTTTCATACCTAAAATTTAAGATATATGATCAGAGAAAATCTAAAGCTTAAGGTTATAATATAGTAAGTAAATTATTTTTCAAATAAAGATTTTTAAGTGAGAAAAATAAATGTTTGAATCCTATATTTTGAAAAATCTACAAATATTTCTGAAACAGATAGAGACTTTTATTTATTATTTTCCTTTACTTAAGAACTTTCTAAACTTTAAGTTAGTTTTAATTACTGAATTTTTTTCTAAATTAGACTATTCCATTTCTAGAACAAAATTTTGTTATCTTCCTAAGAATCTCATTACATAATTTGCATGCTAAAATGTTATATGAGATTAACTGTCACTTGAGAACAAGTAACATTTTAAGCTTGGGGGATTTTGATACACCTAAAATATATAGTATTTTTATGCACATTTTTATACCTATATTTAATGATATTGCACTTTAAGGGAAGGTATTTTGTGTTTTTCTTGCAGGTATGATGAAAATGGATGGTCATGATGAAAGGAGCAAAATTGGAACAAATTTGGAGCAAAAAAAGGAAAAATCAAAATTTTGGCACTGGCGGCTAAGCGCCGCTGGCGACGCTTAGCCGCCACGATTATAAATCGAACTTTAATTAGATTTGGTGCTAAATTCAAAAGGGAATGGATGCAACTCTTGGTGGTAACGTCCATAACTTCCTTTGGGCGGCAAATTTCAATGAAGGGGTGTGTTCCTTGGTAGATAAATCGAATCTGGACACATTTTGAAGAGACACCAAGAGACCTTTTGGTTCACTATTTAAAGAGAGTCTTAGAAGTGAAGAAGTGAAGAATTGAAGAGGCACTTCACTGTATTTCGAAGAGAAGAATTTAGGAGATTCTTCCACTGCATTTTAAGTTTTTATTTAGAGTACGAGTAGAGAGTAGAAAGGAGAAAAGGGTCGGAGTTAAGAGTTCTTCTCCCACTTTTTTTATTTCTTTTAAGTTTAGTTTTTATTGAAGTATGAAGTCTGTATTCTGAGTCATCGGAGTTTGGAGACTTGCTCTGAGGAGTAGTTTAGCGAAGAGTCAAAGTTTCAGAGGAACTTCCTTAGTCTTGTGGAAAGGATTTTCAGATAAGTGTTTACTTTTATTTTGGTTATCAATACTTGCTTTCGTTTATTATTTTATTATTGTTTTTAATTTCAAATCTATGTGTTTTGTATTTTCCCAATGCATTCTGAGTAGTTTACTTTATCTTTTTCTTTGTTAAAATGGAGATGTAATTAATTTAAAGAGAATTGTTGTGGAAAGTATCAGTGTTTAAAAGTTGGAAGAAGTTGTGAAGATTGATTCTAGAACTTTGTTTACTTCTTAATTTGCTTTGTTAAGTTGTAAAATTTCTTGAGATTATGTAAGATCCAACGGGGTATTATCTCATTAAAGTTAGTAGGAATCACATGCAATTATATGGATGAGAACTGTAGTCCATATAAGTGAATGTAATATTAGAAGATATTTTTATAGAAGGGAGTAAAATTAAAAGATTTTAGAGTGACAGACTAAAACCCCTAATTTGGTTTGAAGTTTTGAGTTTTGTTATGAGAAGTTAGCCCCCAGGTGGTGGGAATGGAGGGAACTCTAGAGTGAGAGACTGGTATCTTCCCTGCCTAACCATGTTCAAAATAATATTAATTTCAAATTAACCTATGTTTTTTATAGAACCAACGATAGAAGTGAAAAGAAGAAACTACAATCCCTTAACAGTGAAGAGGTTTCAGAAAGTCTAACTTCTTTGTCAGTGTTAGTCTGATTTTAGGATTTGATGACATCCATAATTTTTTTTCTTTTTCAATGATCATATTTTTTCTCCTGCATCCTCATCCCATGCCTTGACCACAGATGCGAGTTATGGAAGAGTTTTCATCCCCTCATTTGAGTTAAAACAAAACTATCTTCAATTTCTATATATTTTATTTTTTTTTTCCTTTTTTCTATATCCTCCTTTTTTCTCTGCATTTAATGACTATATATTTTGAGAACAACTTCATATTTGGTAGAGTGTAGTATAAAGCAATAAGAGAAACAACAATTAAATTCATTGTATTCTTGACGACAACATCGTCTTCTTCTTTCAGGTTCTTGTCTTCTTAAAGAATAAATTTCTCTGATAATCCTCTCGACAAGAGGGTCTATAGCAGAGTCATTAATAAGAAAAACAAATTTAGAGCCATCTGCATCCTAAGAAGGGGGGCCCTCCAATCCATCATGGCTAGAGCATAGTTCACCCTGTCGAACAGAGGAGCAGAGTGATTCTCAGCTGACAGGATTTAAGCGTCATCCTGGGCTGGAATCGAAACGAGTCATGACAGGAACTCGATCCACAGAGCCAGAGGACGAGAATAGATTCGCAACCGATGGGATTATGAGCATTATCCTGCACCAGAAATGAAATGAGTAATAGAAGGACCCAGTCCACATTGCCAGGAGATGAGAAGAGATTCTCTGCCAACAAAATTTTGAACGTTATCCTGGGTCGGAATCAAAACAAGTCATAGCAAAGACATTGTCCTCTCAGCTAGACATTATACTGTAAAAGGTAAATCTAGCACTCTTAAATACTGCAACATCCACTATGATGAAAATTCTCAAAAGTACGGAAGGGCGACAAGAGAGGCTAGAAAACACAAAAGAGCGAAGTAGCTCGTCACCATCTAGTACGAGCATCTTCCTTAAAGGAAAAGTAAGACTAATATGAGCTAATACAATGAAGGAAGTGTCATATGCACAACTCATCCTTTCTGAGGGAGGGCATGTAGGCAACACATGGTGGGGACATGGTTCGCACAACTAGGAAAGTAGCAAAATGACTCTCAATTCGAGGAGCCAGAGACATTTCCTAAGCTCGGAGTCGAACGTGTATAGAAATGCATTGCGGCGTATGCTACTGTATTGGCAGCAATATAGTCCTAGTCCTCCTAACCTTTCCACCTAATCAAGTAATAGGTGGACATAAAGAGCCTAGAATGATAGTGAAAAAACCACTACTAACAGAAGACTCATCCATATTTTCCAAGAAGATCTGTGAGAACACGAAGAAATGATTTTGTAAAAGGGGCGGGCTTAACGCAAATCACTGCAACAGAAATAGCTCAATATGCATGAATTTTTTTTTTAGGGAGAGGGCAAAGAGCGTATGCCTTACAGAGCGTAGGAATAACTCGATATGCATGCTTCCCCTTTTAAGGAGGAAGGTACAGATTGAGCACCTCAAAAGGTATAGGATTATGTAAGGTAACCATAAAGGGTGCTAAAAGGAACCGATAGTTATGATGTCTTTAGGAGCATAAAAAATGCTTAGGGAGAGAAAATGAGTTCTCCTCGGCGGTAGCGATTGTTTCTATCTTCATACTCTTCCAAGCCATTGAAAAATAATGGACAACGATAAAAATAGAGAGAGCTTAAGAAACCAATCACAAGGTACAATGATATTCGTGCATGTGATAATGCAACAATCAAGCTGTCAAGGGTGTGAGAAGGGACAAAATGCTTCGAGTTGCTAACCATAATAACTGACACATGGATTAAAAAATAAGGTCTCATAAAAAGGATCAACTAGTGACTTTGAGGAAAAGAAACCAGGTCACGATCATATGACCTGAAACTTCTAGAATGGAGAGAGAGACTTTTCCCATTCAAAGTCACCAATATGTTTATGTTCATTTTTTCTCTCTTTTACTTTTTGAAGGAGTCATCAGCCTATCAATCATTATATTCCTTCTCCAAATAAATATCTCTTTCGGGTCATATGCATGGCATGGAGAAGAGATAAACCGAAAAATATGGACATATGATAAAGACAACAGATAAGTGAAAAAATAAAATGGAGAGCCTATGTGCGATAAACCTCGTAAGGATGTGTCAAGTATGTCAGTCCAAACAAGATAGGGCAGAGGCACCTTGGACCAATAACTTCAAAAGAATACATACGTAAGCTACCCATAACCACATCTTGTGGGATGCCCAAGAATACTCTCATTAAAAGTGGTTTCTCTCAAATTATCGTCAAACCTGAGGAAATAGGTCATTAAAAGAATGGTTATTTTATATAAGAAAGTCTCGATGCTTCAAAACTCATGCTAAGCCATCGGGGAGAGAGTGAGTCTCTCACATCCCAAATGAGTAGTGGCTCATCTGCATATAGAGCCTATGAAATAATCATAATCATCTTCGAGGATATCCTAATAAGTCAAAGCACGCCTGAGCTATAAGGGAAGAGGATAAATCGTAGTATCTCAAATGGGTGGTAGCTCATCGACATTGGGCCCTCAAGATGATACCAATGACGTCAAGGAGTGACAAGGCTCAATATAAGTAGTAAAAGGAAATGGGGAGTAATCCTTAGAAGGTAGAGCTAGCTAGGTCAGGGTACCACGGACCCGTCATCGCAAGTCATTAAAACCTCAAGTCTACCTGGTCGTGAAAATAGTCGACACAACACATCTAGAGATCCCTAGTGAGTCATTTATGAATTTCATCGTTCATAGGGAACCTCGGTAGCCCTAAGGTCAAAAGAAGGAAACTTTATCTTATGAATATAAGCTAATGCTCCAAGAGGTGGGACTTACACTTGCCAAAGTTGCAAGGATGCCTTAGGAAAATAAAAGAAGGTAGGTTCAGCTACAAAGCTGGAAATGCTCAAATAAATGGACTTACATCCAGTCTAGGTTAGAGAGCCTTCTAACACCCTAAGAGCACTAGATAACCTCTTATGTAGAAATATGTTTGTTGGAAAAGTTAGATTGAATAAACAAAAAAGACAATCTAAGCATGCAAAGCACACAAAAAAGAATTATGTGTGTGTGTGTGTATTTATACATGTATATGTGTGTCTATATATATATATATATATATATATATATATATATATATATATATATATATATAGACACACACTTGTATATATATATATATACATACGTATATCATATATATATATATATATACGCATATGTGTGTGTGTGTGTGTGTGTGTGTGTGTGTGTATTACGAAGATGAAACATAAATGATTATGAAAGTTTGTTTTTTGTTAAATCATGACTAGAACATATCAAACTCTATGCATCAAAATCAGTGACAACACACTCTTCCCTTTCCTGATGAGTTAAGGAATACATTTTTGGGTGGATGTTCTACCTTGGTTGCTAACTATGAATCATGGTGCCAATTTCTTTTATCCCGTGTTGATCCAAAAGTACAACATTTCTGAAAATTCCTCTGAGTTGAATACCTTCTTGGGTCAGCATCTGATGTTGATCTCTAAATAGAATTGAGACAATTTCTCCTATGATGTCTAGGCTATCTAAATAAGTAACACACCTTCAACCCAAAAAAACACTCACCACGATGTTGCTTTCCAGACTTAGCACAGAGCATTATAGAACTACTGCTAACTTGCCTAATAACTCCTTCAGTCCATAACTTTATTTTCTCCCAAATAGACTCTCCTTCTTCTGAATGAAGTGTTAGTGTCACTTCTTCCAAACTTTTCCTCTTGTGCAAATCTCTATGTTTTTGAGTCTATTGAAAATCAATCTCCGCCCGCATAGCCCTCTCTAATATTATCGAATAGTCTTCAATCCTAAGTGACACTAGTGGCTGTCTGATTGAATTCTTCAGCCGAAAAGAAATCTGTAGAATTTCTCCTCTACATTTGGAATCAGTTGTGGTGTATACCTCAATAGCATAGTGAACTCTGCATCTTACTGAATAACTAATTGATCTTCTTTTACTAAACAAATGAATTTATTATGCATCTATCTCCTAGTCAATAGTGGTACAAACTAATCTCTGAAGGTTTATACGAACTCATACCACCAAGTGGCTGGTTCTGCCTCCAAACTTCTGCATCTAATCATGCCACCATATTTCAGCTTCCCGCTCAAAAGCAAATGTAGCAAGGGTAACTCTCCTCTTTAATGTACATAATAACCCTTCAATAATCTTTCACTCTTAATAGCAATAATTATTGAAGGGTTGTCATGTATATCATTTCTATCGTGCTTATCATTTACATCTTTAATATTTAACAATATGAAGAATCTAACTAAAGCAGAGCATACATTGAGTCAAAAATATAATTTGAAATAAATAAGATTATTAATATTTAGAAATATAATTATTCACCTCAGTTGTTAAGCTATATTCTTAATCTTCAATAATTAGTTGACATCGCTATAACCTTTATACTGATATTAACAACCTATGAACAAAAAGCAAACTTTAAGATTTAAGTAATTTTCGTTATTCAAACTGTTCCTCTTAAGTTAACATATGATTATTTTACCTGAAATTTACGAAGTCATCTTACGACTAACTTCTAGACGCCTGCCTCAAGCTCGCTGCCTTTGGTAAACAACTTGAAATTAGTAAATATCTTAGGGTTTAACAATATATTAGCTCATAAGGTAATTTAACCCAAAAAATAACTTTCTTGCCTCAAATAGGCTTCTCAGCATAACCAACCTTCTTCGATCTTGCCAAAACTTCTTCCATCTTCTTCTTTTGTTTAATCCTCCCTTAACCTTACTGATATTGTGCTAGAAATCCTTACAAATTCCCACAAATCAACTTTTCGCTTTTGACACAATCTCATCTCAACTCCGGTGACAAAAAATGAAAAAGATACATGATTCATGGTAAATCTCAAAATGGAAGTGTGAGACAGGAAATCAATGTCTCAATTAGTGTCAAAGAAGGTATCGTACTCACCAATTTTCTCCCTAGAGATCTCTACTGTAAGCTACGGCTCCCCTGTCGCGCACTCGGATCGGGCAGCTACATGAACCAATCACATTAGCTCATGACAATTTACGAAACCAATGTACGGGAGAAGGATTCAAAGGATCTCGAAAAGAAACCAGCCTTTCGATAGAAACTCAAAGCTAAATATGGCGTGAATGTCGATTGTGAACATTGAGGGTGCATAAGAATTAAAGAATAATAAGGTTTAATTAAAGTTTAATTAATTTGATTAACTCAATATCCTATAAATTTTTCTCTCGAGACATTCATAATTTACAAACAATACTAGATATTAAATTCATTAATTTGATACTTATAACTTTAATAAATTAATTCAATTGAAATTTGAGGGTTGCAATTCACAAAACTGAATTTCACAATCTTTCTTATAAATATTCACCCTAAAGTCATGAAATCTACACTAACTAATTACATGCACGCGCATATATATATATATATATATATATATATATATATATATATATATATATATATATATATTATATGAAGTTGAAACATAAAGTGAGGCCAAAATATTACATAAAGGTTAAGTCATCCAAATACGACAAAATTTCCTCTCAAATATTCCTTTATTTCGTAGTGATTCATGGATGTATTGAAATCGATCAGGAAGATTAATTTTAATTAAAGAAATTCTTAATTTTGATTCCTCAAAAAGTACAACTGAACTAAATTTAGGTCCAGTTCGAATCAATTCAATTGTTAAAAATCGTTTGATATTTTAATCTTCTAAATTTTAGAACAAAACAAATTGTTAATCCAAGCGAGTCTCAGGCATACATGCTGGCTGAATCAGTCGACTGGATCTGACGGCCAAATTAACACCGACGGCTCTCCGCTCTTCTTCTTCTCCCTCTCAGATTTCCAACCTCGCCCCGCGTGCCCTCCGCAAAGCTGCAGCTATGCCAACGGCAGATCGCCTTGCGGCGAGGGTTCTCGTTTTTTGCTTGCTTTTTCTCTGCTTGGATGCGCTCCTTGCGCAGGGGAGACGATGCGAGTTTAGCGCTATCTACAGTAACAATCTTTACAATTACAGCTTGGCGGCGCCCAGCCAGAAGTATCCCCATGGCGTCATGAGCGAAGACGGGTATTGTTTTTCGCATTAATCCGTTCTTTTTTTTCTTCCGTTTTGTGGGATTTGTTTAGGCATTTGTGATTTAGTTCGCAAAATCACAAACGGTTCCTCTTTTGGGACATTTGGGATACCCGTTTCCTTTGGAGGAGATTGAAAGATTAGGTTTCAGTATTTCTCACTGCTAGGTAAGAATGGATTAATAAGAAAGGGGACGGAAGGTAGAGAGATTCAGTTGAAATTTGATGATTATCACCGATTTGTAAAAATGTTATAAAACTATACTCAGATATGTTTTGCAAATCTTCAAGCCAAATTATTGTGAAAAGTTGAACGAGAATTTCTATTCTCTAATGCTTGTACAGTTACAAAACATAAGCAAAAATTATAATTAAAAAAGAAGGTTAATAATAGATTAAGAACTTATCAAATAAATAAGCAACATTTGCAGATCAAGTGAAATGAATAAATTAAGATGTAGACAGAGCAAGTCGTCATTAAAATTTCAAGTTAATACTACCATAACTTAAATTATATCTTATCCAAAGTTTAAGCATCATATATCTACTAAGCAAAGCACTTTCATCAAACGAGATTTTACCTTTTTATGCATAAGAATTTCCTTCTAAAAGGATGATGCAAGGATTGTCACATAACCCTTTCTACTTTGTAATCATTAGTAAATTGTGCTTGGTTAAAGCTTCAGACATATGCGTTCTCCTTAAATCTTTTTATCCTCCTTAAATTTCTCTGCTTATTTATGAGTGATCGAAAGAGTGAAAAAGGGTGGCAAACCAAGTTATGCCAGTCCTTGAAAGCTTCATTCATTTTTTAAACTTCCTCATTATGTTCAGTGCAACTTCAAGATCATATTCGAACACATTGACTTCTATGTTCTTCATAGTTCCTTGAAAAGTTGGATCTCTTCAACAGTCTCCAACATAAAATCCAATAGTGATTTGTGCATGATGTCCAATACAAATGCTTATTTCTTCTCCATAGTAATTTAAATATCAAATAATTAAAAAGAGATTTTTTTTTGATAAAGTCAAGTATTCCAAACCCAATAGTCTTATTAACGCGATAACAGATAAAGTAAAATTCTATATCTATAAGCTGAAGCATATTAATTTGAAGAAGACAAAGTTGTTGTAGTCTAAGTCTAAGGCTTAGCTGGGACAAAAAGGTCGGACTCAATAAGCTCAAATATGACAGAGTCGCTGACAGTTGTTTTCAATAAACAAACCATAAAAACGGTCGCATTGGAGACACCTCTATTTTGCTAGTATGATAACAAAGACTATCAAATTCCAAACCTATTCGACTTGATAAGTTTAGAGAACTAGATTTTGAATTTTTTCTTGATCAGTCAAAAGGTCATAGAAATGAACATTGTTGAAGTAACCTTCAAGCTAAGCTCACTGGCTTGCTTAAATTAAAAAAACCCAAACTACTTTTAAAAAAGTCCGATCGAGCTTAAGACACACACTAGATGAATTCTCTTCTTCAACAAGCCTGGCAAAGCAAACAACATAGGGGCCAAAAGAGTTATCCTATAGTTCGTTCAAACCTGAAGGCTGAATTAAACAAATACAATTCTCAACATTTCCGATAAAACACTAAGTGCAGGATTGATGATCTCTTATCAGCAACCTAATACAAGCTTAAAAAAATAGGTCACAAACATACATTTTTTAATAGAAGTGTGAAACTAAACGTCAATAAAAAGGGGAAAATAAAATAAAGATGAACGGGAAGATTTCACTAATAAAATGATAAATGAATACAAATCTCAGAGCACACCAAATCAAAATAAGTATAACACAAATCACAGAAAACGAGACTGCAGAGTTCGAAACTGCGTCATGATCTCCATAAGAATATGATATTCTGTCTTAGCAACTTGCAGCTTCTCCAGTGCTTGTATCATGAATGACTCGACAACTAATAAAATTGGGTGACAAATCTAGTATTATTGTTGCTCCCTCTCAGCTATTCGTACTTTAATAGTGTGCTCCATCCGAATGTTATATTTGCATGACATACTATCTTTACTTTCTCCTAGAAGATGCTTTATGCGAGCCCCCAAACTCTCAATCTCTCCTGAGGTATCAAAGGGGCGTTGGAGAGATCTCTTGAGGGCTTCAAAGCATCTCTCCAATTCATCCCGTGCAACATCAACTGCCTCACGACATCCTATAATCTTTTCATAAAGGTCAGGTAATAAAACATTGACCTGAGTAATAGTAAGAGCTCTGAGTCTGCGAATTAAAAATTATGTTTATCGGTATACCATCTCTTAATATGTTCGCTCTAAGCCCTTCAAACCAAAGTGTACTAGGAAGTCCAGTATTGCATTTGCGTCCGCCGTAAAACTTTCCAAAGACTAAGGTGATTTTGGGTCTCATTCAGATATAAATCTCCAAAAAAATGTCAAGGCGTACTCATGCATGTCCAATCTTGGGATCTGTAAATGAAGTGTGTTGGTAGTAAGTGTCAGACTTATAATCTGCTCATACTGGTGCTATTTTGAGAGAAACATTAAATATCAATATGTTATAATGCAAACGCATATACATATTAAGCTAAAATAAGATAATATTATCTAAACTCGGTTTTGTAGCATTCACTGAAGAGCTATCTAGGAGAGGTATACTAGGCACGATAGGTAAATCAAGAGAGGTGAAAACTAGCATCGACTCATCAAGTAACGGCTCCACATCAGCTGATATCCCAAGATAAGAGGAAATCTCCTCTGGTGGCATAAGGGGTGAAGGAACGCGATCATCCATTGAAGAGATATATGAGGGAGGTATATTGGACATGATAGCTAAATCAAGAGAGGTGAAAGTTAATAGACTCGTCAAAAAATAGCTCGACATCAGTTGATATTACAAGATCAGAAGAAATCTCCTCTGGTGCTACAAGGGGCAAACAAACATGGTTATTCACCTGATCCACCAAAGTAGAAGAAAGCTCCTTCTATGGAGATCTAATGTGTCTATCTGCTGAGGGAATATCAGTAGAAGGTGGAGGCGACTCCTTAGCTTGTACTCTAATTGACGAGGAGACTACCTCATCTTTTTCTACTATGGGCTCATCTTCTTTCTTATCTGCATCATAAAAAGGATTAAATAAAGGCAGCTAGAAATGAAAATTTATGAGAGCAGTATATGAAGAGTTTTGTCGATAAAGCAAATAAAAATGATAATAACAACTTCACCCTTGTTATCTCTGGCATGTGGGACACTGCGACGGGGCTGTTGATCTCGAGGAACACCTAATAATCCCACCTAACACTCATACCTACGAGCGCCTGTGCTCTATGAAAGCAACAAAGGATAATCTCACCCACGTTAGTCGAATGCAGCTCACTCTTGTGGGATCACCCGTTGCTGTTATAATGTATCTCGATCCAGTACCAAGGCTGAAAAATTAATCCATAATCTAGAAGTTGTGCAAAACATGACATCTAAGGGCATTAAATCAATTCAGTGAGCGTCAGTGACTCCCTATATACGAAATAATCCTTCATAAGCTGTAGCCTATGAATAGCTAAATTGTTTAGCCACCTTGTTAGGCTGATAACCTTATAAGAGGATTGAACATCTATACTAGTAACATAACCATTCGGGTCGTAAGTTGATAAAATACCTGGTCACTCGCAACAGTCGTACTCTAGAGAGAAAAGCATATTTGCTAAGGGAGTGTGCCATCAATCATATCAATTCTAAGAAAGTAGTTTGGAATGAGATCTATATCTAACTGGTGAATGAGATAAAATTTATCTATGACCAAGTGTGATCTGAAAAAAAACAAATGCACACGCTCTCATTCTAATGTGGAAGAGACCGAGGTAACTGAAGAAATGTAAGAAATCCTCTCTAGAAAATAAGGACACTATAGGCGTGAGAAAACTCCAAGAATGTGAATATGAATCCACACATATAAATATTGCTAGGACCATGTGATACGTGAAGGTCTAGAGAACTAGACTTCAAGATAAGTTGTAAAACTCTGTATATCTAGGCTAACACCACTAGAGGCAAAGACAAACACTCTCCCTATGAAAGACGGCTAGGAGCTAACAAAACACCTGAATGCACAAGTCTTTTATTGGAGGGAAGCATAAGGGTAGAACTAAATAGCCAAAAATTTTGCTAAAAATAGCTCGACACATATACCTGACATAGCTAGGGAAGATTGAGTTGGTAGTAAAGATGGCTTAACATGCTCTTTTGATAAAAATCACCGTGCTGGACCCTCAACTCAAATTAATCACCACTGGGCAAAGCTATCTGATAGACAATCACCTCACATAAAAATCTGAATTCATATATAATTAGAATGCAGAACTTTGGTCCGCATGTGTATCCAAGATGATCTATAAGCTCAATAGTAATGACTCAGAAGCTCAGGGTATACTATTTTCAAAGCTAATCTGACCCGTCGATCACCATCATTAGAGGGTCTTCTATGAAAAAACTTATAATTTGGTGGAATTAAATTCTTATATCGGTGACCAAAACTTGGAAGTCCTGATACTATTTGCAAGTCCTATAAAGTGGCAGTCAATTCCTCAGGGCCAACCCATTATGTACTACTACCAGGATCCCAGAACTCAATCATACCTTGGATCCAAATAGAAGAAATCTTAAATAAACCAAATAGGTATAGGTAAACTACTTCGTAAATCCCAACTGCTCATAAAGTATCTCTATGTAACCGTAGAATACATCTGGTACACGCAACATATCCATGTGTTGGACTAGGAACCTGAACTCCAAGTGATCTTTGGGCCATTCTAGTGTGGGAGTATGAAGCTGGTAATGACTCAAAAGTTGAGATTATCTTGTTCGTTTCAACTTTTTCAGCTACTAGCTATAAGATCTTATAAGACCCATAATTGATTTGATCCAATGTCTTATCCGATTTATTTTACTCTTCGTGTTTTATTTTGAGAGTGGTAACCCACTCAATAAGCTCCCGAAATTCTCGAGTCTCTAATGAGCAATCTAGAAGAATAGTAGAAGTAAAAAATCTATTATAAATCTCTCGGTTCCTAAACATATTCTAATACAACTTGAGTTTGTCACGAATATTAGTATTCCCTCGAGGATTAAGACGATCAATGAATGCCCATATAGAATCTTCACTAGGCTCATCAGGTGAAGATCAGATGATCTTCCAGCTAAACATTTTCTGCAATAAGAAATAGATGATCATCATAGTGGAGATTATCAAAGTAAATGAACAAAAAACATGTTTCACTCCAAATGCGCACCGCATTTGTTGGGGGCATTGTTTGACCATAAAATAAAAAAGAGAGGAAAATAAATAAATAAATTAATTCCAAAATCTTACATGCTCTATGCCCACGTTAGTTCGATGACTGTTCTCTCTCCTCAATTACAAACAAATGAAGCCCCTTGTCTTTGTTTCATTCCTTCCCACTTTGAAACTACTACACAAAACCCACGCTTTCTTCCTCTTTGTCTATCTTCTGCCGTAGAGAACGCATCACCGCCTCTGGTGTCTGAATAAAGGAACACAACGTGCAAAGACCTTTGGAGTTCCCATCTTTCTTTGCTTCGAAACGCTTCGTTTGCTTCTCTATTCAAATGACCCTCTTCTCCATGTGGTTGCTCCTATTCATCCGCCTTCCTTAGCAATTGAAACCCTTTTGTGCCTCAACCAATCGAAGGTGCTCCACAATTCATCGATCCACGCCCTTGCCTCATGTTCGAAACTCGTCTGCACTCCAATGATCATACTCCTTTGTTTCACAACAAGAATAAGATCACAATATACAGAGACTTATGAAGCTCTCTTCTCCTTCTTTTGCTAGGTAGCACACAAGTTCAAAATCTTTGTTCCTCATCGCTTTGCTAGCATAATTGAAGATTCCTTTTCTCCCCACACTGAAGTCGCCAATCATCTTCTCTCTCTCACGTGATCCGAAGCTAATGCCTACTTTGAACAGAGCCACAACCCTCTCACTGCTCTAAATCAAAGCCCATCCTTGCCATTTCCTCTCCTTTCCAGTTGAGTCAAGTGAAGAAGTCAAGCCACACTTCATGGTTGTTCCTCCTCGCTGTTGATCTCCCACTATTCACGTGACTAGACCGCGCCTTCTGTCTTGCACAATGCAGGCGCAGTTTCCTCTCTGCTCTCGTGCTTGAATTGCATGCGCTCCCTAGCTATGAACCTTTCCAAAACCTGTTGCTTCTCTCTGTCGCATAGGAAAGCACCCTACCCAAGCCCTTCTCTTTGTGCTATAATCTTCAAGGCTGAACACCCAACCCATGAACCCCTTCTTTCATACCCAATCCCGAGTCGCTTATCTCATGCCAAAAACCCCAACTTTACATGTTAATTGAGCCTAAGCACTAACCCGAGCCCGAAACCTCAGCCAGGCCCATACTTGCGCACTTTATTCTTTGTGCTTTATATTTTATCTTGTAAAAAAAAAATAAAAGAAATAAAAATCAGAAAAAGATGTGTTATATTTGTTTATTTCATTGTTTGTCTTATCACTTCAACTCTGTTTTTCGTCGTAGTTGATCTCGCTCGAAAGGTATAACTAAATAGCAAATTTAGTAATTTTTAAAATATTCAGTTTATGATGCACGAGTGCCATTCAGGGAAATCACAAACTTGTTTAGAAGTTTTTTTTTTTTTTAATTTAGGGCACTTAATATACGCGTCTTGGGAAATGAGAATATCTTTCCTTGAAAATTAAATACCATTCAGAGAAAGTAAAATACATATTCGTGGAAATGTTTGAGTGTGATTTATCTATTTTTGCAGGTACATTGAAGGCTTATAGTGTCTTTTAAGACCGTGGGTTGGAATATACATTTTGCTCTCCGATTGCAGTGTCTCACGACACTAACCAACGAATTTTTTAAGACAGTTAGGAATGTTGGCAGTCTCCCGTGTCCCCTAATAGGGGTTGATGATGGGAGACTACCGAAATTTCAGGTGATTTAAAATCATGGAGTTTTTTTGAACTTATAAAGTAATATAAAATATGGACCATTTGAATTTTAAAATAATTCTGAATTTGAGCTTTAAAATTTAGGCTCTTAAGGCTTTAAAATATTTGAAAATTTGGGTTTTTAATATTTAGGCTATTGGGGCTTAAAAACGAGCTTTTTAATTTAAGCCTCGTAGGGTATGATAAATTTTTCAAACATGAGGCTTTTGAAATTTGAAAATTCGCCACTGAATTCGTAATATACATGCTAGCGAATACAAGGTGGTCTCTCTTAAAGCTCAAAGATGTAGCATTGCATGCACTCCAACAAGATAATATGCAAATAAATGTTTATAGTTTCAAATGTTTTAAAATGTTCTAGCCTATACAAACTTCATGATTATTCCTTAAGTTCGATGAAATGTCTTGTAATCTTGACGAGTAGTGTTAAAGCTCATGTAAATAATAAGTTGGACAGTCCTTAGTTATATATGATTCAAAATATTTATAAAAGAGAATCACTTATGCATAATTTCAAAATCTTGCATGTATCTTTTGATATAAATTTCATATCAAATTCATTGTTAAAGATTGTGCAAGTTTTCAAAATTTATAAAATTCTTTGAGTTAATCAATCATATGAAGTTTAAAACCTGCACGGGCTCAAGCTAAAATTCTAAATGCTTTAATGAATAGCTTAGGAATGCTGTTTGGGTTAATGCCAGATTTGTACTCAAATAATTCATATTTTAAAAATGAATCAATTGGGCTGCATTGTCTAAGGGTAGGGTTGTAAGTCTCACTTTACTAATCCGATCATCTTCCTCTTAAAGATTGGAGTTGAAGAGTCTATTAAGTTTCAATAATATTGAAATCACATATATACAATTTTGAAGTCTAAATCACCTACTCCGATCTTCTTCTTTATTAGAACTGAAGTCGACAAGTTTATATACTAAAATGCTTAAATTGACAAAACTCAAATGGATTATAAGGGTCTGTTTGGTGCAACTGCAGCTTATTGAATAATCTGCTGATAAGCTAGGTGCGGTGGCTATTATAAATTTTTATTTTTATGGAAAAGCCAGACCGCAGTCAGAAAGCTGCCACCGCACCTAGTTAGTTGCGGCGTGAAAACCTTGTTTTCAGCGTTTTGAAAATGCATAAGCTGTCAAAACGCACTTTACCCAAACAGGTCTGGTGCGTTTTCAAAATGTCACCGCATCAAATAAGTTGCCCCAAACAAGCTCTAATTCTAAAAGTTTTAAATATTCAAATTCCCTGATGATGACCGCATTCACTGAAAATCCTAACCAGAGGTTAATATTTTTAAATCAATATTTTCAAAGTAATTAAAAAAAATGTTCCAAGTTAAAATTAACCATGTAAAAGACTTAAAGTAAATTTCATTCATCATCCACAACAATTTGTTGAGGATGATAAATTTTTGATTCGCTTTAATTCACACAAGAGCTAATAGTACATCGAGTGTACCATTATATTCATACTCAAAATAATTTCATGCCAGAAGTAATGTGACTTCAGTCTTTTGTCTGCTTGATTTAGCCAAATGCTTCACAAAATGATGGTTATGATCAAAAGCCCTATAACCGGGTGGTTGTCACTAAATAACATCATTATATTATAGCTATGGCCGTAACTTATATGTTTCTAAACAGCTTTCTAGCTTTTGCGTTTTTAACCATAAGAGAGCATCTGATTGACACAAAGCCTTATGTTCACTAAGGTCAACTTAAGTTTGTCCCCTTAGACAAATATGCACCTCAAATCTATAAGTTCTCTTGAATGACGCAACGCTTCGTTGCTTTCAAGAATCTTTCAATCAGGTTGGGTCGACTGACTCCTCTGACTAACTAGATCAGGGATTACAATGACCCAGGATGATATAACCATGGGATCTTGATCGATTTCGTCATTGTTTCTCCCATCATTCTCTTTAAGCTCCAAGGTGATAAATTTAACTTAAATCCCAGATCTATTGCTACTATATGTTGAGTATTCAATGTTTAAGTCGAAAGCATTCTCCTATTATTGGAAGGGATAATTAATCATAAGGCTTTCCCTTATGGGGAACCTCGAACCACAAATCAAAAAGTCCTTGCAAAATAAGAGTGAAATCCTTCGGTAGTGCCTTATCTACAACCAAATCAGTTTTCTGAAAATTTGACCCTCAAACCTTTTAACAGAAACACTAGAAATGTGAGAGCCCCGGGTGTCGAAATTATTGGAGCCTGCAATGAGCGCTTTTGATTTGAAGAAAATGGGGCCTTTAAGATGATTGCATGTCTGGAATAGCAGGGTGGGGGATCTCAGAAACAAGGTTATGTGGTAGTCTATCTAGTTGGCATTGGGAAAAATGGGAAATCATTTAATGGGGCGGAGGAGAAGCTTGTGAGTCTTGAATCTTGATCGTTTTGGTGGAAGGAGAAGGTGAGCTTGTGTTAACAGGATATGGAAACACTTGATGAATTGAACCTGCAATAGGGCTCAAGCTGTGTGATGAGTAATGCACCATATAACTTATTATTAAACTGCTTTTTCCTGAGCAGCGGAGTGTGCGCGTAGCGCTCTGTATAGCACTTTACTGTGTAAATACACATACTTGCAAAGCAAAATGCAATCTTGCCATTCTATACCATTCTTTAAAAACATGCTTCTTTGCACATTTAACAAGACTGCTAGAGCCTGACATAACTAATCGTGGCAGCTGTTTTAAAGTGTTCAAAATGATACTTTACCTGTTTGTGAAAAATGCTAGTTGTCACATAGGTGAAAGTGTAATGAATGCTTAAATTTTAAAGCAGCTAAAAATGCAGGAATAGAACTTTAATTTGTATATGAGCTGAAAAAAATATACTTCTCTGGTAACCATCATTTATCCTTTTCATTGCACTGTATGCACGTATGCTAGTAAAATATAGCAGCTTAGATGAACAAGCTACCTCTTGAAACTTAATTTCTGTGTCTCTAACCTTATTTGGTTCTGAAAGCCTTACTGAATAATTTTTTGATCCTAATCTTCTGCTTTTGCACAGTCTACATGACTCTTTCATTGCTTGCCTAACCAATCCGCTAGCATTTTTTTTCAAAAAATTTCCCACCATCCATGGAAAACTTATAGTGGTTGTTGGTACAATCTCTCATAGCTTGTTGAGCTTGCTTCTACTCTTAATGGCTTTTGGCTATCTCAAGCAGACTTTATCTCTAGGGCATTCATGTTCTCCATCATTAGAAGAACTCTGTAATTTCCGAGTTCCTACATTGGAAGGAGAAGTCTTTGTGATTATTATATTGATGTTATCTTCCGAAATTTAAATAATTTTTTTTTCAATTTATCTTTCTGAAACTGAGAAGTTAACTGTAGAAGAAAGGAATGTATCACAATCCATCATAGAGGTGCTAATTATGAAATGGATAATTTATATAACCGAAATGCATGATTTGGCTTCTCTGGATGAGAAGACTGAGGAAATGATGAAATCAGTTGGGAAGGTTTGGGCATATGGCTTGGAGAAAATACAAAGAATTGATTATGACGTTTTAATTGGCTTTAAAAGGGAAGACTTGGCCTATGTTTAGCATGGGTTAGTTTAATCAAGGAGATATACTTTCTCGAACATCATAAAATTCGGAATGGAAGGTAAAGAAAGGATCAATGAGCCCAACAAAAATAGCTGGGTATTGGTTTAGAGAGATGACAATGACCATAATGATATGAAATGGTATGCATTTAGAGTAACAGCATATATGGCTTTGAAGGCTTGTTCTTATTGCTCAAGCTTTTCTTTTCTCTTTTAATTTTTTGTAACTGCCCCTGCTTCACATTCTTCTTAGTTGCACCTTATGAATTGTTGTTTTCTGGAGGCTGATTGGTTTCAAGTGATTTCTAGCGTTCATTTTCCTTCTGCTTGCATGCGCGCACACATACCAAGAACAACCTGATAAATTTGTTTATTTATCTTTTAACTTTCCCCTCTATGCTCAGTGGTTGTCTACTAGATGCGAGAAGTGGTTTATGATAGATGGAATTCTATGTTATCAGACTTTAAAATCAGTTTGTTCTTGACTTTGGCTGACTGAATTAGGTTCTGTATTTTGTCATGCTGCAAATATAAGGAGGCTGGGTATAACCCAAATCATTGAAAATTTTTAAGAAGTATCATGGAACAATTAAGGCATAATACAGCTCGAACGATTCCTCAGCAAAAACCTAGAGCCGTCTAATACATTTTCATTTACTATCTAGCAAATACTTCTGCGCTGCTAGTCATGTTGATGGTCATGAGTTGACTAATGGCTGACCACCCTCTGTTATCTGTTCATCAAAACTATATCATAGGAGCTCTATTAATACATTTTCATTTCTTATCAATTCAAATTACAGTTCAGCTAGGGGATTCAAAGTGGCATGGTGCTGCATGTGAGGCCAATAGACTACTATTTTTGAAACTCTGTGCAGCCTCAGCCATTTAAAAAATGATGGATAGTGCAACATACTGTAACCATTTTGTAAATATGGTGGATGATAATTGGTGCTGCATTACTTGGTGTGGGGCTCTTGTGCTAAGCTTATGAGGCTTAATCTGGCTTGAGTTTAGAGCAAACCTGCTTAATAGTTATTCCTTAAGCTAGACAGATCTTGTTGAGCTTGCTTATGATTTTGGTTTACCTGTGCAAGCTTAACGTTGTATCTTTGTGAAGTTTAGGTTGGATCTTGAAGGATTTTATTAGTTTCTTATTCCACCTTTCCTATTATGATTTATTTTACATTTTATTGTCATTTTTCAGTCCCATTTTATAGTTAAACACTTCATTAACGCTAAGTTCTGTCTAATAGGTTCTACAAGATTTCGGTAAATGAGACAATCCTGTGGTATCAGGTTAGACTTTTGAGGCGTTATCTTTTTTTATCATTTTTATTTTTGACTTATTTCTACTATTTTTGTTGGACGGTACTCATTTATACTTCTTAGAGTTATTTAAATTGTTGGAATAAAGATAGCCATCAAGTCTTCTATCTTGTTTTGGATGGTTGTCCTTGCCTTTTTTGTTTTGTTTTGTTTTGATTTCTTTAACTATATTTCTTCAAATTAAACTACTTGAAGTTTATTCTATTCAGGTCATTGATATTCAGCTCATCAATTTGTATGTGAACAGCTTTGCGATCAGATGATTTTCAACCATGATCCACCAAGATGTCTTAATTGTCTGGTAGGTACTCATTGAGCTGATCCCTCTATCTTCTCATATCTTTTTCTTTCTACATTTAAATATGCCTATACTGCTTACACTTAAACGTGGCACCTTACTGACATCTGAAATGTTTTATGCGTTTTCTATACTATTGATAATTTTAGAATAGAATAAAACTATTTATTAAGGTTTTCTCTGCTGCTCTGAATATACTTGTGAATATAGCCATTCTTAATAGTGCTAACGTACCTTTTTGAGTTCCACTTAATATTCCATTAATTCAAGTAGAATTCATAGGACGCAAGCTATTATTCATCACTTGTCTATTTTTATAAGATACAGATTATTGTGGATCAGCAATGCTCCGATTCTGTTCTTTTTTTTTCTTTGTTTGTTTTTTTATCCATACATCAATGCGAGCCTTTTCCACTCCATATGATATTTTTAAGCAAGCCAGATAAGAGTTCTTCTAAACTTGGATCTGCACGTATTTGGCATCTTTATTTTTCAATCATTTTTCTGGGTTTTTCCTTCAAGGTTTTATTTGAAACTTTTTTACTTCCAGTAGGGATGTGCTTCTCTTAAGATGAAGATGCATGGAGAGAGGTTGGACCTATAAAGAAACTGTTCTCATATGTGATTATAAGAAATGTATTTTGGTAGGATTTTTCTGAGGTTGGATGCATCACACAGTAAACACTGTACGTCCATTTTCTAGTTTTCTTTGATAACCATTTGCCTTATCTTGACCTTGTAGCTGCAGTTTAGAAAAGGGATAAAAAATTCCTGAACTGATGTTTATTGTCATTGGTGATATTATCTCTCTTCATTGTTGATTGGTTATGCTCGATCAATTGAAGGACACCTAAGTCCAACGTAATTAAATTTATAAAATTTCTAAATGGAATCTATCTTGTCTTGTTATTATTGATTGGTTATGGTCGATGAAGCGAAGGACATTTTACTCTAACGTTAAAAATTTTTGAAGCTTTCTAAGTGGAATCTCTTTCTTATGTTATCAGTCATCGTTTGAATATTATACTGAAAAAAGTAAAGTAGTAAATGATACTAAGAACTTCATCTAATTAAATATTGTTTTTTTTTTTTTTTGAATTTTAGTATTTTTTTAGTTTGATTTTGTACATATGATGTCCTAAAAATCTTTGGGTGCGTCTTGATATTAATCAATTGAATTAGCTGGTTTGAAATGCTATTGCTGAAGTCACTAATCTTTTTACTTAACCTGCTATTTTATCCTTGTCGCAATAGGATTGTGGTGGCCCATTGCGATGTGGGATGCAGTGCAGTGCACTTGCCGCAAAAGACATAGGAGGTACTTCACTTTTGTTTCTTTTCGAAATGGCTTCCTCCCTCTTCAGTGTTTTTAGTTGAAATAAGATTTATTTTAATTAAATTGCTTCAGTATTTCTTGCTTTAACATTTTCTATTTCCTCATTTCATTGAATAAAATGTATTTGTTAATACTCATTCTGTAAAATGAGTTGCGTGCTATTCAATTTACTTTGAAGTGAAGAAGGAATTATGGGAGGGACTTTTGTAAGTGATCAGTAAAATATGATGGGTGAACATAAGCATCTTTTCCTTTCCTGTTTGCAAGAATCATAAAAAGTTACTAGGTTTTGGCACATTAGCCCATCACCAAATTGTGGAGCTCTCATCAAGATCGCAGGAAAGATTTTATGCAATCTCTTAGAATAAATTAGAAGATGATGAAGGTATTTACTGAACTTGGATTTGATCTGCTGTTTTGTGTAGATTTTCATTGATTATTAGGAGTTAACTTTTTTTGGTGCTTTGTAGGTTATATATTGAATTCTTGAGGTAGTTAAATTCAGTGGACATTGAATATTGAAATACAATCAGTTTTTTTCTAATTGTGTAATTTGATGCTTATTTCCTTCTATGCAATCTTGTATGAAGAGCAAGATAAACTACTGGGATGATCCTTGTTTTTTTAGTTTGAGTTGTTTTCTATCATTGTTATTATTTTTTAAATTGTTTAGTCACTATATTTGTTTGTGCGATTAGAAGTTTGTCAAGATACATATCGAATTTTTTTGTTTAAGGTGTTAACTTGACATGTTGCTCAAATCTAATGTTCATCAGCATTTCTTGCGGAGTTTCATTTCTTGGGCTTTTGTTTAATTATCTCTTAGAATGAACTAAATATGTGTTGTCTTAAAAAAATAGCTTTGTTAAAATTATTAGTTGATAATGTGCAGATTCTTTTTTTTTTTGTTGTTTTATCTTGTTCCTCATACAAGATTGCATTAGAAATCCTAGATCTTTAGCCAACCTACATTACCTATTCAAGTTTCTTATTTAGTTTTACATTATTGGAAAAGAAAAGAGAGTCAATATCAGTGTTTGATAGTCGATGTGCTCTACTGACTCCCTATTAGGGTGAACCGTGAGGCGCATGGCATCTTTTGATTGTGGAATTGCAATTTTAGAAATGGAGTTGTACAATGAGGACGAAAGTCAGTGGATGGCAGTGGCTTGTTATTAGATTGAGAACTCCTTTGAATGTGCCTACGGCATAACCATAGTCCTCTGGCTAGATTGTGTTAAAAAGTCAATGTAAACAACGCAAGATTGGTTCAACTTCAAAGTGCAGCTGTTTTGGACATATGCGTTCAGGTGTGCAGCCACATCAATTAGACGGTTTGTTCTTCATTCAATTGGTCCCTCCTACTTTTGACACATATGTGCATGGTCAAATTATGTGGATCCTTGGGTTACTATTACTTCAATTGATTTCAATGATTTACAAAGGCCAATTTTATTTAAATCTGGATAATGTAGCATATCTTCAGGTCTAGGATTTACTAATATAATTCTAGGATAAGATGCACAAAGTAACACAAAAACTACTATAATTTATAAATTCACAACCAGTATTCACACAAAAATCAATCTATTTTGATATAAGTGTAGAAAGCATATTTCATTCCTCTCTAAATAATGATGTAATAGTTAATAGGATTTAAAATTACATGATAAATCTAAGAGCTAATATGAGTTATGCAGTAAATAAAATTAACCATAAAAAGGAAATCATATGTATCAAGTTTGACAAAATTTCAATGGCATACACGTACCAATTATTGAGCATTTAAGAGGAAAGGATAAATAGTAGAAATGCCAATTACAAGATCCGAACCTCATGTCAGTACAAAGAAAATCATCCCTCAAAAGCGGTCATCAAGGACTGCAAGTGCTCGAACAACCTGTACTAACAACTTATGCTAGTATGGGGAGAAAACATGTCTTTCTTACTTGGAATACCTCACGGGTCTTATTTATGAAAATTATCAACTAATGAAATTTCTTGAAGATTGCACATTTGAATTTCAACAAGTGCAAGTTGCCATACTTAATTTTAACAAAACTTCAACTTTAAAATTTTTGTTCCCACATTCCAGAAATTCTCACTCTTCTAGCTACTGTAATGCCAATGAAATGATTGAAATCGATTAGTTGAACAAAACTACAATACCCACAAAGAAAACATTGTAGTAGGAATGATGTCGTTTAACATGAAATCTACAAAGAGGCATGTGAAAGCTATAAGCTAGTGCCAGAAGGAGATCAAGAAATTGCCACATAAGCTATGGTACTTGAGTGGAACAGAGGCACTTTGCAGATCTCGAAAGAAGCTAGAGAGTGCTAGAGACCCACAAGAAAGAAGTGAAGATTGGAATATGAATTGTAGTTGATGCCAACTTAATTGAAATAATTTGTAGAACCAAAGTTATAACAAGTTAAAAGCATAGACATAAATTTCGTTAGACATAAAATGATGCCTCCAATATTGAAGTGATTGTAATGCAAAATTTCATATCATAGTGTAATATTTTTATTTTGCTTCATTAACTTCTCAATAAAAGAATATTTAGATGTCCATTCTGACTTGGAGCTCCACCAATTTCTATAATGAATACAGCACACAGAACCTCTAAAAGGTTATTAGTTTAGGTAATTTAAGCACATGTGAATTAATAAATCTCTCTCTAATATCATTGAAAGAATGTTCAACTATTTTGTTCATTTGAATTCTTAATAAATTTATAATCTGTATCATGACATGTATAAAACCTTAATGAGTCATTGGTTAGAATTTCCTAAACATTGAGAACTCTAAATTTTTGATAATGTTAGTAAGTGTTAGTGAGTCCCCAACCATTTTTAACGCTATAATTTATTAGTAGATGCTACAAATACCTAAAGTATGATAGATGGTATAACTAAACAAATTTTCTTTAGATTTAGATATACTCTTTCAGATTGCAACTTTTAATAGACCTTCCAAAGTTATACTAAATACTCTGTAATCTTATTGTAAATTATAGTATAACCAAATTGCACTACCAAAATTTTCCTTTAAATGGTCAAAGAACTTGATTCATATTTTTTATGAAAGTACATGGTGCATTAATTAGTTTAAAAGTAATTTCTAAGTTTCTAACCATTTATAAAGGTCGTTGTTCATTTTAAAACCACTCTTTAATTCATCACCCTCTCTTATTCTCACTTGATGGCAACTACTCACTAGCTCAATCTTTGTCAAAGTAACAAATCCATTCATAATATCTGAACTATCATAGTTTTAGTATGTGTAATTGATGTTGATGATGCTTTTATAAATGACATGACTATCCACACATATCCTCTAAATACTTTCCTTTTGAGTTGTAAGTAATAGAAGTAACATGTAGACTCTTATCCTCTTTTTCACATACTCTGCCTATATCAACTTGCTTGGTAGGATTAATCTTATACTGTGGTGAATATGGTATTGTTGATCCTGAAATCAAATTGATAACATGTATATTTTTAAGTTTAGGTAATTTATCAAGTAATTCGTCAAGGCATAGTTCTTTGAATTTAGATAGTTATTGGTCAACATTCTCAAGTACAAATATGCTCTTAGTCATATCCTCATTCAGCTTAATAAATATCCATACATATATTATGCCCTTAGCCCTACACTCTTTTTCAAAAATAATATTTGTTCGAGATGCGAACTTTTGTTTAGATTATTTAGAGCACTTAATTCTTTTGATGCTGAGCTTTTTAATTTTTTTGGTTTCAAAAGTATCCCTTTTATTATTTTGAAATGTATAATTATTTGACTTCTCACATCATACAATCATAATCTATCTAAAATAGCATGTGTAGCATCCATTATAAAAACATCACACAATATGTTATCACCATAGGTAGCAAACTTAGTGAATAGCAAGCATCTTTGAGTTTCGAAATTGTAGTTTTATTTGCCTAGCTACTATTTAAGATTGTGATGATGCCTAGCTCTTAAAATCATGCATTCAATTGTATACTTAGAAATTTTATTCATGTAAGTTTCACTATTGATATTTATTCACAATATTTTCTTACCATAGTTAAATTATAACTGAGCGATAGAGTTCTTCTTTATGTATGCTCAGCTTTGGTGTGGTAATGATGTACCATATAATATTTAAAGGGTTCTCAATCATAGCATTGTAAGAATCACAAACTTTTATTATTAAATTTAGTACATAATTTCCTTCATAATCCTTATTATCTTGCTCTTCAATATAAATATGTAGATTGCTGCAAAGACATTTATTTGCAAAATGATTTGCTTGACGAAATTTGAAAATCAAGCTTTAGTAGAAATTCTTGAACCATAAAAAATAATTAATGATTTTTTCTTAATATATTTTTTAATAGTTGTGTTGCTCCATCTTAGAAGAAAAAATATGAGTTTAATACTTTGACAAATGTGGTATTTTTTGCATAGGGAGAAATTCTCATAGATGCAAATTTTATTCGTAATTTATAACTCATGGCAAGTTGAAAAGCGGCCTCAAATGAATTAATGTTATTTGGTGTCATGTGCTTTTTCAACTTAGCTCTTAAGCCTCTTCTAAAGCTAGTAAGTGCTAGTTTAGGCTCCTCCCTTACTTCATAATGTAACAACACTTCTTCAAACTTCTTGATATATCATGTTACACTATTCGTTCCTTAGTTTTAGTTAGTTGAATTCATCTCTTGATCGATCAGTTTAGAATAATGATAGTTATCTTTTGCTAATAATAATTAAATTTTTGGAGTAGCGATGGGTTCTAGTCATGATTGTGTTACGCCGGGGCTCAACTTAAGGGCAATTTTATCTTTTACTAGTCTAAGGGTAATTTAGTCTTTTATGATTATTATTGTAGTTAATATAATTAGGGTTAGTATATTTAGGTTTGGGGTCATGCATGATATTGGGTCTTGTATCTTAGGATCAGGGTTGGGAGAGATTTCTTACCTCTCGAATTGTAGGAATTGGGAGTTATAGCCTACCTCTCGAATTGTAGGTGCCTAATTTTGTATGCATCTAGCTTTTTTGACATTCTTGTAAAATATTTTTTTCCTAATTTATGTGTGAAAATCTATGTCGGTTCCTATTAAATTGGTACCACAGCTGAACCATCTAGTATCCCACCATCTATTTCCTTTCACTAGTCGCATGGTATCTTGAGATTCAATTGCAATTGGACCTAGCTAGGAGCCAACGATCACATTGATGTACATCATGCGATTGGAGCCTATGGGGAAGATTGACGTGATCGCGGCATATAGTAGTTGCTTTCGTGACCGAAAGAAACGATCGATGTGTCTTAATCGCGACACAGTCACGGAAAGATGTAGTTGGATGCAAATGACAGGATTGCATCTTTGTACCTTGCGATACAGACGCAATCGAATGGAAGCAACATCATAATCGCGGTGTATGGGGATGAGACCATAGCCTTGATAAGTGCTAGTTGGGAAGCTGACGCAGATGAGGGGCTTATGACCTCACAGTATAGACACGATTCAGGCGACAAGATTTCAACATACACTAGTTCTTTCTTCCCAATCGAAACTAGTTTTTGAGAGGAACAACGACCAAGAAAATCTATGAATTGGAGAAGAAATTGGAGGAAGAAATGATTCAAATTAAATCCGAGATAGAGGAAAGGTTTTCCTACATTGAAAACCAATTCTAGAGCTTGGAAGAGATGACGAGGAGGCTAATTGAGATGCAATACCCAGCTGACTGCTCAATTTGTAAACCCGAATCAAGGTTTGATCAGACAATCCTTGTATAAATCAAATGGTAAAGAGATCAGACGAGATGAAAATGAGGAGGAAAGCTCCACCATTAAGAACCCCCTTTATATGACTTCAATGGAGGGTGGATTAGAGATTTTGCTGTGGGTGGGGGGTTTAAGTCCAAACATGTAGAAGTGGTTATGCAAGGGGTATGGAGGAGTACGATGAAGGAATGAGAGAAGCCAGGATTGGATATGACTATGTTCGAGGAAGGCGTTTTACCGTATATACATGGGGAAACACTAGAGGGAGAGGAAGTTCGAGTGGAGATGCTAGAGTTAGGAAATTAAAGATGCCGATCTTCGAAGGGGAAGATACATATGGGTGGGTGTACCGGGTGAAGTGATATTTCACGGTGAATGTGATAAATGTGGAGGAGAAGCTCACGACGACAGGGTTATGTTTGGAACGGAAAGCTTAAACATGGTTTTAGTGATGGGATGCTAGGTACCCGATCTGCTTGTTGGAACATTTTCAAGTCATTCGGGAAAGAGACCTACATGAGCAATTCTTTGCTTTGACTCGGGAGAGGACTATCATGGAATATATGGAGAGATTTTAGCTATTGTCGAGATGATTGAGGGGGATTTAGAAGCAAAATTGGAGGAAAATTTCTTGAAAGCTCCAAGACCCAACATGAGTGCAACACTTAGTGGAAGTCCAGAGGAAGGCTCCCCGAGATATAATAATAATGGGCCATGACTGAGGACGACATTCAAATGCCTTACATAGATAACGATATAGGAGAAAAGAGCAATGAGATTATGTTTTTCAGTGGGATGAAAAGTTGGCCCTTGGACACCGTTGTAAAGATCAAACATTACAGATTTTGGCAATGTATGACAAGGAAGCAGGGGAGCCCGATCTAGCAACCGTTTTCTTTTATTCATCTTGAGGACAATGTTCTTTTTTTTTTAGGGAAGTATTATTACGCTGGTGCCTAGCTTAAGGTCAATTTTGTCTTTTATTAACTTAAGGGCAATTTAGATTATTATTATTATTATTTTGTTAGTATAAATAGGGTTAATATGTTTAGGGTTGGGATCATACATGAGATTCAATCTTGGGATTAGAGTTTGACAGAGATTTCCTACCTCGTGAATTATAGGAATAGGGAGAGTTCGCCTACTCCCAAATTGTAGCTGCTTAACTTTGTATTTGTCTTGAGTGTTTGATGTTCTTGAAATAAAATATTATATGTCCCAATTTCTGTGTGAAAATCTATGTAGGTCCTATCTGATTGTTTCCCGTCTCTCAATGCTAATCTAGTATATTTCAACTTGTTCAGTTAGTTTTATTTTCACAAAACTTCTTGCTCGCCTGATATCGTTTGTCAATCCAACGAGCTGTCTTTATACATTAATTAGTTATAAAAAACTTTAGTATCTATTTATTTCCATCATAGTTAGAGAAAGCTTTAGTATCTATGTTCCATCAAATATAGATAAATTGGCTTTAACTTTCCTAATTGTCTTCATCAATGTCATAAAGTTGTTGCCTATGGCTGTAATAAATTTCAATGGCGTACTCTCGATGACATTTATTCCGGTTATTTCTTACCTGTCGTGATTGTTAATGGGTTCTTCATTATGGCCATGTCTATTATCCAGTTATTTTTGACAAAATTATTTAATTATTTAAACTATTGAGATAGTTTAATTTCATCTATTTCAATGCTCATTTAATTTTGTTTTACTAGCATTTCGTTTTGGTTCTCTAAAGTAATTAAAATCTTGTTCTTTCATTGATTTGTCAGCTGAACATAATTTTGAGCACCACTTCTAGTCATTTTGATATGATCTTAGCTTTGATATCAATTTGATGTTGGAGTTCTTAGGATCTTGGTTCGATAATTCAAACCTAATATGAGATGCCCAAAAAAACACAAGATGGCACAATTTACAAATTCCCAAGCATTACAAATTTGTGCAAAGATCAATCTCTTTTGATGTTAAACCAAAAACGTTATTTCATCTAATTTGCACGAGAATATTGAAGTCACAAAAATTTGAAATTCCCCAAATCTAAGATTTATAATATTCTCAGGTGAATGAAATTTAATTTTAAAAAAATATCCATATATTGAGTTTGATACGATCTCATTTAGACACCAATTGCCAAACAATCGATAAGAAACAATAAAGGATAAAAGTTACCATATAGGTTTCACACTTTACAAGGATAAGTATCTGTCAAAAGGCTTCATTGAGATCTGCAAGCAGTCAAAGAACTCACTTCGAATAATACACATATTCAAAGGAAAAATTAACATTTTATTTGTTCATAATCAATTTAAAAATACATTCCTTGGGTTCCATTTGTAACCGAAAAAGAACTAAATTTAATAACCTTTTCGATTTCATGATAATTTAGCCTTTTGTTTCTAGTTTCAATTTAGCTCTTTTAATTCCAGCAATTACAACTTGTTTATAACATTAATTTTAATAAAACTTGCAAATTTCAACTTTAAAGTTCTCGTTCCAGTAATTCTAGGAAGTCTCACACTTTTTGCTGTAATAAAATGCTACAAAAAGGAAGAAAATCAATCAACTGAGCACAAGTACAGTACCTGCAAAGAAACAATTGTTAAAGGAAAGCTGTTTGATAGGTAAATCGCAGAGGAAAGCCACATGGTGCAATGTGAAACTCTGTAGCAAGTTCCAGAGGGCAAATTCAGACATTGTGGCATATGCCACAGTGCCCAAGTAGGACATTGCTGCCTTGCGGCACCAAGGAATTAGAACATGGAAACTAGAGAGTTCTAAAACCATTTATTGAAAGGTATAGAAGATTGAAACCTGAATTGTTGTTGATACTAATTGAATTGAACCACTTGCGCAAGTTAACTAGGCCTATTGAGGTAATCAAAATACTTTTTGTGCTTATGACGAATATGCACTTTTAGATTGTCATCAAATATGCATTTTTGCTTTATTATTCTCATCGTCTAGTTGAGTGCTGTTTGCGGATCCTCTGATTAATATACCTCAACTGATTTCCTTGATTTGCAACTCCTATATTTTCCAAACAGTTTTCTTTGACTGGTATGTATTGAGCTTTTGCACCCTAAATTTGGAATTAACTCCATTTGCACAAATTCTCGGTAGAAACTTTTGTACTTTTAAGTCTTTTTCGGACATAGTGATGTGTTGGATAATCAACACGCTAATTTTATATCCCGAGCCTTAATATCTGCTTATTACTGCTCTATTTTATTTTGGTGATTTAAATTTCAGTCGTAAACTCCTAAAGCTTTGGCTTTCTGATGCTACTAAACTACAACAGCTCAATTGTGCTTCTATAATTTTCCTTTTTAAGTGATGAAATTCCTTTGTCTTTTAGAAAGAAAGAAAAAAACCGTACGCTATCAATTGATTTGTGTTAAACCTTTTTTGTTTTGGGATGAATGCTAACGGATGTACTATTATGTGCTTGTCACATATGCAGGGTATCCCGTGTGCGCTACAATAGGGCAAGCATCGAATCTTCATATTTCTTTGATCGGTACTTTCTGAATCCTTATGTACCACATTGTTTCTGGTAATCTGATATTACTTGGGTTCCTTTGTTGTTCTTTGTTAACTTTTCTTTAGTTGATCACTTATTCTATTTCCATTATGATCCAACATTTTGATCATCAAGCTAAACAGCCAGCCTAGCCAAATGTTTGGACACTTTCCTTTAAGACATGTTAACTGATTAGATGTGACCTGCTCAGACATGACGAATTTTTAGATGGATATGATGTTTCTAAACACCTTCTTGTTGGCTATCTTGAACTCAAGCTAATCATGTTCTTGCTTCTCTTGTACTTAGCGTTAATTTTCAGGGTGTTTGTCTATTTGTATTGCTCAATTACCTTCATTTTGTGCTTTAAGAGTTGATGGGTTTTTAAGAAGCTTGCATCTTTATATTTATCATGCTGATAATAGTTTATTTCTTATTTTTTAGTTATTTGTCCTGTTTATGTATGGTTTTATTTGTATTGTTACTATTGAATGCTTTTCATTTTGTTCTAGTCAAGGTATTTATGCTTGTGAAATTGTTGCATGAACAGACATTTAAGTATTACTTTTTTTTTAAATTTTGTGATCACTATATTGCATTACAGCAACTTTTTCTTTGAAGTAAAAGTGTTATAACCATTCATTGAAAATGGTGTCATAACGAGACCTCAAACTTAGAAAAAAAAGAAACAAAATACATTGGATCAAAATAACTGAATAGCTAAGAAAGTATG
Organism: Papilionanthe hookeriana x Papilionanthe teres; assembly: GCA_022702705.1. NCBI lineage: Eukaryota > Viridiplantae > Streptophyta > Magnoliopsida > Asparagales > Orchidaceae > Papilionanthe > Papilionanthe hookeriana x Papilionanthe teres. Next base: position 31,432,653 of record CM040426.1, read on the forward strand.
ATCTGAAAATGAGGAGAAAAGCAACCTCATATTCAAATAATTAGTCAAATTTATAATCTGAAGGCATTAGGATAGATATTGCATCTAGCTTAGAATTTAGTAAATCTGTGTATGTGATTTTATTTTTTCAATTCGCACATCTTTGCAAATTGAATACAAAACTTATATCTTTGACTAGTTGAACTTTTGATTCAGTCTTGAGATTAGATTAAGCTACAGTCATCAATATTCTCCAAATTAGACCAACCGTAAGTAGCATTAACGAGCATGTTGATAACATCACAACAACAATAGAAAATAAGGGAGCACATTGGATCAAAATAACTGAAATGCTAAGCAATCAGGATCCGTTTATCAGTAGAAAATCAATCCCATGTTCAAATATTAGTCGAATTTATAAAGCTAAAGTCATCAGGATAATTATTGCATCTTGATTGGAATCTGGTAATTTTGGATGATTGAATTTTTATTTTTAAATTCTTGCCGGTTTGTGAGAACACAAACTGCAAACTTATATCTATTAGAGTAGTTGAACTATTGATTTAATCTGGAGATTAGATTATGTTGGATTCATCAATCATCTCAAAGGAACTCATAAGTAGTATTAAGGAGCACATTGATAACTTCACAAGCAGAATGGAAAGTAAGGGAAGCAATAGGAACTTTAAATGCTATAGTTGAAAATTATTCTAGAATATTTAAAAGTTAAACAGACATATTTATAAGGCTCTATTATGATAATAAGTTCACATTAATATTGTGTATGATTCTGTGCAATACAATTGTATAAATCATATTGAATTTGATAGATAATTTATAAAAGAGTAGCATGATGGTGGTATAATCTGTGCTTCATTCGTAACATGTGAATGATTTGTCTACATTCTTACTGACGCGGGAACTACCGAGAGCCTTCCTCCCCTCCTTTTCCATGACTTATCCTACAGTGTGTGGGTATAAAGAGCCTTGGGAGCCATGTTCCATGATTCTATCATCTGGACTGAACTGGCTCAGACTTGGGATGACCGACTGTCGCTCCCATGTTGGTTTGCCGCCTCCTTTCCATAGGGGGATCCAATTCTAAGTTTCTAGGATTTATTTATGTTTATTTGAGGTTGCAACTTTTCATGTGTTTTGTTTAGGACAACCACCGACATCCGTTCTTTTTCCTTATAGGGTTGTATGCGAGAGATTGGTGGTGCTGTGATTGTATCTCTCTTCTGATATGGTGATTATGTTTCTTTCCTATCCCCTTCCACATCTTCCCCAACGGAACTCCTGGCCATCCTCCATCACTGCAGCCACCTCGAACAACACTTTTTTATTGTTTTTCACTGCACTCTTCCAATTCCAGTCATTCTTGCTCGCTGTCACTGCCTCGTAAAGCTGCTCTTTGCTGTCTTGCAACCCCGGCTTCGCCCATTCGCTGCCGTCATTTGGAAAAAACAAACCTGTTGTTTTCTTGTTGTAACCCGGCCGTTCCATCTTTTCCCACCATGCCTCACTGCTATGCTTGCCACCCCACTTGTTGTGCTCGCTGTATCTGCCTTCCGCTTCGCACCCAACGTTATTCCATCCCCTCCTTTTGCTGTCTCAACCACCTACAACTCATTTTATCGACTTACCTCTGCTCTCCAGCTACTTAGCCGACCTCTACCACCCATGGATCGAGCACTAGTGTGAGTTTGTGTGTTTGTTGTAATTTCCCTTTCAAGTGTGTTTGATTGTAATCGCCGATTTTCTTTCAGTAATAATATTTGCTTTTCCTATCGTGGTTAAGGCTAACTCTGATATTATTATGTATTAAAGTTAGCCTAACTCTTGTCCTATCTTAGGGTTCCTAGGATTTCCCATATCTCCACCCTCAAATTTTCTTTTTCACCCTACATTATTCTTACATACCCCTTATACCTACCCAAACAAAAATCCTAATCATATCACCGAGGAGATAATAATCGAACGTCGATCAGAAGTTTACTGTGGAAGAGATATAACGACAACTCTATCGAGTGGTATGATGATTCGATAAAATTGAGATAGGAGACCATCCAAGCAAGTCACCTGTAGCCACAACGAATGAGTAGAATGAATCTCTTCCACCATAAAAATGTCAGCGATGAAGAACCTCTACCTCGTGGACTTAAAAATCGGAGAAGACATAATTTTGAAGTAAAAGTGGATTTGTCATATTTCAATGGCCAAATGAATCAGGACGAGGCCATCGAGTGGCTTTATAACTTAGAATGTGTTTTTGAGTGTCAGAATGTGTTTTTTAGTGCCAGAACATGCCACGACCCGGTGCTTAGAATTAACTACGTTGTGAACAACGATCGGACGGTATTAACATCTAACTATCCACATTTTGAAAACTTCCAATACATATAAAAGAGCCACTAATCTACATGCGAATACAATCTAAATTATCCATAAACAATAACAGTCAAAATAACATTTCAATCTAGTACTGAATAATAAATAAAAAGCCAACATAAACATTAAATAAACTATCATCAATAAAATATATAGCATCAGTGGTCTTCTTTTGGTAACTAAAGTCTATTTTATTAAACATATTAACCTAAAAGTTTTCTTTTCCTGAAAGTATATATTTAACTTCAATTGTAAGTAAAACGTAGCGAGTAATTATAATATAATATGTATTAAATTTATGTGTTATGTTATGCATGAATGACCAACAAAAAATATAGTTAATTTCATTAAAATTTTAAATTAATCCCATCTCGTTCAATTTAAGTTTTTAACATTTTTAACCTCTTTAATAGTCATCACAGGATTACTGTCATACATGAGGGTATCGTCACAATGTGCCCGAAGTAACTTCGAAAAATGTATCTGAAGACACCCTAAAAAATGTACTCGAAGGTACATTAAATTGCACTCGAAGATGCATGTATACCATTTTCGTTAACTTGCACGGCTATATTACATCCCCTGTCAGTACCATTTGGGCGTAATTCTATATGACTTAAACATTTAACTTTCATTTCATTTCATTTAATTTACATCTTTTAAAGATATTAAACATTCTTTTTTTCTTTCCCCTTTCATTTACTTTCATTCTTAAGCTAGAACATACATGCAAACATAAAATAATTGTCTAAAGCATTAAATAAATTCATTATTTAATAAACTTTAAATTTAATACATATAAGAAAATAATTATTCACCTTGACTTAAAGACCTTTGAAAATGCTTATTCCTTCACTTTACTTCCCTTAGCATTATGACTTCTCTATCCACCTATAATTCAATAGTTTGATAAATTAAAATCACTTGATTATAAAATCAATACCACCTTTACTTGAACTAGTTTATATACTTCAACTTATAAAATTTATAAATCTTTATCTTGTCCTTCTTTGACAGCTTTTATTTCACGTCTTCTCAATCCCAACAATTTATCAAGTCTTCGATTCCTGATTCATGTAAACTTTATTTTAACATTAAATATATACATAACATTTGGATAATTTGCTTAAACATGAAAATTTACCTTATTAATTATTCGAATCGATCCTCCTCCTAACTGGTATGCTTCTCCAACTTTTCCTTCAAATATAAATTCGCTATTTGTTAAATCTATGCTTTCAGTAAAACTTAGCATTAATTATTTAAACATACCCTTCCACATAAATATAATTATTTATCTAACAATATTTTAACTTAAAAATCACACATACCTTTATATTAAAGTTTCGACCTTAGCCCTAGCTCACGCACAAAGCTTCGGCTTCGCAAAGCCTTCCTATTTCACGTGAAGCTCGTCTCTTCGATCAAACACAGCTTCTCATCTCGACAAAGCCACACACTTCACATTTCTCCATCGGCTTCTTCCATCACATGCAAAGATTAGCAGGGATACCTCTCGATCATCCTTACGACAGAGCCACAAATCTTCTCTTCCCTTCCTCTTCTTGGCTTCGGTCGCGGCTCACTCGGCGCTACAAGCCCTCGACAGTGTCGCTATCGTTTGTCTCCTTCGCATGACTCGATGCAGATAACACCACACCACTCGATGCAGACAACAATGCGGTCTTTTCTTCTTCCTCTTCGTTGTTGCACGGATGAACAACCTTCACTCACAATACCGCAAGATCTCCACTTTTATTCTTCTCCTTTGGTCGCGATGTAACCCAACAGAGTGCGCAAGGCTATCTCCTTCCTTCGTGATACGTCTCGACCTGACAAGCTTTTCTTATCTCCTCGACAGAGCCGAAAGTGGTCTCTTCCCTCTTCTTATCTTCCTTCACGATTCTTTTCTCCCTCACTCTCTGTGACGTTTAGGAGAGAAGAATGCTCAAGGAATATCCTCCCCTCCGGAATTCACTTAACGAAAATTATTATTATTATTGTTGTTATTATTATAAGTATTAGTATTTTCTTGTTATTACAATCTCCACTCCTTACAAAAATTTTGTTCTTGAAATTTTAAAATGAACATGAAAGCAAACATACCTCAAGAGAAAAGTCGAGAATGTCTTTCTTGCATCTCAGAGACTTTCTCCCAAATAGCATCCTTTTCTGATCCATGCTTCCATAAAATCTTCACAAAAGGGATTTCTCTATTTTGTAGCTTCTTCACCTTATAATCCAGTATCATTTCAAGTTTCTCAATACATGTTAGATCATGTTGAATATCAACTGAGTTTACTATCACCCTACTGGCTTCATCTGCAAATACTTTCTCTGTGAAGAAATGGAAAACATTATGCATTCCCTGCATATGAGCTGGTAAAACTAATCTTTAAGTCGCCTTTCAATCCTCTTCATAATCTCAAATGGATAGACATATCTGGGGCTCAACTTTCCTGCCTTCACAAGCCATTGCACACTTTTCAATGGACTGACCTTAATAAAAACAAACTCTCAAACTTCAAACTCATCGGGTCTGTGCTTGATAACATAATATTTTCTGTCTATCCTGCATTGTGCTTAGTCTATCTCTGATTAATCGAATCTTCTCAGTAGCATTATCAACTAAATCGGCTCCAATGTCCTTTCACTTGTTTCAACCCAACATAGAGGTGTCATGCACTTCCTTCCTTATATGGCTTCATATGGAGCCATCCCAATGCTAGCCTGATAACTATTATTATAAGCAAACTCTTCTAAAGGTGTATGTGATTCCCAACCTCTACCAAAGTGAAGAACACATAACTTTAGTAGATTCTCAAAGCTTTGAATAGTCTTCTCTGATTGATCATCTGTCTGAGGGTGAAATGTTGTACTGAAAGTCAGTCGAATACCTAAAGTTTTTTGAACCTTTTTCCACAATCTGGAAGTAAACCTGCCATCTCTATCGGAGACAATAGACTTCGGCACTCCATACAACCTCACAATTTGATCCTCGTATAATTTAGCTAGCTTTTCAACTGGATTTGTAAATATAATTATTTATCTAACAATATTTTAACTTAAAAATCACACATACCTTTATATAAAAGCTTCGACCTTAGCCCTAGCTCACAAACAAAGCTTCGGCTTCGCAAAGCCTTCCTATTTCATGTGAAGCTTGTCTCTTCGATCAAACACAGCTTCTCCTCTCGATAAAGACACGTACTTCACTTTTCTCCATCGACTTCTTCCATGCAAAGATTATCAGGGATACGTCTCGATCATCCTTACGACAGAGCCACAAATCTCTTCTTGGCTTTGGTCGCGGCTCACTCGGCGCTTCAAGCCCTCGACAGTGCCGCTACCCTCTTCTCCTTCACATGACTCGATGCAAATAGCACCGCACCACTCGACACAAACAACAATGCGGTCTTTTCTTCTTCCTCTTCGTTGTTGCACGGCTCAACAACCTTCACTCACAATACCACAAGATCTCCACTTCTATTCTTCTCCTTTGGTCGCGGCGTGACCCAACGGAGTGCGCGAGGCTATCTCCATCCTCCATGACACATCTCGACCTGACAAGCTTTCCTTATCTCCTCGACCGAGCCGAAAGTGGTCTCTTCCCTCTTCTTCTCTTCCTTCACGATTCTTTTCTCGCTCTCACTCACTCTCTATGACGTTTAGGAGAGAAGAATGCTCAAGGGATATCCTCCCCTACGGAATTCACTTAACGAAACGTCCTAACGGTTCAGTTTAATAAGATTATTATTATTATTATTATTATTATTATTATTATTATTATTAGTATTAGTATTTCTTGTTATAACAATCTCCACTCCTTATAAAAATTTTGTTCTTAAAATTTTAAAATGAACATGAAAGCAAACATACCTCAAGAGAAAAGCTGAGTATATCTTTCTTGCATCTCAAAGACTTTCTCCCAAGTAGCATTTTTTTCTGATCCATGCTTTCATAAAATCTTCACAAAAGAGATTTTTCTGTTTCGTAGCTTCTTCACCTGATAATCCAGTATCATTTCAAGTTTCTCAATATATATCAGATCAGGTTGAATATCAACCGAATCTACTATCACGTTGAAGAAATGTGGAAAACATTATGCATTCCTTGCTTATGAGCTAGTAACACTAATCTTTAAGTCACCTTTCGATCCTCTCCATAATCTCAAATGTATAGACATATATGGGGATCAATTTTCGTGCATTCCCAAATCATTGCACACCTTTCAATGGACTGACCTTAATGAAAACAAACTCTCAAACTTCAAACTCAACAGGTATATCATTGATATCATAATATTTGCTCTATCTATCATGCACTGTGCTCAGTCTATCTCTGATTAATCAAATCTTCTTAGTAGCATTATCAACTAAATCGGCTCCAATGATTTCCTTTCACTTGTTTCAAGCCAACATAGGGTTGTCCTGCACTTCCTTATATGGCTTCATATGGAGTCATCCCAATGCTAGCCTAATAACTATTATTATAAGCAAACTCTACTAAAGTTGTATGTGATTCTCAACCTCCACCAAAGTGAAGAACGCACAACTTTAGTAGATCCTCAAAGCTTTGAATACTCTTCTCTGATTAATCATCTGTCTGAGGGTGAAATGTTGTACTGAAATTTGAGTACTTAAAGTTTTTTGTGCCTTCTTCCACAATCTGGAAGTAAACCTGCCATCTCTATCGAAGACAATAGACTTTGGCACTCCATACAACCTCACAATTTGATCCACATATAATTTAGCTAGCTTTTTCAACTGGATCTGTCTGTCTAATAGGCAAGAAATTGGCAAATTTGGTTAGTTTATCGACAATTACCCCTATAAGATCATGAATTGATGTGATCTCGGCAAGCCAATAAAAAATCCATTGCAATCTATTCTCATTTTCACTCTGGAATCTACAAAGGCTGCAACTGACCTTTAGGACGCTGATGATCTGCCTTTATTAGCTGACATGAATGACACTCGAACACAAATTGTGTCACACTGCTCTTCAATCCTGGCTAGCAAAATACTTCTTTGAGATCATGATATCTTTTATTACTCCTCAGATGAATAATATATCCAGATAAATGAGCTTCCTCTAGAATTTTCTTCCTTAGATCATCAACATGTGGAAAATAAACCCTGGCTTTATACCTCAATAGATTATAATGATATATCACATATTTCTCCAAATTGCCCACCTGTACTTGCTCTAGAACTTTCAGAATATTGCTATCTCTAGCTCAAAAATCTTTAATTTTGCCTTTTAGAGTTAACTGCATCGTCAACTGATATAACTAAGTTACACTTTCATCACCGTAATCAACTATAGTCAATCTCAGCCTCTCTAGATTTTTAATTAACTACTCATGCCAGTTAAATAAATAATTCAAATTACCAAAAGTTTTTATACTCAGCGCATCTGCCATCACATTTGCTTTCTCTAGATGATACTGAATATCAAAATCACAAATTTTAATAAATTTTAACCATCTCCTTTGCCTCAGGTTCAGCACTTTCCGAGCGAAGATATATTTTAAACTCTGGTGGTCAGTAAGAACTTCTAGATTAACTCCATACAGATAATGCCGCCAGATCTTGAGTGCAAATACAACTACTAGAAGCTCCAAGTCATGCATAGGATAGTTCTTTTTGTAATTCTTCAATTACCGTAATGCATATAACACTACCATGCTGCATAAGCAAACATCTCAAACCTCTCAAAGATGCATCGTTGAAAATCTTGAATCCATTTAAACCCGAAGGAATGGAAAACTGGAGCAGACATTAAGCAAGTCTTCAGCTTTTAGAAAACCTCCTCACAACGAACAGACCAATCTAACTTCACCGTCTCCCGAGTCAACCTTGATAGTGGCTAGTAATTTGTGAAAATCCCTCGACAAATCTCCTATAATAACTACCCAAACCAAGGAAATTCTTTACCTCAATAATAGTAGTATGTCTTGGCCAATCTGCAATCACCTTCTCCTTGTTCTGATCCACAGATATGTCGTTTCCATTGATAATGTGCCCAAGAAAAAACCATAAACTTAAGCCAAAATTCATATTTAAAAAATTTGGTATAAAGTGTATTCTCCTTCAAAACTTGCAACACATGTAAATGATTTACATGATTGATTTCATCCTCGAATACACTAGAATATCATGTATAAAGACGATCACAAAATTGTCCAAAAACTACCTAAAGACCCAGTTCATCAGGTCCATGAAAACAGCTAGAGCATTTGTCAGTCCAAACGGCATCACCACAAATTCATAGTGCCAATATCTGGTTCTGAAAGTGTTCTTTGTTATCTTCTTCTCTAATCCTCAACTGATGATAGCCTGACCTCATTAATCTTTGAAAATACTGAATCCCCTTCCAACTGATCAAACAAATCGTCAATTATGGGCAGTGGATATTTATTTTGAACTATGAGTTTATTTAACTCCCTGTAGTCAATGCACAACCTGAAACTCCCATCATTCTTCACGAATAATACTAGACTGGTAGCGTACCGACCATAGGTGGAGGCTGGTTGCGACGCGTGGTTTCGAGTAGTCGAGACCCTTTATCTAACAATTCTTGCAATTGTCTTTTAAGTTTCTGCAACTCCTTAACTGCCATTCTGTATGGTGCCTTGGATATAGGCTCAGAACTTGGTAAAAGCTCAATGTTGAAATCAATCTCTCACGGGTGACACCAAAAGCAAGTATTCGATCCAGACAGACACTTACCCTTGTGAGACCTTCAGCACTTTCCATATATCATCAATTTAAATTGAGTGCCAATACTGTTGGATCTAGTCTTCTTAGCACTTGTACTACCTAACTGGAATGGTTGCCTCTGAATTTCTTCTGACTTCTTATCTGTCTATTCAGAAGAATCTAGGTGCATTAACTTCTACAAAATTATCTCTAACTTCATCCCTCGATTTTCCATATTTCTAAAATAGCAAAAATTATAATTTGACACAATTTAATCTTTCATTCATATCACTTATAATTTAATTTAATCATCCTAATGGCTATTTTAGATCATGATCAAACCTAAATGCTCTGATACTACTTTTGTCAGGACCCGACCCGGTGCTTAGAATTAACTGATGTGGGCACAACGGTTGGATGGTATTAACATCTATCTACATTTTGAAAACTTTCAATACATATAAAAGAGCCACTAATTTACAAGTGCAATAATCGAAAGCATCCAGAAACAGTAACTTAAAATTACATCTCAATCCAGTACTGAACATTAAATCAATGATCGACAGAAACGATAAATAAACTATCATCAAGAAAATATCTAGTAGCGGTGGTCTTCATTTGGTAAATAAAGTCTTTCCTATTAGACATATCATCCTTGAATTTTCCTTTTCTTAAAAAAATACATTTAACTTCAATTGTAAGTAAAACTTAACAAATAATTATAATTAAATATGCATTAAATTTGTATGCTATGCTATGCTATGCATAGATGACCAAAAGAAGATGTTTTTAATTTCTTTAGAATTTTAAATTATGCCTTTCCTTTAAACTTTAAGTATTTACCGTTTTTAACATCTTTATTAGTCATTACAAGATTACCGTTATACTCGAAGACTCTCAAAATGAGTCCGAAGACAAACTTGAGAATGTACCATAAGGTGCCTTCGAATTACACTTGAAGACACGCCTTTACCATTCCTTTAACATGCACGTGTATATTTCATTCCCTGCCAATATCATCTGGGACTAAACTTGTATAACCTATATTTCATTTAAATTACATCATTTTAAAGTCATTAAGCATTCTTTTTCCCTTTTCCTTTCATTTCATTTCATTCTTAAGCTACAACATTTATACAAACATAAAATAATTGTTTAAACCATTAAATAAGTTCTTTATTTAATAAACTTTAAATTTAATACATATAAGAAACTAATTATTCACCTTAACTTAGAAGACTACTGAAAATGCTTATTCCTTCTCTTCACTTCCCCTAGCAATATGACTTCTCTATCAACCTATTATTCAATAGTTTGATAAATTAAAATCATTTGATATAAAATTATTACCACTTTTACCTCCACTAATTTATATAATTAACTCATAGAATTGATGAGCCTTTGCTTTTTTCCTTCTTTGAAAATCTTGATTTCACCTCTTTCTCAATCCCAACAATTTATCAAGTCGTTGATTCCTGATTTCAAGTAAACTTTATTTTAAAATTAAATATATATACATAACATTTGGATAATTTTCTTTAACAAGAAAATTTACCTTATAAATTGTTCGGAATGATCCTTCTCCTAACTTGTATGCTCCTAGCTTCTCCTTCAAATATGAATTCACTATTTGTTAAATCTTTGATTTCAATAAAACTTAGCTTTAATCAATTAATCGTACCCTCACCCATAAATATAGTTATTTATCTAAAAATATTTTAACTTAAAACATCACACATGCCTTTATATAATGGTTTTGTCCTTAGCCCCAGCTCACGCACAAAGCTTCGGCTTCGCAGAGCCCACCTATTTCACGTGAAGCTCGTTTCTTCGATCAAATGCACAACTTCTCTCGACAAAGCCACGCACTTCACCCTCCTCCCTCGGCCTCTTCTTTCACCGCACACGAAGATTAGCAGGGAGACCTCTCGATCATCCTCGTGACAAAGCCACAGATCTCCTCTTCCCTCTTCTTCCTCTTTCAGGCTTGGATCGCGGCTCAATCAGCGCCGCAAGCCCTTGACAGTGCCGCTACCTTCTTCTCCTTCGCACGTCTCAATGCAGATAACACCGCAAAACTCGACATAGAAAATAATGCGGTCTTTTCTTCTTCCTCTTCGTCGTCGCACGACTCGATAACCTTACTTCACTCACGATACCGCGAGATCTCCATTTCTCTTCTTCTCCTTTGATTGCGACATAGCCCAACGGAGTGTGCGAGGCTATCTCCTTCCTCCACGCACCTCTCGACCCAACTAGCTTTGCTTATCTCCTCGACAAAGCCGCAAGTGGTCTCTTCCCTCTTCTTCTCTTCCTTCACAATTCTTCTCTCGCCCTCTCTCTCACCCTCTGTGACGGTTAGGAGAGAAGATGATCAAGGGATATCCTCCCCCTCTCGACTCTACTTAAGAAAACACCTCAACAGTTCAGTTTAATAAGATTATTATTATTTATTTATTTATTGTTATTACAAGACGTCCCATTGGATGGAATATTGAAACTATTCGCTAACAAGTTAAAGAAGAGTTCATCTTAATGGTGGGCGAACTTGAAGATTTTTCGACAGCAAGAAGGAAAGAGTAAAATCACTATCTGATCCCAGTTGAAACGGTAGATATAGCGTCATTTCCTACAAACTCATTATAGATCTGATTTTTAGACGCCAGTTTCAAAAGTGGAGAGACCGCATCATCGGGCGACCACTACTTCTTACAAGCATATGGTTCAACCCCAGGATCCTATAGCCAGAGTATACTCAGGGGAATATCCAAGCTAACCTTGCCTGAGGAGAAACTTATTTAGAGTAGAGAACAGGTGGCGTGAACCAATATTCCTAAATTTGTCCCAACCAAAAAGTGTTTCACGTGTCATGATTTCAAGCATACTGAAGCAGATTGGACAATCTGGGGAATGATATATTTCATTGAGCAAGGAGTTGAAGAAAGGGCATTGACATAATAGACACTGAAGAAGTTGAGGACACAAAGGAGAATGATCAGATCTCAACTGGTGAGGGAGGAAATCTTCATGTTGAGGCCACAAGGGAGACTCCAATAGAATTCACATTGGTGGTCCAAGATGGTCATAATTCAAGGAACTGACACCATTCACCAACTAACCTGATAAGAGAAATTCCGACTTTTCAAATAGACTCATTCCTCAGTTGCCTGAGAGAGGTCCAATATGTTAGAGATGAGGCTTTTTTTGCCACTTTTGGAAGATTATATAGAGTTAGTTGGGTGTTAAAATATATTCAGTAGCTTACCCCTGATAGATGATCAGATAGAATAGATGAACCACAGTTTTATAAGTTATTGTAGAAGCGTGGTGGCGAAGAAAAATTTTCAATGAGATTCAGGCCCTGTCAGAGGAGAAGAGGCGTCTCTTGAGTGGTTGCTAGTAAGAGTTGCTCAGCTTGTCAAAGAGGTCGTTCTAAAGTTGAATCCTCCTTACATACTTATTTACTAGATACATCTATCCGAGTACAAGGAGTGAAATAGGCAATTTACAGAACTAATGACTCGAGAGTTACTTTGGGAGAATCTACCCTTTTATGCCAAAAGCATATGGATATTTATTCTATGAAGACGTGCTTTGGAATGACAATGCTGACAGGAGTGGCTTATCCGGAAGTTACAGTAGCTCCACCACCTTCAACATCACTCACCTGACTACTATGAGGACACAGAAGCTTCGACAAGTAAAGTCGAAGCTCCCCTAACCTTGGGAGACTGACGCGGGAGCTACTGGGACCCCTCCTCAACGACTTGTGCTACAGTGCTTGGTCGTAAAGAGCTGTGGGAGCCTTGTCCCACGATTCTATCATATGGATCGAACCGGTCTAGACCCGGGAGGGCTGACTGGCTCTCCTACGTTAGTTTGGCGCCTCCTTTCTAAAGGGGATCCAATCGTAAGTATCTTGGGCTCATGGGTTCCTTTGTTTGAGGTTTTTAGTTTTTCTGTGTTTTTTTTAGGATAGCCGCCGACGTCCGTTCTTCTCCCTTCGAGGGTCAGTATCCAAGGTTTTGGGTGGTGTGATGCGCGACTTAACCTTAAGGGGCTATATATATACTTTCAAATGCTAGAATTTGATTCCACTGCTAGAAGATTTAATCACCGGCAACGGCGCCAAAAACTTGATGCGTTTTTACTTATGAAAGAGTTTAAGAATTTATATTTAGATTATAATTTATAAAAGTCACAATTACAAACGCAAGTATACGTATTGTATCAAGAAATACAGGGCTCTAGTGGAGTCCTGGTTATCGATCCCACAGGGAAGATTTTTAGAATATTAAGTAATATTTTTAGATTTTTCAAATTAAAAATAATTTTTTTATTTTTATTTCTTTTTAAAGTTTAGATTTTAGATTTAATGAAATTTATACTAAATGTAAATAAGCAATACTAAAATAAATATTAATGCAGTATAAATAAAACAACTTTCTCCTTTTCAACTAATCCAAGCATTTTTAAATAAAGATAATTCATGGAGAATTTAGATTATGATATTATCGCTAAATAGAAGTATTTCTATTCTTTATCCTTTCTATCCGTTAATAAAGAACATCGACTAATCTATAGATCGGTTCAGTGATGTTTTATTAAGAAACGAGTTAATCTGAGCCACACTACTAGATGTTCAGCATGCATATGGTTGGCCCTACCAGATGACCCGTTCCTTATCTATAAACCAAATTATTAGAATTTAATCTGTCACTTTAAAAACTAATGAATTCTACGCCTAATAAATCATATCTTCTTATTTATCTGCATTTCACCTTAAATAACTCGCGTATAACCTGCGATTACCTATGGATTCATGTGATATCTACTAGTTAAGAACTCATCTCCGGATACGTCTCTCGTTTGGCTGTTGCTTGGCGCGAAGTGCCCATAAGCAGCTCGTCGGCCGCCGGAATCGAAATCCCGTCGCCCGCTTCTGAAGGATCCTTCAAGAAAAGGAAGTGAATCAATCGACTCCATATTTTTCATAGCTTTAAACGAAAGAAGTGCATACTCTCGTCACGCATTTATCCCGAAGAAAACACAAGACTTGAGTGTGAGACGGATCAAATAAACTAAAATATACGACGTTCGTTTCGGCTCGCGAAACCATTTTATTCGTCGATAAATTCCCTATTTAATATAAAGAATTAAATAGTGTTTATTTTAGCTGGGTTCGAAATGCTTCCTATAACGGCAAGTTCTATACATGATTACATCTTAAATGATCGAAATCATTTAAGAAAACTCTCGATAAAAATCGTGAAATATTATCTTCAAGGAGGTCGAAAAGGATAGGACTTTTCAACGAAGTAAGATATTGAGAGTGTACAAAGGAATCTAGCTCAAGTTCGAACGTTATATCGTAGAATCCAAAGGGAAAGAGACTAGCATGAAATATTATCTTCACTAGGTACGAGATTCAAGCCATCCTTAAAAGCCAAAATCAACCTCTGTCCTGACATTTTCTCGCAGACAACGAGAGAAACATCACTGGCCGAAACTGACAGAACGAAGAACAAAACAAAATGCCTACGAGAGGCTTTAGTTTATGTTGTTATTTATGTATATGTGTATCAAATTTTAAAGTGGAAAAGAAAAGAAAGCCAAAACATGCACTCTCAAAAATCTTCATTTTATCGATGTTAATTTTATTACAAAATTTTAAACCCGGCCATGTGTATTCGACCAAACATAACCCCAAGATAATCGAGATTTTGAAATTTCAACTCGAGCAACGTCAAGTCGCGTAAGTATGTCTTCAAGTATCGTCCATCGATCGCAACAGCGTTTCCGCCTGGAATCCACAGCTTGCAGAGGCTCCTCCGGAAGTAGACTTTATCTATGACAAATGGTCCCTCCCAAGTTGGCTCAAATTTTCCGTCTATCTTGCGACGTGCAAGAATAAGTATCTTGAGAACAAGAACAAGGTCACCAATTTTGAACGTCCTCGGGCGGACCAATTTGTCATGGGCTCGTACCATTTTCGCTTGGTAAAGCTCCAAATGTTATGCTTCCAGTCGTTTTTCTTCAAGACTTTCCAATTCTTCATGTCTGAGTTTTGCATTTTCTTCCGCTGTAAGCTGATTGGCGAGGACAACTCGAGAGACGGCGTCCGAACTTCTAATCCAGTAGCACGCGCCTCGATCCGTAGACGAGTGCGCATGGTGTACATCGGCGGGAGTCCCGAATGTTGTCCGTATGCCCACAAAGCTTCTAACAATTTGTTATGCCAATCTCTTTTATTTTCTTCGAGAGTTTTCTTCAAAATTTGTACTCAGATGTTTTGTTGAAAGCCTCTCGCTAAACCATTCGCTTGGGGTAGTAGATCGTCGAGTACCTCCAATCTATCTCGTGTCGTCTCGACGAAGTTCGTTGATTTTCGTGCTTTTAAAAGCCGTTCCATTATCGGAGATTATTCTCGCGCTGAATTCCGAAACGGTAGATTATCCGACTCTCGAAGAAGAGAAGAACATGGTGTGTTGTAACATTTCGTAACAAAGATCGCTCTCCGCCCATTCGGATAAGTAATCCATAACCGCGAGAATGAACCCGTGTCCCTTAGAGGATGGAGGGTCTATCGGACCTATTATGTCCGAGCCCCAACACTCGAATGGCCACGAAGCAACGAATGGGTGAAGCACATTCGGAGGCTCGGTGTAAGACCACCCCATGCACTTGACACTGGTGACATTTTCTAGCTGTATCCATGCAATCGGACATCATTGCCGGCCAATAATATCCGAGTCTCTTAATCTTCATTTTCATCTTTGGTCCTGACTGGTGAGCTCCACACAACCCGGCGTGTACTTCTTTGACAATATTCTGCGCTTCAGCTCTGCTTAGGCATCGCAACCACATTCGATCGAATGATCTCCCGTAGAGGAGATCACCTACTAAAGCGTACGACATAGCCCTCTTTGTAACATTATACGCCGTCGACTCGTCTTCCGGTAACTTTCTGGCCACAGAATATTCTATCAATGGCTTACGCCAATCTTCGTTGATATCGCCACACGCAATCGTCGCATCTTCTTTCCCTTCGAACTTCCGTAGATCTTCGAGATCGACTCGGGACAAAACCTCGTCTTCCTCTGTACCGTGACGTCAATAGAATCTCGCGGGGAACACGCCAATTCTTTTGCAAGTTTTGCTAAAGCATCGACATGGGCGTTATCCAACCGAGGAATTCTATAGAACGTTACACTAGGAATCCGCTCTAGCAACTTTATCGCGTATCGGTGATATTCGCTAATCTTGGTTTCAAAATCTTATATCGCCCGCAACTCGCTCGAATTATGAGTCGAGAATCACCGTAGACGACGATGTCTCGTTATATCCATCGAGATCGCTAATTCCAATCCGGCGATTAAGGCTTCATATTCCGCTTCATTGTTCGTACACGCTCTCGTCGTGGTAGGAGAATCCGAGCATACCCTTATCCGGTGTGACGAAAATCGACCAATTCCCGCTTTGCCCGGCATAACCGTTCCCGATCCTTCATCTTTTCTACGTCGAAGAAGCTTCGTCGAAGTACATCTCCCGACGTCATGTACTCGGAGAATTTCATTCAGTAGTATTTGTTCATCCGGTAGCTTCGTCATTAAGAGATGACCCACTGGAAGTGGGTGTGCGACGAGAAAGTCCGCCGAAATCCGCCCTCGATAGCGCGAGGGGAACAAAAGTTATATCAAATTGCAATAAAATCATCGACTACCTGGCTAGATGTCCGGAAAGTGTTGGTCGGGTCATCAAATATCAGAACGGATTAACTCTCGAAATCGTGTTATTTTACGAGAAAGCATATAATGCCTCAGCTTGGGCGGCGAAAATTAAAGCTCGCACAATGCTTCTCAATAGGCGGATACTTTACTCTCCGTCGGTATTAGACGCCTACTCAAGTAAGATAGTGCATTTTCTTTACCCTCGTCATCGACTCGAGCTAGTAGAGCTCCGAGAGAGTCGTCTAAAGCCGCGGTATAAAGTATCAAACGTCTTCCCGGGATAGGGACTGCCAAAACAGGAGGTGTCCTCGAAGGCCCGCTGGCATTTCTCTTCCCAAATAAATTTGGCGTCCTTTTTAATTAATGCCGAGAAGGGCTGACACCTACCTGAGAGATTAGAAATAAAGCGTCTCAGATATACCAACTTCCCTGGAAGGAACGTAGTTGTTTCAATGTTTTGGGGGTGGCATTTCCAAGATAGCCTATAATCTTCTCCGGATCGATTTCGATTCCCCGATGACGACAACGAATCCTAGAAATTTCCCGAGGTAACGCCAAAGGCGCACTTTAAGCGATTCATCTCGAGATTATATCGTCGTAATCGTTCGAACACTATCCTCAAATCGTGCAAATGGTCTATTTTCCGTTTACTTTCGATAACCAAGTCGTCCACGTAAGATTCCACTCGATCGTGAATGAGATTATCGAAAATCTTCGTCATCGTCGTTGATAAGTCGCTCCGCATTCTTCAATCCGAAAGGCATCACCGTATAGCAGAAAATTCCAATAGGTGTTCGAAGGCCGTAAGGGCCGCATCTTCCGGAGCCATTCCGATCTCGGTTGTATCCCGACGATCCATCCATGAAAGAGAAAGCTTCATGTGTTGAGGCAATATCCACCATCATTTCTGGTATTGGTAACGGAAACTCGTCCTTTGGACATGCTTTGTTCAAATCGCTGAAGTCGACACATACACGGATTTGTCCGTTCTTCTTCTTAACTGGCACAATATTAGTTAACCATGTAGGGTACTGCTCTTCTCTTATAAAGTTAGCGTTTATCAGTTTCTTTACCTCGGAAATCACCTGCTGCTCTATTTCGAGGCGCATTCTTCTTGGAGCTTGCTTTACCGGCAGAGATATCTCTCGTCGATTCCAAGTTTATGGACCGCAACCTCTCGCTGATCAGCTCCCGGCATTTCGTCGTAACTCCATGCGAAGCAATCTTTAAACTCGACAATAACCGTATTAACTCCGTGGATTCTTCCTCATCGAGTAGAGAACTTATGAAGGTCAGCGAGGCTATTCCTCGATCCCGAGGTTGATTTCCTTCAATTCATCGACCGTCGACTTAATTTCTTCTTCGACTCCAGCGGAGCGTCTTCTAATAGTTGATCAGTAAAGTCATCCTCTACATCGAGGCAATCCTCTTTCGACCCACTGGTAACAACCATGCAAAATTCCGAATCATCGACTGGTCCGACTGTACCAAATCCGAGACCCTCTTTAGAGTTAGGATGTCGACTCCTAACATTCCATAATTCTTCAAAGAGCTGCAATTTATCTTTCGGCATATATCTTGGCAAATGTCCCTGTTGAATTAATTTTTGTACGTAAGGCGAGAAATAACCAAAAGGCAATTCCATTAATTCATTAGCATCCTCATCCAAATTTACATGATTTTCAAGACTGGTAGAAGTAGAAGCACAGTAAAACTTGATCGGCTTATAACCAGCACAAGGGACGTCCCTGACCTCTAAACTCTCGACCTTTTGGGGAAGGACAGGAGTAAGGGTCATGGCGTTCACATAGTGGTTTATACGATCATACATTGTCTCGTATTCACTTTTCTCTGTATCTTCCAACGGTATCTCGTACTGAGGTTTCTTCTGTTTTATCATTATTATTTCTTCTTCAGAACTTTCTTCTTCGTCGATGTTGATTGTCGGCCTAGTCCGTTCAACAACCACATTGGCCCTTCTTCGTTCACGTCCCCGGCTTCGATCTCGGGTGCATGAATTAAAAGAACCTTTATCATTTCGTTGTGAGGAAATGACAGTAGATTGTCGAAGAGGAGTTGAATGGCTTCCTCTTTGTAATCCTTCCGAATCTTTCACTGCAGTTGCAATCACTTCGCGAGAGAAAACAGTCTTCTTCAAAGGCGAGTAGTAAGCTGCGTCTTCATGAATGCCAACTTCATGAATCGAAAATGGTTGTAGATCTCCTTTAATGCAATATTCTTGTCCTTCTTTGTAGTATTTGATGCATTGGTGTAGAGAAGACTGAACCATGTCATGTTCATGAATCCACTGGTCGACCAAGTAGAGCATTGAAAGAGGTCTCGGCGTCGATAATATGGAATTTAGCGGTTGTTACCAGTCCTCCAACCTTCATCAACAAAGTAATTGATCCAAGGGCTCTCTCTCCCTTTTGGTTGAATCCTCTTTACATCATCTTATCAGGTACAAGTTTCTGAGCTTCAATATCCAAATATGCCAATGTCCGTAGACTCATCAGGCCGAGGATGCCCCGGATCAACCAAAACTCCGGATAAGTACAAATTCGCCAATACCGACGGAGATATAAAGCGGACTGTCGTGGTCGGCGGTATCGAGCAAGCAAGTCTTCATTTGTAAAAGTAACTCCGTACTCATCCTTTCAACGAGCAAACTACATCCGAGGATGTGCCGCTAATCGGGCTAAGCAAATATCCGGATCAAGTAGAGCCGAAACCGCAGATTCCCTTATTTCTTTCGACAAGATTAGAGCGTCGTAAATGCTCGCTTAGCCGGCAGCCTTCCTAAGATGAGCTAAGCACGTTATAATCTACCTTGTTTCGAATTTCGATTTCCTCCCGGGCACGCGTTTCTTCCGTTGCTCGGGGTGGTTCTCCTTGCGTAACTGCTTGTTTTCCTTTATCAATCGGAGTCGTCCCCGAGGGTATCACTTTTCCTCTTCTTAAGTAAACCTCCGTTATTTCTTCTGATGCTGTAGTTGATTGTTCTGGTATTGACTCTGAATCGGAGAAATCCAAGTTGATGGCGATCGGTGTTCCTTTACATTCAAGGACCGGTTCATCACTTTCCGAATTATCGTAGCGGTAGCGTCGATGTCTTCTTCGCTCCGATCGACGGGCTCATCGGACTTAAGCACAATTTGAGGATAGGTTTGGGAATCGAAATAGAAACTAGGGTGACCATGATCAGTCACACCATCAGAAACAGTTAAAACGTAGCCGAAATCATTATCATTATATTTATAATACTCCAGAGGAGCAGAAAGATAATCATACAAGCTCAGAGGTTCGAGGATTTTCTCCCCCGAATCCGAGAAAATAAGTCTAACAGAGGCAGCCCCTATCCTACCCCCCGCGCTATCAGTCTTCGCGATGTCATTCTTTCCTTTCTTTTCATTCTCTGAAGAAACTTCTATCTCTGGTTGAACGGGTTGTGGACCCTGAATGCTTTCCTGAACTGAAGCAGTCTGAATCTGATTCAATATCTTTCTGGATGACTTGTTCCAAACCGTAGTCCATTCGTCTTCTTTCGAGTACGAATCAATCGAGTAATCGGCTCGCTGAAATCATATTTATAGATCCTCCTTCAGGTACTTTCAAATATTCTTTCAGGATTGTTATATTTCTTTCTTTAAGATTCTTCTCGAGCCAATCCTTGAAGACGAAACAATCTTCTAGGGTGTGTCCGAGCATCCTGTGATATGGGCAATAATTGAGCCGATCCTTCTTATCAACCTCTTCCGGTTTCCTGGATCCGGTAATTTGAATTCGCATTTCTTCATCGACTCCCGAACATCTTGGGCATCGCTTCATCTTTAAAAGAGTACACCCTCCTTTTCCGTTCTTCAATGGACATCTGCTTACTCCTGGGTTGGTATGATCCTGGTTGAGGTAGTTGTTGCTTAGGCTGAGCATACTGCTGTATCGGCTGCTGCTGGCTATGCTGTGACGGTGGTTGAAAATTCTGACGAGAATCTTTTGCATAAATCTTCATCGGCTGTTTTCCTTTATCGACCATCGCTACCGTCCCAGACTTCTCGAATATCCTGGTCGTCCTGGGTTTCTCAGTCTTCTCGTGAGAATCCATATGCTTGATTTCTTCTTGCAAATTGCTGGCTTTACTGAGTAATTTCTCGAAAGACTTGATAGTGAGTCCCTTGAGCATGAAAGCTATCGGTCCATGGATGCTTTTGAGTAAGATCTCAATCGCATGATGTTCTCAGTAACTGAGGTTCACATTTCATGCTAAGGTTTCTCCACCTCAAGATATAATCTACTAGAGTCTCGTTAAGCTTCGTCTTCTCATCACGAGATCTCCAATAGAGACATGGTGTCGCGCTCCGCAGAATCTTTTCACAAGCAACTGCTCTAACTCGGAGAATGTCTTTACTGATCCGTTAGGCAATTCGGCATACCAATCAAATGCTATTCCTGACAAACTGCTGACAAACTGACGGCAAATCAATGCTTCATTACCTCCGGTGTTGCCACAACCAGCTCGGAAATGTGCTATGTGCTGTCTGGGGTTTCCAGTTCCGTTAAATATATTGAAGTTTGGTGACACATAACCCTTAGGATAGGGTACGACATCGAATTCCTCCGGTAAGGTCTACCCTTTAAAATCAATGCACCACTCTTGGATTGGGCTATGGCCTCCCGAACTTGTTCAACCATTTGCTTGAATTCTTTTTCTGGTATGATGCTTTGAGCAGAATCATTCTTTTGTTGATCATCCCTGTTAGCTGAGGCGACTTCTCTTCTTTCATCTATGATCTGTATAATCTCTGGTTGATTGACTTCTGGAGAAGCTACTTGCTGAGGCTGAGACGGTCTTTGAGCTGCAACCAAGGCGGCCATGGCAGTAGTCATTTCTTCCATTCTTTTTTCCATTTGATTTATTTGCTCGTTCCTTATCGAAATGGTATTGCGCAGCTCATCTACGACGTTCCCTTCCGTAGGAGGTTGGGCTTCGCGCGCATATGAAGCGGCTCTGGTTTCAATAACATTGATATCCATGCCATCCTCTTCGAGGTAATCTTCGAAGTCTTCATTCTCATTATCGGTGGGAATTCCCCGTCCCTGAGCTAACTCTGAAATCTCGCTTTTGAGTCTTTCAATCTTATCTTCAATCATTGAACCTTGTATCATTTTGAGATCTGGAGACCGCTGTGGAGCATTTTCTTCACTTGCGAATGCTGTGACCTTGTCGGACACTTCAGCTCTTTGTTTTATCCCATAACTGTATCTTGTAGGCTTGTAGGTTGTATTGGTGCAACGACCTTAGGTATCCACACCCCTTTCTTTGACGGTGATACTTTGAGACGGGGTGTCTCAACGGAAGCATCGAGATGTCGAAGAGAGGTATGCTCCCCGTGGTGAAGACCAGATGCAACACTAAGCAATCCTTTCATCCTTTTCTTCGAAGCTTTGGAAACATCTTTATTGTTGGAAATTGGCAGAACTCTAGGACCCAGTCGTGACTTAACTGGTCGACGGCCCATCGATCTGGTAGCAAGAAAACCAGTAGTAACGGTAGCAATATCAACTCTATCTCCCAAACGGAATCTGACGGGAATGCGAGCATGTGGGGTTTCAACATCCTTTAGTATTTCTCTTTTCATGCGAGGGGATACTGCACATCTCATTCTCTTAAGCAATTCACTGACTGAACAACCATCTCTGGCAGCTAGTCTCTGGAATACCGTACTGACTCGGGTGATAGGAGTAGACTTCCTCTCCTCCCTACCACGTCCATGAGGTGTTGACAAGGCATCGGCAATCTTTCGGATACTTTCATGCCCATCGGTGTCTGTTAAGGGATGGAACCTACTCCCTCGCAGGAGCGGAGAGGTATCCATCGACCTTAATTCTTCAGGACAAGGAGCTTCATTAACATTCATTTCTTCAGAAATCCGGGCTTTAGTAGCCTTGCGAATCCTTCGACTGCGATTCCTTATTTGTAATCGAGTTAATGGCACAACTTTCGAACTTGATCCAATTTCAAATACTGACGGTGGGGCAACCCATCCTTCAGTTAAATCTTCAGCAATCATAACCTCTTTCCCTTTAGCAGAAACAGGCTCAGTAGACGCTATGGTAGCAGTAGTCTTTTCCCTCTGGTAAGAAGGAAAATCCCGTAGGCAATTCAAGTTGAATTCAGTAGACGGTTCTTGAACTTCAGGAACAGCGACTTTCACTACAACGTATGGAGCTTTCCCAAGTATAACTTCAAATTCATCAAATCCTGTTCCGAACTTGATAGCAGGAGAAACGTTGCGGGCATTGCGGCTCGTCGGCAGATTGCAGGAAAAAGTGAGCGTCGGGAACGCCATCGCAGAAACTTCAAAAAAAAAAAAAAAATTCTGGTATTAGTTATTTGATCAAAGCCTGTAGACCGGGTAAGTCTTTATTTAATTGATACCGCGAGATCTCCATTTCTCTTCTTCTCCTTTGATTGCGACATAGCCCAACGGAGTGTGCGAGGCTATCTCCTTCCTCCACGCACCTCTCGACCCAACTAGCTTTGCTTATCTCCTCGACAAAGCCGCAAGTGGTCTCTTCCCTCTTCTTCTCTTCCTTCACAATTCTTCTCTCGCCCTCTCTCTCACCCTCTGTGACGGTTAGGAGAGAAGATGATCAAGGGATATCCTCCCCCTCTCGACTCTACTTAAGAAAACACCTCGACAGCTCAGCTTTAATAAGATTATTATTATTTATTTATTTATTGTTATTACAAGATGTCCCATTGGATGGAATATTGAAACTATTCGCTAACAAGTTAAAGAAGAGTTCATCTTAATGGTGGGCGAACTTGAAGATTTTTTGACAGCAAGAAGGAAAGAGTAAAATCACTATCTGATCTCATTTGAAACGGTAGATATAGCGTTATTTCCTACAAACTCACTATAGATCTGATTTTTAGACCTCAGTTTCAAAAGTGGAGAGACCGCATCATCGGGCGACCACTACTTCTTACAAGCATATGGTTCAACCCCAGGATCCTATAGCCAGAGTATACTCAGGGGAATATCCAAGCTAACCTCGCTCGAGGAGAAACTTATTTAGAGTAGAGAACAGGTGGCGTGAACCAATATTCCTAAATTTGTCCCAACCAAAAAGTGTTTCACGTGTCATGATTTCAGGCATACTGAAGCAGATTGCACAATCTGGGGAATGATATATTTCATTGAGCGAGGAGTTGTTGAAGAGAGGGCATTGACATAATAGACACTGAAGAAGTTGAGGACACAAAGGAGAATGATCAGATCTCAACTGGTGAGGGAGGAAATCTTCATGTTGAGGCCACAAGGGAGACTCCAATAGAATTCACATTGGTGGTCCAAGATGGTCATAATTCAAGGAACCGACACCATTCACCAACTAACCCGATAAGAGAAATTCGACTTTTCGAATAGACTCATTCCTCGCTTGCTCGAGAGAGGTCCAATATGTTAGAGATGAGGCTTTTTTTGCCACTTTTGAAGATTATATAGAGTTAGTTGGGTGTTAAAATATATTCGTAGCTTACCCCCGATAGATGATCGGATAGAATAGATGAACCACGCTTTATAAGTTATCGTAGAAGCGTGGTGGCGAAGAAAATTTTCAACGAGATCCAGTGCCCCGTCGCGAGGAGAAGAGGCGTCTCTCGAGTGGTTGCTAGTAAGAGTTGCTCGGCTCGTCAAAGAGGTCGTTCTAAAGTCGAATCCTCCTTACATACTTATTTACTAGATACATCTATCCGAGTACAAGGAGTGAAATAGGCAATTTACGTAACTAATGACTCGAGAGTTACTTTGGGAGAATCTACCCTTTTATGCCAAAAGCATATGGATATTTATTCTATGAAGACGTGCTTTGGAATGACAATGCCGACGGGAGTGGCTTATCCCGAAGTTACGAGAGCTCCACCACCTTCAACATCACTCACCCGACTACTATGAGGACACGCGTGCTTCGACAAGTAAAGTCGAAGCTCCCCTAACCTTGGGAGACTGACGCGGGAGCTACTGGGACCCCTCCTCAACGACTCGTGCTACAGTGCTTGGTCGTAAAGAGCTGTGGGAGCCTTGTCCCACGATTCTATCATATGGATCGAACCTGGCCTGGACCCGGAGGGTCGATCGGCTCTCCTACGTTAGTTTGGCGCCTCCTTTCTAAAGGGGATCCAATTGTAAGTATCTTGGGCTCATGGGTTCCTTTGTTTGAGGTTTTTAGTTTTTCTGTGTTTTTTTTAGGATAGCCGCCGACGTCCGTTCTTCTCCCTTCGAGGGTTGTATCCAAGGTATTGGGTGGTGTGATGCGTGACTTAGCCTAAAGGGGTTATATATATACTTTCAAATGCTAGAATTTGATTCCACTGCTAGAAGATTTAATCACCGGCAACGGCGCCAAAAACTTGATGCGCTTTTACTTATGAAAGGGTTTAAGAATTTATATTTAGATTATAATTTATAAGTCACAATTACAAACGCAAATATACGTATCGTATCAGCAATACTTCAGATATAGTAGCCTCGATTATCGATCCCATAGGAAGATTTTTAGAATATTAAGTAATATTTTTAGATTTTTCAAATTAAAAATAATTTTTTTATTTTTATTTCTTTTTAAAGTTTAGATTTTAGATTTAATGAAATTTATACTAAATGTAAATAAGCAATACTAAAATAAATATTAATGCGGTATAAATAAAACAACTTTCTCCTTTTCAACTAATCCAAGATTTTTAAATAAGTACAATTTCATGAGAATTTAGATTATGATATCGTGCTAAATGAAGTATTCCTATTCTTTACCCTTTCATTCGTGAATAAAGAATATCGATTAATCTATAGACGGTTCGTGATGTTTTATTAAGAAAACGAGCTAATCTGAGCTCACACTACTAGATGTTCGAGGCTAGTGCAATTGGCCTCCTACTGATGATCCGTTCCCTTATCTATAAACCAAATTATTAGAATTTAGTTTGTCACTCTAAAAACTAATGAATTCTACGCCTAATAAATCATATCTTCCTATTTATCTGCACTTCACCTTAAATAACTCGCGTATAACCTGCGATTACCTATGGATTCATGTGATATCTACTAGTTAAGAACTCATCTCCAGATACGTCTCTGTCGGCGTTGTTTTGTGCGTGAAGTGCCCGTAAGAAGCTGTCGGTCGCCGGAATCGAAATCCCGTCGCCCGCTTCGGAAGGATCCTTCAAGAAAAGGAAGGAATCAAATCGACACCATATTTTTCATAGTTTAAATGAAAGAACAGCTACCTTCAGTCCATGCATTTATCCCTGAAGACATAAACACAAGATTGAGTGTGAGATCGGATCAAATAAACTAAGAAATATATGACGTCCGTTTGGTCTCGTGAAACCATTTTATTCGTCGATAAATTCCCTATTTAATATAAAGAATTAAATAGTGTTTATTTTAAGCTCGGTTCGAAAATGCTTCTATAGAAGCAGTGCCTTATAGTTAATTACATCTTAAATGATCGAAATCACTTAAGAAACTCTCGATAAAAATCGTGAAATATTATCTTCGGCTAGAGCTCAAAAGGATAGTGACTTTTCAACGAAGTAAGAGTATGGAGCGTGTGTGAAAGGACTTGCTCGAGCTTGGAACGTTATATCGTAGAATCCAGCGGAAAGAGACGGGATATCGTAGATCCGAAAGCGGACTCCGCCGACTTCCCGGCTATCCTATGATTTCTGTCGATGAAGACACATTCCGCTGCCGAAGACGATCGTGCCGCCCACCATGCTAACTCCGAGCCTCACGCCGTGAAGAGGTCGGGTTTTCCGAGGTGTGCAGTCGAAATGTTCAATCAGGTGCCCTCATGGTCGAGTGCTTCTAAACATCCTATGCAAATATGTTTAAGTGTTAGTATAGTGTTACGACAGGATATATAAGACACGATAATAAAGTAAAAGCACGCAACGAGATATAACGTAACGTGCTAACTAAGAAAGCATGCAGACATGTGTATGGTACAAAAGTGACGATATGAACAAGATAACATACGAAATAGCAGATATAAAAAGGTAATATGCTGCAAATGTAAACAAACCTGTATACCTGGGAGATCCGTAATCTTCTTATGTATAGCCAGCAGGAGTGTATCACATAAAAGCTAAGCAAAAGACGGAAAAGCCATCGAAAAAAAAGAAAAGAAAAAAAAAACTCGAGAAAACAAGGTGACTGACTCGTAACAGAGAAGCCCGGGAAAACAAACGAAAGTCAAAATAAAATCATCAAAACCTCGGGAAATCCCGGAAAAAGACCACGAGTGCTTTATAAAAAATCAAATGAAAATCTGAAGAAAACCGCAAGCACTCGGGTCAGGGCTAGGCTCGAGACCGTATAAGATCGCTCGACGGGTCGTCGAAGGCTACTCGGTCACACGAGTGTATAAAGCCCGCCACTCAGCAGAAGAGGTGTCCAACTAAACCCGACTCAGAGAGTGCTCTCCACCTGTGATCGATAATCAACGAGTGGACAATTGAATTTTATAAAATATGGTTTTGAAATTTATATTTTTAGCATGCACATGAGTTTCAGGCATACAAAAGAGAGTTTTATCAATTTCCGATTGTAGTGGAAATATATATATATATTTTTTGTTTCAAAATGTAATATCATATTTTTATCAGATTTTGAAATTCATGATTGTCCACTGGTCGATCATTTCGTCCGTAGAAGTGTCGCTAACAATCCTAGCAGGCATACGAGTGCCCCGCTACGCTTATAGACGGCTGGACGATACTCGTCATCCTACGGCTCACTGTGGCCCTGAGCGAGCCTCCGATGTCGTAGGATGGGATATCATTCTACTCTATCACCGCGTGCGCTTTTCGATCATCGCCGTCATCGCCCCAAAACAAAACAAAACAAAACCGACTCCGAGCGAAGCGGGAACACGTGTAAATCAATAAGGAGTGGACGAAGAGGAGATTAACCCGCCTCCAAGTCCAGAAAGACCAAAACGGGAGGAAGATTAATCTACTCACCCCTAAAACATATAACAACGAACGTCGAAAGCATAGCTTCGAGGTCCTCGAATCTGGTCTCGAGGACGTCATTTTCTCACTGGGCACGATCGAATTGTCCCCGAAACGGTATCCTCGCATCTCGGATAGGACTAAACCAAAAGCAGTGACCTTCGAGAATTGTTCAAGAATCCACAAATCAAACGGGAAAAGAAAAGAAAAGTGACTCGAAGAAAACCAACTAAAGCCCCAGACTCATACTAAAATCCAGCCGTCCGATCCTCAATTAATTCTTTATCATTTGGAACACAATTCTTCCCACACGGTACCACTCTCAGACTCTAGGTCAAGCTCATAACAGCGGGAGAATCACCAAATTTTCAATACATAAGACAGTGAGTGTACAAGCTCCCATACCATCTCAGGTTAACTCCAAACTCACCAAGCAAAGCAAGCAAAGAACTCACCAAACATTTAGGCTCAAATAAGGGCTTCACCAAACACCACCAAGCTAAGCCGCCAAGTGAAACAAGTCTAAACCAAGTGTACAAGTAATACCACAATTCTCATGTGCTTAAAGTCCCAAGCACAACTCAATTCACCCATCAAATAAAAAGGAGAAGGCCTTAATGAGGTTCTGCTAAGTCAAGCACAGAGCTCAAACCCGAGCTCAAACAAGCCACACCAAATTCAAAACTCGACTTCAACACACCTCACCAAACTCCAACAACAAAGGCTTACCCGAGCTACCAAACTCCGACTCCAAGACTCGACTAATCACTCTCCATAGAAGCGACCACCAGCCCACATAAAAGCCAAACCCGAGCCACTACAACTAGGAAAACATGCTCCAGTATTCAATCCAAAACGAATTCAACATAAAAGGAAACAAGGTCCAGCGCATGCAAACCAGACCCGAGCCACTATAGGGTGGAAAACGAGCCTAGGTAACAGCCACAGCCATCCATATATAAAACCGAAACCAGAAGTGCCAATAGGATCAAAACCGAACCAGCACAAAGGCTAAAACCGAGCCAGAGCAAAGGCAAAGCAAGCCCAGCACAAGCTCAGGATTTAATCCCAGTGCAAACTTAAGACAAAGGCTCATCACAAAATAAAGTCCAGCTAAGCATACAACTCAAAATCAGGAAAGAACACCAAAGGAACCAAAAACCAAGCCTCAACAGAGGTTAAAAACGTATCCAGCTCCAAAGCCACAACGAATTTTGATGCAAAGCCAGAGCAAGGGTATACTAAAGAAAAGAAGATAACAATCAAACCGGATCCATATGGAACTAGAACCCGAGCCGAGCAAAGGCAAAACAAGCCCAACCTCGGTTCTAACATAAACCCGAGCAGTTAAACCATAGAAAAGGCCAAAACCGAGCCAAGTATGGGGTCAAAACAAACTCAAAGACAAAGCTGAACAAAGCTCCTCATAAAAAACGAAATCCAGACTAACATATAGCCTAAAACCGAAGCTAAATATAAAGCTAAAAGAACGAATTCGAAAGCGATAGAATAAGGACAAAGATATTTATCCAGATTAGGCTCACGGGTATGAGTCTGAAACAAACCAAGCAAGCCTCTAAATGAGGTCAAGATGAGCCATAACAAGGCTACAAATATACAAGCATAGAGCTAAAACCAACTTCTCCATATATTCAACATTTTGATGTGTAAAGCCGCAATAAAGAAGAGATAAGAAAAGTAGAGAACAAGCTTCACATGCATATACCAAGCCAAATGACACTTCCCATTCTCCACATCAAGCCACCATATGTAAGAAACTTCCAAATCCTATCTCAACATGCTTCACGAGAGGACTAACCCAACTCCAAAGTCCCCTCTTTAACATTTAAACTTCGCTTCGAACATAAGAGAAGTAGGTTAGAGTAAACCATGCTTTGCTTCCACTATCACATAGAGAATCGAGCCCCTACCTTAAAACATGCTCAATCTATCTCTTAGCCATGCTCCAAATTATAAAGAAAACATTTCCAGCACTTGCACAAGTATCATATAAGCATGCTATTAGAAGAAGAAACCAAATAACAATATTTAGAATAAAAACTTCCATGATTCATAGCTCTCAGCCGAAGCAGCAAACAGGAAAGAAACCAAATAACAGCAGGAGCCACGGGCTACTAGAGCCAAACCGAGAAGGAGAAGGGGGAGGGGAGAATACCAGAGAGTGTAGAACACACAAGAAGAGCAGGAAATCAAACTCCAAGCCAGCAGCACCTCCTCCTCACAATGGTTTTCAGGCTAACCCTAGGCCATCCCAAAATGGGGTTTAAATTGGGGGAAAAAAGGGAAGAGGAGTGTCGCAGCCTATCTAAGGAGTCGAGAGAAGCCGGCCAGACACGGGAGAATGGGGAGGACTATCGCACAGAGCAACAGGGACGGGACGCTCGCGTGCGTAGAAATTTGGTATCGTCGCGAAATTTTAACACGAGCACGATCGAAAGCGAGGTCAACAGTCTCAAAATTCTTCAATAGGTTTTAACAATTTAAACGACCAGTTTAAAAAGTAAACTAAGATCAGGTATGAATATCATCACAATTTTTATAAATATTTTAAGTTAAATTCTCCACCAAAGTTTAATTATTTTATTATATTTTCATAGTTGAAAGGAGAAAGAAATCTAACTACTCAGAACACATTGAGTTCGCACAACAAAACATATTTATAAAATTTTGAACCCAGTTACAAATATTTATCTGGAATGTTCCTTCAAGTAATCCACTGACTCCTACTGACTCCAATGCAATGATGAGAGACTTCAACAGCAACAACACTAATAATCTCACACTTTAACACTCAAAATAAACTAAATAATAAAGAAGGTGGCTCCCTAAAATAATTGGATGGAATATAGTGCTTGGGGACTAAAGATGCAAGAAGGGGTGAAAAGACTATAGGGTGTGATTTTCTCTGTAGAATGGGCTCCTATTTATGAGCTCTGAATTTGACCATGGGTTGTTTAAGATACCTCTTCAAAATTCGTCCAAATACAATGTATATTCTAGATGTAATCGTCGCACCTATGCTGTCGGACTTGGCGCCTAGGCGCCGACTCTTTGACTAGTGCTTCGCACCTCTTCACTTTCGGTCGCACCTCTTCACGATTAAAACCGTTTCCCCGCGTCCGGATGCATTGTCTCACATGTCCTATATATTAGAGAGTAACTTTCGGCCTTCAGTAGTTCTAATAAACGCTTAACACCATCAAAATAATCGCCCAAAGTCGTCAAAAATCTTGTCTCGCAATCGTATCGAATCGGCGCTTAAGCGCTGAGCCTATAATTTCGACAACTTTGCTCTTTTTAGCTCCATTTTGCTCCTTTTTTCTTCTTGAACTCTTTTTTTATCACCTACATCCAAAAACATAAAAATATCTTTCATTAAAGCATAATATCCTTAAGAATTGAATCATAAATAAGGCATAAAAATGATATTTTTAAAGTATATCAAATTCCTCAAAACTTAAACGTTACTTGTCCTCAAGTAACCTTTTTAATTACATAAAATATATAACATTTGGAATGAAGTTTAAATATTTATGATTTCTTGTAATTTTTAGTTTTATAAATGCTTTAGCAAATCATTAACCTAATTTCACTAATTAAGGTTAATTTTAAGAATTTAAAGATTACTTAACTACCAAATCATAAGACTTTAAATTTTTCATTTATTTCAAGAATAATTGTAATTTATTATATTAAGGTTACATAGAATATTTACAAGAAAAAGACTTTCATGAAACATTTTTCTAATAAAAATATTTATTCATATAAATTAAGTTAAAAAAAATGTAATTAGTTTTTTTTTTTTTTTTTTCTATAAGACGATTCAAGTGCAGTCAATTTTTGATTAGACATTTCCTCAAGCTTCTCCTTACTTTTTTTATTTTTTTTTTCACAAGTGAGGATTACTATTTTTAGATAGCCTGTTAATGATTTTGAACTTCACTTTTCTTAACTTATATTTAAAAACTTATACATTTGTTTTTCTTAATAAATATGATATTATTAATAAGTATTTTTCAAAAATTATTTCAATCTTTTCTTTTTCGAGTAATAATTTTGATTCCTTA
Source organism: Papilionanthe hookeriana x Papilionanthe teres (assembly GCA_022702705.1). NCBI lineage: Eukaryota > Viridiplantae > Streptophyta > Magnoliopsida > Asparagales > Orchidaceae > Papilionanthe > Papilionanthe hookeriana x Papilionanthe teres. The sequence goes on from CM040426.1 coordinate 31,464,562, forward strand.
AGTATTTCTAAAATACAATTCTCTTTACTATAAATAGAAAATTCTTAATCTTATTATTCTTTAAGTTAAATAATTCTATTCTTAAAATCAATCAAAATTATTGAAATTTTAGTTAAGTTTACTAAATTATTTATAAATTCAAAAAATTTAAGTTATCTTAAATAGATTTTTCATTCCTTATGTTATAGTAATATTTTAAAAGAAAATATTATTTCATTAAGGACAAATAATATTTAAATTTGAAAAATATTTTCCCTTCCCCCAAACTGCAGTTTTAGTATATAATTGAATCATAACATTTTCTAAAGCATGTAGAGAAAGAAATAAACAAGAATTTATTTAGGTACGAGTGATAATGTAGAAAGGAAAAACTAATTTCTAATCCTACACATGCTTTAATAGGTATATAACAAAAATAATTAAGCATATATAGAAAAGTTTGCGAAAGCAGGAATTAATTTCTAAATTTTTTTTTTAAAAGTATTTAGAACGTGCTAAAGTACTAACTAAACAGTAGGCTGAAATGAAAATAAACATTTATCGTAAACAATAAAAATTCATTCATATTTCAATTTTTAACACATATCACAGCAGATGCTCTATAATTATCTCAATATCAAAAGTTCACACAAAGTTACTTAAGCAGATCGACATTAACAAACAACAATGCAATCACACTAATCAGTACTAACAAACAAGAAATAAACTAAAAACAGAATCACACATCTCAAGAGGTAAATCTGACTACTAATCACTGTTTGTAGCCTCGTCATCATCATCTTCAAAAGAAAATTTCATATCTTTCGGATCAACATATGGTGAAAATCTAGGACAGGTAGGAAACTGAACATCATGCTCACCCTTCAGGAATCTAACTAAAGACTCAGAATACTCAGCATCAGACTCACTCTTCCTTTGTGTATACTCAGAAAGATGATCGATCTTCTTATCGATTGTATCTGCTCTACAATGAGTTAGAAATAACTCATTATGCTGCTCCATAAACTGATCATGTATAGACTCCCTGAAACTAGATGGTGGCTCAGCAGTAGAAGTAGAAGTTCTACTAGAAGCAGGTAATGAACTAGAAGGTGCAGTTGAACTCTTACCTCGAAGTCGATCATAAATGCGACGCTCTCTCTTCCTATGGGCTTTGTAGACTCGAGCTTTTCCTCGAAAGCTCGACGAACTACTCCAAGCACTTTCACACGTAGAATATATCAAAGATGGAAATCCAAGTCCAACGGAAGTTGCTAGAGCGAGCGATCGCCTCTACGAATCACTTCCTACATCAATCAGCTTCTTCTCTTGTATGCAATAATTAAGGATAGCTCTATCCTTGGTAACCTCGCTTAAATGATTGGATGGAAGGAGAAGAGCAAAAATAAAGTAGTGTCATGCCTTTGAAACACCATTAAGCTTAGAAGATGAAAAATTTATAATTTTTCCGTTTCGGATCTTCCAAGCTCCAGTACCATTAGTCAGATAAGCAATAATCATATCTAAATCTCCCTCAGATGTAGATAATCCGGAGTAATAACACTCTATGTTCGGCGACAGGCCGTAAAAAATGTTGATACGTTCGGGAGTGAATCCTACTCCGACTCCTCTGACGAAAATCTCGTACTCTTCAGCATCCATGAAATTGCCATAAAATTCCCTAACCACAGGGATAACAGCAACACTAGTAAAATAGCAGAATCGTTGTCAGTTGAGTGCAACGATCGTTTCCTTAATTCTTCCTCTCTGATTGTAAAAACTTCACTCCGAGATAAACTTTCTAAGTCATAGCAAAATCATTATATCGGAAATGTGCAGCGGCAGTGACAAACTTTCTATGATCAAAATTTTCTCGTTCCTTTCTTCGTTTAGATTTGGGTGTCATCTAAACGTGAAATATAAACGCAAAATAAATTCATAGGATCACAAATAATATACTAATTTATGCTTCTTAAACTTGAAAGAGCTTAAAAATCCATGGATTTAACTCTAAAAATCAAAATTTTTCTCAAAATTTTCAGTTTTTTCAATGTAAGCAAAATCCATGGTGAAAAGCGAAAATAATTAGTTTAGAATGTAGATCTGACCTTAAGATGAAGAAATCGAGTGATTTCAAGCTCTAAAACTTGAAAATCTGGCCTCAAATGGGATCTCAAGGGTCTCTTTTAACGAAAACCAGAGGAAAGGGAAGCTTAGGCGTCAAAAATGGCGTGGGGGTGTTTAAGAAGATGAAGTTTCGGGTTCAGGCCGAACCGGTGCCTGGGCGCCGAATTCTGGCGCCTAGGCGCTAGGCTCGCCTTTCCAAAATTTCAATTTAAATTTTATATTTTTCATAAAATCTTGTCAAATTCGACTCCTAATTACTCTTATAAGAGTATTAATCCAATCTATATCCTCCAAACATTTCCACAATCAATTTAAAATGATAACTAAGATCCACATTTCAAATACGAGATTTAACTAAACTCTTCAACTTTAATTCATAATTTCCATTCCAAACTTAATAAATTTCAGAATAAGACTATATCATGGTTCATCATTCTATAAACAACACAAATTTAAAGCAAATTCCAAATCCAACAACACACATTGAACAATAAAGCAAACACACACAAATTAGATAATCAACACAGTAGAACTTGACTCAATCACACCTAGAACACATAAGAGATCTATTCAACACCGCTCCTCAATTACCATCTCTTTCGCAATGAAGTTCGCTAGGACCAAATTGATAGAAAACCAACGCCCTTGGAAATTTCAAAGCCACCTTTTCATCGATCAACTTGTTCTTCTCGTACATTGCTACTTGAGCGTCTTGATAGGCCGCCATATGATCAAATTGAAGTTTTGATTGTCATTCCACATGCTCAATTTGATGATACATTTCGTGTAAGCGATTCCCAATGCTTTGAAGTTCCGCTTCAATCTTTTCCAGACGACTAAACAATTTCTCCATACTAACAGCAATAAAACCATTAAAATAAGGTTGAGGATCTTTGGGAGATTTGTCTCTTACCTCATTTCCATGATTTTCTCTATCCATTGCTTCCACACTCCTCTTAACTCCTCCAAAATAGATTGTTCTGCTTGAAATTAAGGTTTCTATGTGATTGGGGACGAAGATAGGTCAATTTATAGGGATATTTCGTGTGAAAAACTGAAGAATTTCGGTTTCTACGCGATCTGTAACCGTGGCGCTTTGCCGCCAGAATCTGGCGCCTAGGCGCCGGATCATCGATACACACATGTTATTCTGGCTCTTAGGCGCCAACTTTTGGCACCTAGGCGCCGGAACCTCGATCGACTCCGATTCTCCTATCGTCAAATTTTCAAAGTTTTGGTCTTAAAAATAGGTCTAGTAAAAGGGTGTGATCCACATACAAACACGATAAAAATAAATTCAAATTACAAACAATCATAATGATAACAAAATGGGTTGCCTCCCACAAAGCGTTGGTTTAACGTCGTCAGCCGACCTAATTAATTAAATTAATCGGGTAGACTTAGTTCGTAAGCCTCTTTGTAATTTGGTTTCATTTCTCCCATATAATGCTTCAGTCTTAATCCGTTAACTTTAAATACTTTTCAGCTTTTAGATCTTTAATATCCACAATTCCATAAGCAGTACACTTTCTCAATTATAAATGGTCCCATCCATTTAGATTTTAATTTTCCAGGAAAAAGTTTTAAACGAGCATTGAATAATAACAGTTCTTGTCCAAGCTCAAACATTTTCCTTGAAATCTTTTTGTTATGCAATTTCTTCATTCTTTCCTTATAAATCTTTGCATTCTCATAAGACTCATTTCTTATTTCTTCCATCTCATTCAGTTGTAATAATCGTTTCTCTCCCGCAGACATTCAAATTGTAATTGAACTCCTTTATCGCCCAATAAGCTTTATGTTCCAAGTTCGACGAGTAAGTGACATTGTTTACCATAAACTAACCGATAAGCGTGACATTCCGATAGGTGTTTTATAAGACTGTTCTATAAGCGCATAATGCGTAATCGAGTTTATCAACTCAGTAAGTTCTTTTAGGATTAACGGTCTTCTCAATATTCTTTTAATTTCTCCGTTTGATACGTCAGTCATTCCACTTGTTTGCGGGTGATAAGCGATCGCAATTTATGTTTAATTCCGAATTTTTCTAATAATGATTGAATTCTTATATTTCGAAATGACTTCCTCAATCCGCGATAATTACCTGGCATTCCAAATCTTGTAAAAATCTTCTTTAAAAACTTCGAAACACTTTTGGAATCACAGTTAGGTAAAGCTACAGCTTCGATCCACTTTGAAATGTAATCAACTGCTAATAAAATATAAATCTTTCCAGATAATGATACGAAATGTCCCATAAAGTCTAAACCCCATACATCAAAAATTTCAATTCCAATATAAAGTTTAGAGGCATTTCATCTTTTCTGGATATATTTCCCATTCTTTGACATCGATCACAAGTTTTCACATAATGTATAACATCTTTGAATAAAGTAGGCCAATAAAATTCAGAATTTAAAATTTTAAATGCAGCTTTCTTCACTCCAAAGAAGTCCTCAAAATTCGAATCGTGACATTTTTGAATAATCGTAAAAGTTTCTTCATAAGTGCTACACATCTTCGAATCACAGAATTTCTTCTTATTTTAAATAAATGAGGATCTTCCCAAATATATGATTTACAATCATTCTAGAATTTCTTAATGAATTTGCTATTTAATTCATACGGTAAAATATTGCTAACCAAATAGTTAACTATATCTGTATATCAAGGCATTTGTAATCCTTGAATAACATATAATTGTTCATCCGAGAATTTCTCATTTATATTTTCTTCATAAATCTTCTCATTATTATTTTTGATTCTCGATAAATAATCAGCAATTTGGTTGTCAGTTCCTTTTCTATTCACAATTTCGAAGTCAAATTCTTGTAAAAGTACAACCCATCTGATCAATCTAGGTTTAGCATATTTCTTAGATATTAAATACTTAATAGCAGAATGATCAGTATGTATGTATACATTTTGTTCAAGAAGATATGGTTTAAATTTATCAAAGCGCATATACTTATCGTTTAAAATCTCTTTTTCAGATAGTAGTGTAATTTCTTTAAGCTTTCGTTAAGAGTTTACTTAGAGATAAGTATATAACTTTAAAAATTTTCTTATATTTTTGTCCCAATACAGCTCCAATTGCATAATCACTTGCATCACACATTAATTCAAATGGTTTATTCCAATCAGGTGCAACAATGACAGGTGTAGTGATTATTATTATTTTTTTTAAATATTGAACGCATTCAGACAATCTTCATTAAATTCAAATTTAGTTTCTTTTTCCAATAAATGGCAAAGAAGTTTAGCAATTTTAGAAAAAATCTTTATATATCTCCTATAAAATCCAGCATGACTCAGAAAACTTCTCACGTTAGTAACGGTATTAGGTGGTTGAAGTTCAGCAATAATTTTCACTTTTGCCTGATCAACTTCCATACCTATTTTTGAAATTTTATGTCCAAGTACGGTTTCTTCTGTAACCATAAATTGATATTTTTTTCAGTTTAGAACTAAATTTGGTTCTTCACATCTCTTCAAAATTTTCGTTATATTTTCCAAGCAAGATTCAAAAGAAGTTTCAAATACTGAAAAATCGTTCATAAATACTTCAATTCCTTTATCGATTAGATCACAAAATATTGACATTGCATAAACCGAAAAGACATTCTTCTAAAGTCAAATGTTCCATAAAGACTTGTAAATGTGGTTTTCTCTTGGTCCTCAGGAATAACAGGTAATTGATGATAACCGAAATATTCATCCAGAAAATAGAAATATGAGTGTCCAGCTAATTTATCCAACATTTTATTCGAGAAAGGTAAAGGAAAATGATCCTTTCTAGTGGCGTTATTTAATTTTCGATAATCGATGCAAATTCGTCATCCTTTAACTTATCTTGTTGGGATTAATTCATTTTTATCATTAACAATGACAGTTACTCACTTCTTGAACACAAATGAATAGGACTCACTCATTGGCTATGATAAATAATTCCAGCATCTAACTATTTTAAAATCTATTTTTTTACAACCTTTCATAATTGGGTTCAATCTTCTTTGAGGTTCAACAGTGGGTTTACAATTTTCTTCCATTAAAATCCTATGCATACAGATTGAAGGACTTATTCCTTTATATCTGCAATTGTCCAACTAAAAGCTTTCTTATAATTCTTCAGAACTCCTATTATTTTTTCTTCGATCTTTGCTTAATTACGAAAATATAATTACGAGTAAAGTTAATGAATTTCAGAAATGCATACTTTTAAATGTGCGAGTAACATTTTTAATTCCGAGTTGAGGCTTTTTCAATTGAGGGTAAAAAGTATATCGTTTTTAGTTATGTCTAAAATTTTCAGATTTTCACTGAATATAATGAGTTTCTTCGGATAATTTTTCTTCATTTACATTTTCAATTTCTTCGGTTAATGACTCATTATATAATACAAATTCTTCATTTTTATCTTCGAAATGACCTTACATTTTTCGATAATGTTTTTCGATTATATAATCAAAAATATCACATTCGATAGCATTTTTCTTTATCAGTATACCTCATAGATTTCAAAACATTAAATGTTATCTCTTGATCATTAACTCTCATTGTTAATTCTCCTTTTTGCACGTCAATCATAGCACGTCCGGTAGCTAGAAAAATGTCTCCCTAAATTAATAGGTATTTCTTTATCTTCTTTCATATCTAGCACAATGAAATCCACAGGAAAGATAAATTTATCTACTTTAACAAGAACATCCTCTATAACTCCTTTAGGATAGTGATAGACCGATCAGATAACTGAAGGGTTACAGTGGTGGGAGAAGTCTCTCCTAAATCTAACATTCGAAAGATTGAAAATGTCATGAAATTAATACTAACTCCTAAATCACATAAGACTTCCACAAAATTTTTCTCCAATAGCACATGGTATAGTAAAACTTCCAGGATCTTTAAGCTTTACGAGGTAGTTTTTCCGAATTATCGTACTACATTCTTCACTTAATGCAGATGATTTCATAAAACTTCAAGCTTTCTTTTCTTACTTAAAATATCCTTCATAAATTTTACGTAAACTGACATTTGTTCCAACGACTTCAATGAAAAGGAATGTTGATGGTGAGTTTCTTAAAAATCTCGAAAAATTTAGAAAATTGATGGTCGATCTTACATTGTTTTAATCTTTGAGGAAAATGTGGTGGTGATGCTTTCAACTTCCACTTCAATAGGAATTACAGTCTGATATTTACTTGGAGAAAGAGTATATTTAGGTTTTTTAATTTCTTCTACCTCTCTCTTTTTCAATTTCATTCCGAATTTTCTCTTTTAATTCCTTTTCACTTCTAAGTTGTACATTTTTGCTTGTTCATGTTCTTTCTCAGTTTCTTTAGGATTAATTTCAACATTCTTAGGTAGTGTTCCTTGAAGTTCGTAATTAATAAAATTAGCAATTTGACTATCCGATTCTCAATATTACGAATAAGCGATATTTTGACTTTGTAGTGATTACTTAATTGTAAGATTAATTCTTCTATAGATAACTTTTTCTGCTGATTATTAAAATCAGGAGGGTAAGTTGGTTTAAAATTTGAATTTCCTTGATTGTTCCAATTTGGATTAAGTTGATTATTACTCCATTGTTAATGTCCATTATTCCAATTAAAATTAGGATGATTTTTCCAACCAGGATTATAATAATTATAATAAGGGTTATTAGTTTTACTAGCAATAGCTTGCAAAGTTTTCATTTTTTGAGAATCATCGTATTGCGAGAATTATCATTACTTACATGCGATATATTAATAAGCAAAATTCTCTAATTTCTTAGATATCGCGACCTACATGCGAAGCTAAAATAGAAAATGCTTCATTATCTTGAATACTTGTCATTCTTTTAGGATTAACCTTTCAGAAGCCAATTGAAAATTATTTTTAGTCGTTTCTTCGATTAAGGTATAAGAACTTCTTCAAATGTCTTAGCCAATTAAAGAACTAGCAAGAAGCAACATCAATAATAGATCTAAGTGATCCAATAAGTCCATTATAAAATATTTGAATAATTAACCAATCTGGCAAAACATGATGAGGATATTTTCTTAATAATTCTTTAAATCTTTCTCAAGCTTCATAAATTGTTTCTCCATCAAATTATGTAAAAGAAGTTATATCATTTCTTAATTTAGCAGTTGTAGAAGGAGGAAAATATTTAACAAGGAATTTTTGTGTCATATTCACTTACGTGTTTAATAGAACAAGTTACTTAATGAATTAAGCTCACATCTTGCTTTATCTTTTAAGGAAAAGGAAAGAGTATAAGCCTAATAGCATCATCAGAAACATTATTATATTTAAATGTAACACAAAGTTCTAAAAAATTATGAAGGTGTAAATTTGGATCCTCATTAGGTGTTCCTCCAAATTGATTATTTTGAATCATTTGAATAATAGAAAGTTTAAGCTCAAAAGAATTAACAACTACAGCTGGCATTTGAATACTAATATGAAGTTCATCAGCTGTAGAATTTTCATAATCTCTTAATGGTTTATAAATATTTTGTTCATTAATTTCTATTGGATTTTGATTATTGTTATGTAAGTTGGTCATTTCTTGATATTTTTGAATTTGTTTTTCTTGTTTTCCTTTTTTAATTCTTTTAACTGTTCTTTCTAATTCAGAATCAAAAAGTAATAATTCTTCTGATTCAGAACTACGCATAAAATTAAAATTTTTTTGATATTTTTATATTACATTTATATATATATATTATATTTTTGGTATTTTAAAAGAAATAAAAGTGTATAAATTATATTTAATTTGAAAAATGTCTTTTTAACTTTCTTACTTATTTTCCTAATCTTCCCCGGCAACGGCGCCAAAAACTTGATGCGTGACTCGCCTAAAGGGACTATATATATACTTTCAAATACTAGAATTTGATACCACTGCTAGAAGATTTAATCCCCGGCAACGGCGCCAAAAACTTGATGCGTTTTTACTTATGAAAGATTTTATTAATTTATATTTAGATTATAATTTGTAAAAGTCACAATTACAAACGTAAGTATACGTATCGTATCAAGTAATACAAGGCTCTAGTGGAGTCCTGGTTATCGATCCCACAGGGAAGATTTTTAGAATATTAAGTAATATTTTTAGATTTTTCAAATTAAAAATAATATTTCTTATTTTTATTTCTTTTTAAAGTTTAGATTTTAGATTTAATGAAATTTATACTAAATGTAAATAAACAATACTAAAATAAATATTAATGCAGGTATAAATAAAACAACTTTCTCATTTTCAACTAATCCAAGATTTTTAGAATAATTACCATTTCGTGGAGAATTTAGATTATGATATTGTGTCAAATGAAGCATTCCTATTCTTTACCCTTTCAGTCGAGCATAAAGAATATCGATTAATCTATAGATCGGTTCGTAATATTTTATTAAGTAGAATGAGTTAATCTAGGCTACACTACTCAGATGTCCAAGGTAGTATAGTCGGCCTACTAGTGACTCTTTCCTTATCTATAAACCAAATTATTAGAATTTAGTACGTCACTCTAAAAACTAATGAATTCTACGCCTAATAAATCATATCTTTCTATTTATCTCGCAACTTCACCTTAAATAACCCGCGTATAGCCCGCGATTACTGGCGATTCATGTGATATCTACTTCAGTTAAGCTCATCTCCGGATAAGTCACGTAATTCTTCAACATGTTTTAATAATTTAAATGACTAGCTTAAAAAATAACCAAGATCGTATTAATATCATCACAATTTTTATAAATATTTTAAGTTAAATTCTCCACCAAAGTTTAATTATTTTATTATCTTTTCATGCTGAAAAGAGAAAGAATCTAACTACTCGTAACAGTATCGAATTCACACAACAAAAAATATTTATAAAGCTTTGAACCAAGTTACAAATACTTATCCGGAATGTTCTGAAGTGATCCGTCGACTCTTACCGACTCCAATGCAATGATGAAAGACTTCAACAACAACAACACTAATAATCTCACACTTAACACTCAAAATAAACTCACTAAATAATAAAGAAGGTGACTCCCTAAAATAATTGGATGAAATATAGTGCTTGGGGACTAAAGATGCAATAAGGGGTGAAAGAGACTATAGAGTGCGATTTTCTCTGTAGAATGGGCTCCTATTCGTAGACTCGAATTTGACCGCAGTCGCTTGAGCGCACCTCTTCAAAGTTCGTCCAAATACAACGTATCTTCTAGAAAGAATCGTCGCGCGTAGGCGCTGGATCCGGCGCCTAGGCGCCGGACTCTTCGACCGAGTCTTCGCACCTCTTCACTTTGGGTCGCATCTCTTCGCGATTAAAACCGTTTCCCCTGCTCCTGGATGCATTGTATCACATGTTCTATATATTAGAAGTAACTCCGCTTCTTAGAAGCTCCAATAACCGCTTAACACGATCGAAATAATCGCCTAAAGTCGTCAAAAATCTTGTCTCGTGATCGTATCGAATCGCGTCAGAGCGCACGGATTCAGCGCCGTGCCTATAATTTCGACAACTTTGCTCTTTTAGCTCAATTTTTGCTCTTTTTTCCTTCTTGAACTCTTTTTTTATCACCTACATGCAAAAACATAAAAATACCTTTCATTAAAACATAATATCCTTAAGAATTAAATCATAAATAAGGCATAAAAATAAGTATTTTTAAAGTGGATCATGGTGCTCCGATTATATTTCTCTCATAAGGTGGTGATTCTCTTATCTATCCACTTCCGCATCCTCCCCCACAATGCTTCCGACCCATCCTCCATCTCCGCAGCTGCTCTGAACAACACTCTTATGTTGTTTTTCACTGTAATCTTCCCATTACTGTCCTTGCTTGCTGCCACCGCCTCATACAACCGTCCTTTGTTGTCCTGCAGTCCCCCGCTTTGCCTATTCGCTGCCCTTGTCTGGAGAACAACAATCCTGCTGTTTTCTTTCCGTCCCTTGGCCATCCCAGCCATTCCCACCACGCCTCGCTGCTTTGTTTGCCGCCCCACTTGCTGCCCTCGCTGTCCCAGCTCCTCCGCTTAGCTGCAAATGCAATTACAACCCCTCCTTTTGCTCTCTCAACCACCTACAACCCAGTTCAGCCACCTACCCTGCTCTCCAACCACCTAGCCAACCTCCACCACCCGTGAATCGAACCCTAGTGCGAGTTTGTGTCGTGTTTTATGCAATTATCCTTTCAAACGTCTTTGATTGGAACGGCCTATTTACTTGTAGTAATAATATTTATTTTTCTGTTATGATTTGGGTTAACTCGGTATCACTTGCAAACATTTATTAGGGCTAATCTCTTAAAAATTATCTGATAAATTTGGAATGAATTCTTCCATTCATTCCGTTGGAGAGTGTGAAACTATTGCATGCTTCTTGTCAGTTAGGACCCACACTCACCAAGACTTCTACTCTTTCTTCCTCATTTGCTACAAGTCATTGATGTTGGGGATTCCTACTACATACACAGTGGTTCATGGATTTTTATAATTATTTTGTAATTATTATTCTGCATATTCATCTATCCATGGACTATGGTAATTATTATTTAGTTATTATTTATTGATTTTGTAAGTATTACATAAAGATTGGAATGAAATGTTCAATCAATTCTCTCCAATTTTTGTCAATTTTTATCTGATATTCAAACACATGTACTAACAAATTCAGTGCTAAATATAATAATTTAATGTGAAACTGAAAATAACATAAGGGAAAGATATGGTAACAATGCATGATGCAATATTCTTTTGTTTTAAATACTGTTATCAATTCACTGAAACCTTTTTTTTCCTTGTTTGTTGACCTTGAACTGTCTAGGATTCTATAAATCATTATTTTCTTTCTGTGGTCTTCTCATCATCTTGTACAGGATTTCTCTAATACTAGGTCTTTGTTCTAGATATTTTAAATTATTCTGTATTTCTCTAGTTTAAAACTATTACATTAGCATGCAATATGTCCCTTGATATACTTTGTTCCACTGTGTTTTATACATAAAAGAACATCATTTAACTGATGGTTTGATGGTTTGATGAACAGAAAAGAATGATCCACAAAAAGGCGTCATTGTCAAGATGATTGCTAGTGGTTCCAAGCTGAATTGCTCTCTTTCGGTCTCAGTTTTTTGTGATTCATATAAAGTTCAAGTAAGTGTGTTTATTTCCCTTTCATTGTTTTTTTTATTAATCTTTTAATTTTACGGAGCAAACATAGAAATCTTGTATCTATAATTCAAATCATTTTCAACTTGCTGATTTCAGAGTTTTTTTTTTTGTTAAACTTTGTAAATGTAAGGCTATGCACTATAAACTCCTTTGGCATAGCCCACCAAGTTTTTGTCAGTCTCCATATTAAAAAACATGTCTGGATGTGCTGACAAAATTTTATTTTTGTGATTTGTACTGATTGAACTCTAAGTAAGATTAATAAATCCTAATTTCTGAGCTTGTCAGTTTTTTTTGTCAAAACATAATTTTCAATCAAGCTTGTAATATCATATCTGCTGCATGTAATTGTAGGATCAATTTTAATGTTTGAGTAACATATCTTTGGTTGAAAGAGAGTGTGGATGTTAATGTTAATGAACACCAGCATTCATTATTAACTGCCATTCAGCTTTATGAATTTTTATTCTGCATTCAGTTTTACAAGGATGATAGAAAGTACAAAGACATACCTGCTAAAACTCTCTCAACTCCTCTATTAATTTTTCATGTTAATGTTGAAATATTATGCGTTTGACATGTTCAAAATTCAAATGATCTCATTTTTTTTTCTTTATTTTTCTCTACTTTCTAGGTATCAAACACATTGACAATTTTAGGGGACTGCGACTATGTGAGTATCTCAAAGTGTCTAAATCTTTGTGCTGCTTTGAATGAAAGTAAAGCTGTAATATCAATTTTTAGTCGTTTACTTCATGTTATTAAAAGCTAAACAAGCATAGGTAGTATGTTATCTTGAAAGTTGATATTATGAAATGTTCAAGCCAGCACATCCATGGGATAATAATTCATTTGTTAAGAGTGTAAAGAATCAAAATGAAAGGAAAATAATGAAGATTAACCTCTTCTTAATTATACAAATATGAAATTGAGAGGTTGGACATGTTTCGTATTTAAAAGGGAAGGGATTGTGATGTTAAATTGTGTTTGTTTTTACATGTTTTGATAATCTATTTTGCATTTCATCTGAAACAAGTACAAATGCAAACTCAAATATTGGCACATCTAATTGATGATGGCCATCCGATTTGAACTTATTTTTGACATCAATGGCATGGTTAATTAAGTTTAATATTGCTTTATCCACAAAATGTTATTTAAGAAATAATTGAATTTTGCTTTATTAGGTTTTCATCTTGTGTTATTTTTATTAGAATTTATTTTCTGCCATACTTTTGTTATTTTATTTGCTTTAATCCCAATATTCGTTCACTATAAAATGGGACCTCTAGAGCTAGGTCGAGACAATTGAATGAATTATTATTTTGAGATTCACTTCCTCAAACCTCTCTCTTACTCTTATGTTTGTTCTTCTCTTACCTTTATCCTTTTTTTTTTTTTTGGTTTCTCCTATACTATTTTATATTAAGTGGCATCTCAGAAGGCGTGTTGCCTTTCTTTCTCTGTTCACAGCATCTTTATCTTAATTTGCTTGCCTTTGTATCACTATATTTTTTTTCTCAACTCTCTGAATCATAAACCTTAGCATAGTATGACATGTTCTCAACACCGTCCCTCACATGCATATTGTTTGCATGCTGCATCATTTGAGCCAACCCATTGCTACTATGTGATGTATTCTCCCATGTGATATCTGAGCAAAACTTCACCACACGAGCCAGTCTCTTGAAACAATTGATCACACCATTTATAATTTTATTCGTGGTTTTCTTACTAGGCATCTCATTGATCCCCATTAATGTGCAAACCCTTGTCAGTTGCCAAAACCTACACTTCTGCCCAAACCTTCTTCCATTGGTTTTTGGCATCATACACCGCGTTGTATGCGCTTTCTTACTTGTAGCTTATGCTATTCTCTTCCAACCTTGCACATGCCCACCTAAGCATTACTACAGCTCTCATGTTCTATTTATATCAATAGCATTCCACCTCTATTGACTTGCAGCCGTAGTCTGCTAAATGTGTACCTACTTCACTTCAAACCCATCACTCTCAAGTATCTGTTGATTGCACAACTTTGCTTGGCCTTTGATCTCGCTCAATCTTCTAAACACCTTGGGTCACCCTAGACCATCCGATGAAGTTGAATAACAATCTATCACCATCCACAATATTTGAAAATAACCTTTTGTTGTCCACACTAGTATTGGCAACTAGTTGTTACTTATCATATGTCTGTCGAAGGTGCCATATATTTTTAGGTATTTAAGAACTTCATTGGTAGAGAACCTACAGAATTTTTGAACTCAGATGTTCTATTTACAAGTATAAACTTTTAGATTGTTAGTTGAATTTATGTTTCCTTTTGCTTGCAAAGCTATTAATTCTTGCATAGTCCTTAGGAAGCTCTCCTAAAGTCAGGTTAGGTATCTACCTGTTGGCTTGCCTATTGTTTTGGCTTATACGAGGGAGAATTCCACCAAAATTTGAGTATTTTGTGTGTTTAGAAGTAGAAAACTACTACAACTTCTGCCTTCCATTATGCAAAAAAATATAAATTAATTTTCTTCAAATCTTAGAATATTTTATGAGCTAAGCGTTGGCTTTATAATCTCATTTAGGAATAATTTCTCTTTGACATCAAATAAAAAATAATTTACATTTACATCATTTTGTAGCTTCTCAATTAGATGCATTCGTCACATTTTTTTTAAGGGTATTTACATACATCGCATGCAATTCTTTTGTATTTACATATCTCGTACACAATATTCATATTTACCAGCATACCACTTATCTCTTTCCCACCACATCAAATCTACCACTAATTATTACTCATCGCAACTCAAATCCACTTTTTTACGCATAGGTAAAGTTGTATGTAGGTAAATATCAAAATTTTGGTGTGAGATAGGTAAATACATATAAATTCTTTGTTATATATGCCATTTTCTTAAATTATTTTCATTGCATATTTACCTTTAATTCACTATGGCACTTGCTTCACTTAATGTTGAACATGAAAATTTTGTTTTGTCTATTGAATATTTGAGCAAAATAGTAGAGAACCTCGAAATCATAGGATGACTTCAAAATTTTGGGTAGAAACACTTGAGAACAACTTTAAATTATCAGTAGATTTGATGATCTTTCTCATTAAGTCCAATCACTATGAAATACAACTCAAGCTCAAAGGAACTTTAATAAAGGTACCTTTTGGGATATCATTCCATATCTAGTTAGGAACCTTTAAGGATGGATCATCCGACTAAATCTATTTTTGGAATAGGCCTCCCAACGCTAGAAGTAATTGTATCCCCTACGCTAAAAAATAACATTAAGAGGATACATGTCTTTAAGAAGATATCTTTGAAGGATATAATCATGATAAAAATAGTAGGAACACTCATGATCACTTCTATGATAACAACAATAGTAAGAAGATTATCCTGAACAAACATGAACACGGATCAATACTCATGAGGAAGAAGAGTTATAAGAAGATATTTCTGAACGATAGCCACTGTGACAAATTTTTTGTAGAAATAATATGAGCAACCGTATGCCATGAAAATATGATGGTTTTGAATAATGATAAAAATGAAATGCTTAAGGTTGAAGCTCCTACATTTGAAGAAAATCACGATCCAAATGTCAAGATTTTGAATTATTAAAAAAAAAAGAGTGAAAAATCAGGTTGAAGCTCCTACTTTTGATGAAATCATGATCCCAATGTTTTTTTGAACTGACTCTATAAGATGGAGGACTTCCTTGTTTTGCATCGCATGGGTACTTGCTAACCCGATTCACAATAAAACAAATAGGATCTTCCAAAAGGTTTTGGTGAGGAATCAAAGACTTTCTATTATAACCTAGGATGAAATAAAGCTTTGGTTCCAACAAAAAATACATATCGACATATTACAAAAGGAAGAAAATTGAATAATGGATGAACCTCAAACAAGTTACTCAAGCTAAAACTGAATTCTGAAAAGGAAAGCCATCTCTTATTTTGGTTTCTTTGAGGAGTCTTGGGTTGTTATATCTAAAATTTTTGATGGGTTAAAGCTCGATGTACATATAGAAGTCAATTTATATGCTCTAAATTATTTAGATGATGCTTAACATAAAGCTTTGGAGATTGAGTGATATAAATATTATGCTATTGCCAAGTATGTTGGCAATCTCACTAACACAACAAAAGTGAAGCTCTAGAAACTTGATGTCAATCTGTTTAACATGACATTTGACAAGCCCACAAGCTTTTGCATGGCGATGAATACATGAAGTTTCACGAAAGAAAACTCTACTCAAATTGAACAATGATATTCCTTAACTTTAAATATTTTCAAAAAGGTATATTATACATCAATGCACTTAGAAAGGTGTTTTATATTAAACACTTTTCTAATTTACCATCTTTAGATTATGAAAGCATTAAATGCATGACAATAAGCCTATTATTGAAGACAGTGACGAGGATCATACCGAAGTAAATGTTTGCATAGTAAGATACATATTGGCCAAGTCACAAGAGAATATTGTAAGGTAACAAATAACTTTAATATATATGCGGGCTCCGAAAATTTATGTCTGGTTCTTTTTATAGAGTGATGTTTGAGTCAATTTTGAAGAAGTCACATTAAATTTTAGACCATATATTAATCAAAGATTTAGCTCTCATCTTATAATTAATTCACTATTTAGTCTTAGGTTCCTTATAGACACATTCCCTTTCAATAGACAGTAAATGCTTAGATTATTGAGCAAATGATGACGAACTTCACTAAGATTCCATGGCTTCTTTATCTCGAGTTGTCAAGAACCTTAGTCCACTTAGAGGAAATATTCTATCCACTATGATTGAATGATCTTTTCAACAACCGTGAGTAATGTTGTTCAAGGGAATCTCCTAAACTTAAGATGGATACTTGTCTAAATGAATACTTTTAAGTTGATCTTAGTTGATAGAATACTTTGTGCTTTGTCAAGTACATTTCATTATTCAACTCTTAGGAGATTTATACTATTATGGAACTTATGAGTTATAGGTTTGGTTATAATTTAATTGTGATATTTTGTGGCGAGGCACATTATTAGATGGTTGCAGTTATAATATTTTCTTTTTTACATTGCTATTTGGCAAAAAATTTTTATGTTGCTATTTGGCAACAAAATCACGTGGTTAGAAGAGACATTGCCTATCTTTACTGGATGAGATATTTTAGAGTGGTCATAATACTATTCTTTGAATTACATTGGCTCTTTGTAATCTGTTTTTAATTTTAAATTAACTATCCTTAACAAACTCTTATGGATGATGAATGAACAGTTGCTTTAAGCTTTTAAGCGATGGATTTCTCTTGAATACTTTTATTTCTTGTTTTTTTTTAGGTTTTTTTATTTTAGTTTTGACTTGATCCAAAATTTTTTGTATTGGGAGTTAACGGTTTTTTGAAAGTATGAATCCCTTCGGTTGAGACTTTCTTGTCAAGGCAATTATCATCATGGTATTTTGGATAATTTCATTTCATTGCCTTAGATGCTTTTACCTTTTGTCGTTTCTTTGTAAAGAATCGGGTTTGTAGTTTGCATGAGGTTTTAGTTTATCTTGAAATTCTATTATGCTATAGATTTTGTCACCTCTACCTCAAACGTAGAGAGGATCGAGTCTTGGTATTAAATTTTGTTATTTATACTTTGATAGATATGATATTGAGCTTTTTAATTTTTGTAAATTATTTTTCTTATTTGAAGGCATTGAAGGCCTTATGGAAATATAACAATAAAATAAATTATTGTGAATTTGCAAAATACACTTGGTTTCCATTATAGGTATGACAAACATGGTTGATTAGACTGAGATTATGAGTTTGCTGTCATTCTTTGATAATGCCTACTTTAAACTTCTTCATATATGTTTGTTGCTAGGCTTGAGTTTTATCAATTCTAGTCTTTAGGACTTGGAGATTCAAACTCGAATTGTGGCATTTATATAACTCTATTATAGGGAGTTTTTGGATTTTTTGAGAGTTTGTTAACTTCAAAATGATTTTACGCTTATCAAGACTAAACAGATTTAGATTCTTTTTCTTAAGTGTATTTTAGGCCTGCATAACATTCCTGGACACTGAGTTTGAGCATTTATCATATTTCATAATGAATGTACTTTTTTGACCTCTTGAGAAAATTTATCAAAATAGTTCAAGGGTCGTGTTGAAGGACCCAAGAGTGAAATTAAGCTAAGTTGAGGGGTTAAATTAGTGAATGAAAAAATTTTGGATTCGGAGTAAAAGCTTCTTAATTTCTTTGGGTCCTGTTAATTTTCTCAGGACATTATTGTTGGCACTAAAGTATATATTTGCATATCTAATGAACTTTAGGCACTTTAATAAACTTAATTGAATTGATTATAAGGTCAACTAACATAAGCATTGTTTTTTTTTCCCTCATTTTTTTATTAACTAAATAAAGTAGTACTAAAACAGTCGTACAATGTTTGATGCCAAATAAATGAAAACATTGTTGCTAGATTGATTAAAAATTAGAAAAAAAGTTTACTTTTGTCCTCTTCACTAGAAACCTATATAGCTGTCCTGGAAGCTTGAGATAAACATCACGATGCTTAGGCACGGTGCGTTTCGTCTTGTTGCTCCTGCCATCAACATTGAGATCGATATTCATGGCTTCCAAGCCTGCAGTTACCCAGCAATCCAGTGGATTCTTGTCTAGAGCTTTCTCTGGCTTATAAACAAGTTATATATAATGTAGGCACAAAGTTAGACTAGGTTTGCTAGTAGGGTTAGGCCGGTTGAGTTGGGTTAAATAAACTAGTCATGTTGTTTAGTCGGGTCAGCTTGCTTAGTTTTGTTGGGTTTATTTGTTTCAATTGGTTTTTGCTAAGCACAATTGGATTAAGTTTGGTTTGATTGGATCACGCTAAAGTTTGGAAACCCTAGTTGTATTGGATTAGGTCAGGATAAAAATTCGTCTGAAACTAAATAGGAATAATGACAGAATTATTAGTAATTTAAATTGAAATGGAGTGGATTATTTATGTTGTTTATAAAGTGGTTCATGGTTTGAAATGAAATGCAGTCTTTTGTTTGGATTTTTATTTTAAAGTAGCTATTTAATGTGCTGAGTTATTGACTTTTAATTTGTTGTAGCAAATTTTGTGGAGATTGGCAAAATTCGAATTTAATTGGGTTTTTGTGGTTTTGCTAGGAGGTTTAGGATTTTTTTTGAAAATATCGTTGTATTTGAATTATTTTTGGGGAACTTAGATAGAAATGGACACCACAATTCCATGAAGGGATGAAATCCCCATAGCATGATTTATAGTCAATAGTAGTTCAGAATAACTTAAATGAGTCATTTTGTAGAATGTGCCTTTATAGTTAATATTAATTAAGCAAATTACACGTCCTCAATGACATCTCAATTGTTGCCAAAGGGGGAACCTGTTGATTGTTTTATGTTGCGATTGAATTGTATGATTAGAAATATAATATTTATCTTTTTAATAACTTTAAGTTATACTTATTAATATCAGTGTCAATTTGGGCTGATGGGTTGAGTTCTAGAATGATCTGACCTGCACATGCCCTGCCTAAATTTGACTTGCATATTTTATAGGTCAAAATATTTGAGTCAAATTTGCCCAACGAACCCGCTTAATCAGAACTTGAACCATCTAACTAGTTTATTATATGAATTAAGTAATTTTTTTTAGATCATGTTGATCCAATACATTTGTATATGATCCATTTAATCTGATTAGTCTCAACCCAACCTGTCTACCTCTAACCCAAATAGTTTTTGGGTCAACATGAACCCGATCCGGATTATAACTTGGTTTGTAATTTAGACCACAACCTAACTCAAATAATAATTGGTTCAACCCAAACTTAGATTTTTTGATGTTTGGTCAAATTATTGAGTTCGATCATTTATTAAAGCCCATTTCTCTTGGCATGAAATTTGGTGATTAGAGAAATGGAGTGTGTGATACCAGAGGAAACCCAATCCACAATGGAAACATAAATTATTATTTTTGAATTCTAAAGATATTACAAACATGACACTTGAAACAACAAGATGTAAAGACAAACAAACATAGACAACATAAATAATAAAAGATATCCGTGGGTGATAACGAGGACAAATGCTGCTGGACGGTGGGTTGGCGACTGATTAATAGTGATAGTGGTTGCTAAAAGAAGGCTGGTAGGTGGCTGGCGGCTGTAGGGGAGAGGCTGTGGGTTGTTGGAGGGTACAGGAGCAGCTGCGGAAAGCGCCAAACAACAATGAAGTTGTCGATGGGGCTGGGGGGAACAGGAGAGCTACTGGAAGCGTCGAACAATAACATGGAGGGTGTTAGCACGGCTGGCAGCAGGATAGCTGCAGGAATTGTCGAACAACAGCAGGGAATGAAGATGACAGTATGGTCGAGTGGTTTGCGGCAGCTGGAAGCAGAGACTAAGGCGGCTGCAAAAGGATAAATGTCTCGTCGTGGTCGAGCTACAGTCGGAGCACCACCCGGAACCTTGGAGACGGTCACCACCTCAGACGAGTTACAACCGGAGTACTTTCTCGTCGTCGAGTATAGCCTCCGAAAGGGAAGAATGTCTCTAAAGCATCACTTAAAAATCTGCACTCATAAAACTCTTCCATAGCCTCAGAAAATAACACTTATATAAAGAAGGGATTAGTAGATACAATAAGAGTAGGATAGGAATGAGATATAATATGTAAGGAGAGGAATAGGAAATAAGTAAAGGAGAAGAATTATAATGAGAAATCATCAGGAAAGGACAAAAAATAAACGAAATGGATTAAATAGGAAAATGGAGCCGCGGTTACTGTAGCAACTACAATAATCAGTTCCGCGGGTGGTAAGTTCTTACATCATTCTCCTGGGATTGGGGAGTTGGACTCCGTCTGTCAAAGCTTTTAGGGTAGAAAAATTTTGGTATGATGTGTTTTGGGTTAGGGCGGATTTGAGGAAATCCTAGGATAGGACTAGGGTTGGGCTAGCTCTGTGCCAAATAATATTGGAGAAAAACCAAACCACAATGGAAACAAAAATTATTATTTCTGAATTCGATACAGATTACCAACATGACACTTAAAAAAAAGCAGGAAGTAACGACGAACAAACAAAAAAAACATATACAATAAAAGATATCCGCGGGTGATAAAATGGACGGAGGCTGCTAGACAGTGGGTTGGTGGCTTTATTAATAATGGTTGTGGTTGCTGAAAGAAGGTTGGAAGGTAGCTGACGGCTATAAGGGAGGGGCTGCGGTTGTTGGAGGGTGTAGGGACAACTACGGAAAGTGCCAAACAGCGGCGAAGGTGTCGGCGGCAACAGGACAACTGTCGCAAGCGTCGAACAACAGCAGAGAGGGTGTTGACGCTGCTGGTAGTTGTAGGAAACGTTGAATGACACCGAATGAAGATGGAAGCATGATCAAGTGACTTGCGGTTACTGGAAGCGGGCCTGAGGCTGCTGCGGAAGGATAAATGTCTTGTCGGGGTCAAATTGCAACCGAAGAACCACCCGAACCCTTGGATGGTCACCACCTCAAACAAGTTATAGCCGGAGGACCTTCTCGTCGTTGAGTACAGCTCCTGGAAGGGAAGAACGCCTCTAAAGCAGCACTCAGAAATCTACACTAATAAAACTCCTCCCGAACCACAGAAAACAACACCTATATAAATAGGGAATTAGCCGATAAAATAGGTAAAGAGTAGGATAGGAACAAGATAAAATAAGCAAGGAGATGAATAGAAAAAGAAGTAGAGGAAGAAAGGAATTATAGTGGGAAATCATTTGGAAAGGACAGGAAGGAAAGGAGAGGGATTTAATAGGAAGCAGAGAGAGCACGGTTACTGTAGCAGCTAGTGTAACCACACCTAAGGTACTATAGCTACTACAATATTGTAGGCGGTATGCACCCACGTCAGTGTGCTTTCTTATTTATCTTTTTTCAATCTTAATTTGCGTCATTGGTAGAGAAGATTAAAGGAGAATAACTGTAACTCATTGAAGTGACACTACTACTATTGCAAGTCATCAAGTTGCACCTTAGTATTCACTAGCTAGGTTTTTTAATGTGGTTGGTTAACCCAACCATTAACAGCACACATTGATTGCCTTTTCTAACATGCCATTTTAGGTGATTGGCAATTATCAAGAAAACAAAAAATTGCAACACTTCAAACAAACCTCGAAGATTTGAGCATTAATCAGAAAATTGGAAAGCATTGCTGCACTAGATTTAATTTTGTTTCGAATTCCATGTCTGTCCATTGGGCTGGTCTGTAAGGATGCAGTAACCATTAGAGAATGTTTTATGTCAACTGCAAAAGATAATTGCCGTTGTTTTATTCAAACTTTTTTATCAACTACTTTGATTTGCTAATATTGACAACTAAATCTTATGTCCTACAAATGAAACTCCTGTCAACTTGAGAATCATTTTTGTTCAGATTTGGTGATTCCAAGCTTTTCCCTTGTAGTTAGTACTATCAAATTACCTATCTGTTGGTGTTAATGACTCGTTGTAATAGCTATGCCTGGATCTGCTGCTCCCACTGATAATTTATTTGCATACGATATTAGCAATTATTTTTGAATAAAATGTGAGATATGAAAACATTAACAAAATTTATGTTATCATTCTTACTTGTTTTAGCTGCTTAAGCTTCCTTTTTCTCAACTGTGATACTTATTTGCGCTTATTTCTTGGGTGCTGGTTAATTGTTGCATTTGCTTTCTAAGTTATAAATGGAACTAGCAAAGTTTGAAATGCAACATAGAGTACCTAGGCTAGTTAACTATACTTCATTCATTCTTGATTTATCTACAGGCAACCGAACTTAGACATCCATCTGGCTGTGCAAGAATCATTTCTGGGAATAAAACTGGATGGGGGTGGTTTGGAACTTTAATGATTATGTATGTTTATTTTTTCCTGCTAGATTATTTCGTTTAGAAATTGCATCAATACTTGATATCATCCTTATTTTTATTCTTTATCAAGAAAATATTATAATGTAGAGACTGCCTTTTCTGCAGAATTTTTTGCCTTCTGGGAGGGTATGTTTTGGTGGGAACTATCTATAGATACTTCTTCCTTGGAATTCATGGTGCACAGGTAAAGTTTTGTCCATTTCATCACCTACTTAAAGAGAATTAAATTTTATTGTTGCATTGATTAAAATTACAATTACAGAGATGCTGTTTGTTATCCAATAAGTAGTTTTTTCAAGTTTAAAAGCACCACCTGGGTTTGCTGTTAAACCCATGAGATATCATGTTCTTGGGAAAATTACTACATCTATGAGATTGTGAAAAATTTAATGCATGTACATTGATGTTATTCACATTGCTAGACTTGATTACCATTATAGTGTGGGTAATTTAATATCTAAACTAATAATCTTGTGAATTTTTAGAAAAAATTGTGGGGATTGTGTATTAGGAAAAACATAACATCTTATGCCAAAGTGCCTTACTGGGGTAAATTTGATTAACTCAACATAATTATTAAGGAGACTAACCACAAAACATGAAGGCACTAATATTTACTTGATTTGACTAATGTTGAGAAAAACTATATCAGGAAACGAGGCGTTTTCATAAAAAAAATTTTAATCGCATAAAGTTCATTAAACAATTATAATCGTAATTCATAAAAGACACATTGTGTGCAAGCACACAAACTTTATAAGGAATTGAATATAAATTCCCAGTTCAGAAAATAAAATAAAATTAATAACCTAGGATAAAACTATATTCTAAGTGAAGTCTTTTATAGCTTAAAGTCTACATCATCATTAATATCATCCCTAGTAGCATTGTTTAAAGAATCATCATGATATCTAATACGCTTGATCACGCTCTATGGGTCATTCCATTCATTTTCTTTTTCACACAACTCTATCCTTTCTTCTTTCCTACTTCGTTATTACTATGATAAAGATACCCAATAAAGAAGTAATAAATAAGAATTTGTTACATATGTCATAATGAATGTACTTTTTTGACCTCTTGAGATGTCAGATGTTTGACCTCTTTTGTGTTTGGTTGGATCGTTGAGAAGTTCCGATAAATTTTGTTTATATTAGCAATAAAAATATCAATATATTCGTTATAATCTTATTTAGCATCTTTTTCTTGTCTCCTTATCTTGGTTTAATTATCTATTCATCTTTTCTTGGCAAATCATCAAGACTGAAAGGATCATCTTTATCTTTACATGAAGTTAATCTTATGTACCTATCTTTTAATTTCATATTCTACATGGATGAACCAATTTATTCATCCTAGTCACAGCCAAATGATTTAATCTCTTTGTATGCACTTAATTAAGCGTGCTTCAATTTCATTCACATGCATGAGCAGAACAGGTTAGAATTAGGATTTGGACTATATACTTTTAATTCTGGTGTTTCATTGATATTATTGAAAGTTTAATTGTTCTAATGTGCTTATTAATTCTTGAATTTTCTTGTCAGTAGTATTCACTTATTCCTTCAGTATCCATGTTTGAAGCTTATGCTTTCTTGGACGCATCCATCCTCAACCATAGTTCCATACAGAGCATGCCATATTGTAAAAGGATGTCCTCTTGCAATATTAAATAATTCCTAATTTCATTAGAAAAAATTCGTTCAATATTCATTAAATCTTGATTCTGATGTGTTTTAGAGGATAGTGATGGGAGACCTTGACATTAATTATTAATACTCAAATCTTCAATAAATCAGTTAATAGGGCCTTAAATTTTGTTAAAATAGAGGTGTTACAAATATCACTAGTAGGACCATCAGTGGGACCAAAATCAGAAGAACCAAAATATGATCAATTTTCAACAATTATATTCTTATGTTTTGATATTTTATCGTTGTAAAGGCATTCAAATAGTTTGATATCTTTTGTTATACATCATTTGAAAGTTTCCCAAATTGTGCATATTCTTATGAGTTTGGGCAAGTTGATCCTATAGTCTTTTATCACCTATGATAATTTTGCTATAAAAATCACATTTCATATGCATGTAACTTATCTTTTTCTTTTTTGCGTATATTTCAACTTTTGTCTGATGCTTATCCTTTTCCGAAACACTAAAATTCACCACTGTAATTTACAAAGGACTGGTAGAATTTCAAAAAATTTTTAATTAATTAATTATTAAATATTCAAATAAAATACTCTAAGAAAAAGTTTTATAGAACTATCATTCCCTTAATCACGGGTATCAAAATCGCATTTATTTTGTATTGAAGGCACTGAAAAGCTTACCATTGGTCTACAGTTGATTATCAATTGGAAGGGATATGAATGATCGGATGAAAGATGCAAAATGGCAATAAATGAATAGAACGATCGTTGGCAACAATTCAACAAACAGGGAGAGTCACATGGGTTGTGACTATGCCTGCAACATTGGGATCTCATAATAGTGACCATTGATCTTTGGGTTTAATAAAAAAAGTTTTATATGGCTTTATTTTGATTTTATGTTTTCTTAACCCCTCAAGCCCATATCCTAAAATTTATGTCAAAGTACCGATTTAAAATATTATTTAAAATACCGTGATAGCTGTGATTCGAAATCCACACCTCAGTGGATTTCACAACTTTAAGATTTAGGACCCCCATGAGGCGTGGTTTTTGAAATATGGGAGGAGATTTTGAATCTTTGCTACAACTCAGAACAAGGTAACATGGGTTTTGAGGCATAACTTCTGAATTTTCTTTTAATTGATGGATTTGATCAGAATACGCTTATGTCTTTGGTAGAGGTTAGAGAAGCTTATGCATTATCAAGAGCTACATAGGGGCACAGTCTAAATGGGGTGAAAATGTTGCTCTCTAAAATTAATTAAATTCAGTTTTACCACAAAAATGAAGCCTCAAATCTCTCACGCTAAATACAAGAGATAATTCTCAAGTGAGAATAAAAAAAAATAAATAATATCATTAATTCTCCACTCAAAAGCTCCTCAAGGGGTGCTATCATTAATATGGAATTATTGCATTATTTGGACATGATTGTACTTACACAGCATCAAGATGGTTATTAATAGATAAAAATGAGCCTTAAATTATCTTTCCTTTTGTTTTTCTTCTTTTTTTTCCTTTTCCTTTGCTAGCACTCTTCCTTAGCTAATTTCAATCAACTTCTTTCACAATTCCCCAAGAAACACTCATTTTTATTTTCACAGACACAGAGGATTATGGCTGTAAATGAAGCAATGCACTTGATGATAACTCGAACTTGGCTCTATTAATACTCAATTGTATTCATTCAAATTAATAAATAAATAAATTTGAATATTTTTTTAAAACTCAACGGTTAAATGAATTAAGCTTGAACGTAATCAAACTTGTTATTAATATTCATGAACAAACTCGTTTGTTATTTAACAAGTAATTTATTAAATACTCTATACTTATATAATATATTATTTAAATAAAATTTGATTACTTAAAATTTATTTAATTATAGCAAATTATAATTAATATCAATATGCATATAAATTTAATACATTTCTTCTTATCTTTTATTTCAATGAGCTAATTTGTTAGTACTATTTATGTTAGTTTTTTTGTAAAAAGCTTACCAACAACTTATATAATATTTTATCTACTTGATATAAAATAATTGGATAATAATTTGAAATTGATTAAATTACTGATTTATATTTATAAAATATATGTTAATAATTTTATATAAAAATCATTTACTCATTCAAATTTTTAGCTAATTTATTAGCTTTATATGAAAAATTAACTTCAAATCAAATTTTTGATTTTGTATAAAAAATCACGCACTTATTAGCTTGTTCAATTAATATAACTTATTCAAAATGTTAGCTTGTTCAGTTAATATAACAAGCCAAGAATAAATCAAGATTATCATTAAAAAAATAAGCAAGTATGAGCATATATGCTTAGGCTTGTCTCAAGCTGGAATTGAACATGAATAACTTGTGATTCGACCCAATCAAGTCTTATCTTTGACATACTCTATTTGATTTGACTTGATTACAATCTAGTGGGGATTTTCACATAAGCTGAAACAATATATGTGAGGGAATTGTGCATGACCATCATTGTCTTTCATTTAACAGTAACTGACTAGTACTAGGAGCCAAATTCTCTTAATTCTTTCACTTCAACACATCCACTTGCCACCCAATAAAAGTTTTAAGGTCATTTCAATTCTATTTTATGTTTAAATTTTGACTTGCAACAAATCCAATTAATAATTTTTGCATCAAATTTTTACATTGATGTTATCTAGAACAAAAACATGATTTTGCATCTCATGTAGATTCATTTATTTAAGTTTTGTGCTTATCTTACCAAAATTATTGAGTTAAAAAATTTTAAAAACTTTTGGATATCCTTTGTATTCTCTCCCAATCAAGCTTCCTAAGTTCTCAAAACCTTCAAGGGATGAGAATTGTTTAGCTTTAATAAGCTTTGATGGTCCTTTTACTTAATACTTACTATAGTACTCTAAAGTATAGATGTTCCTTGTCGAGTTGAATCATTCGATACCAAAATTTATCTTTTCATTGATTTTTTTTTATTATTTCAAATTGATTGCGTTGTCACTAAATACTGTAATGGTATGTCTAGGCATTAAGATCATTGTTTTGAAAGCGCCATGAGATGCTTAAAGTTCCTTTTTTGCTTCAATGTGCAAAGTGCAATGTAATGTTGTGCTTTTCTTAACTAGAATTATCATGACTTAGATATCGTGTGCGCACGCATGTGTGTGCATATTGTGCATATAGTAAACATTTCTTTATTTAAATATAAACCACTTCATGTAATAATTTTTAACAAATACAACAATACATTCAGTAATAGTTATAAATGGATAATTAGTAAAATATATTAAAATTTAATATGAAATTGAAGAATAAATATGATGTAATTATCTAATTTTGAATAGAAACTTCGAAAATAAACCTCTAAATTGAAATTTCTAATAATTACTATCAAAAATAATATTTCATTAGCGCAGTAGTATGATGCCAATAATTTAGAGTTCTTGAATGATATATTAATCCAAGTAAAATTTAGTTTTAATGCTTAAAATTTTATGTTTCATAAAGTAAGTTGAATGTAAAAATATTAGTTATCTTGTTTTGTTTCATTCACATATTCTCCTTTTTTCTTCAAGTAGAATTTCTTCATCTTTTAAAGTTTTTGTTTTTCCTTGCAAGTCAGTCTCAGCTTCTTTCTTGAATGACAAAAGCTTTAGATGAAATAGCTGTAAGTTTGGATGAACCTCTTATCGTTTTGATTTACTAAATCTCAATAACAACTTTTAATCAACTTTTCTTGATGCCTTCTCAATTTGCCTTGAAGTTAAATTTTCATTATCAAAATGTTTTTCACTAGTATCATTTTAATTGGATTAATAATCTCTCAAATTTAAACTTCTTTTCAAAGTTTAATTGTACTTTGGTAAATGTCTAATATTTAAATGCTTTTGATTTACTTAAATTTTTTTATTTGTGCGAGTCTATTGAAAAGGTGTAACATAATGTACAAAGTATGTGAATGATGTATTATTTAAATTTAATAAATTTGTAACATGCTTGAAGATATTTTAGTTTCGTTCACGACCAACAACACTACAAATCAAGCTTTTGAATATTAATAACTAATTTTTCTAAAGTTAGAGCTGGTGCAACATCTTCCATTCTTTCGCCGTATTAAAATTATAATATCGCATCCAAGATAAAAGTTTTATCAAAAATAGAAAATTATATAAAATTTTTATTAATATTCATGCTTGGAGATTTCTTATGTCTATTATGAATGACAAACTTAGTTGCAATTCAGCTATCATGGCGGCTATAAATAGAGTTTTTGATATATGATAATTTTCTCTTTTAGGCAGCCAACATACCTGTTAATAATTGCTTATAGCCCTACATTAACAGTTCATTTGCTAATATTGTAGATGTATTCCTATAAAACAATATCCAACTTGATATAATAATCGATCGAGTTGATACCTTCATTTTTTATCAATGATGAAGTACTTGCGCATACTTCTATTCATATCTTCCAAAAGCACCACTATTACATCTTTCAACCTACACATAGCAATTATTTGTGTCAAACATATATCTTATTTTTATTTCGTTTTATTTTTTGTTTATACATGTGACATTGTTCTAGGATTCCTTTATGGTTTGTTAAGAAAGGAGTTGAGAATCTTTGTAAGATAATAAGCAGGAAAAAACTTCAGAACGAAAGATTATATGAAATGTGTGACGGTTTTTTTGTTATTGGTTGGGAGGAAATAATTAGGGAAACGGGTGTTAATAGTATCCGAACATCAAGGAATTCCATCATCTATTTTTGATCGGTTACAAATACACTATTTAAGGTAGAAGCTATAAACAGAAATAGTAGAGAATTCTTTTCTTTCATACCATTGAATTGAACATACAAGGTGTTATATAGAGGAGATTACGGGGCAAAAAGCGAAACTACCTAATTAATTCTCTTGATTTAAGGGATTACAAATTAATACACATTAATACTAATTGATTACACAATATTCTCCCAATCTATTTACGAGTCAAATCTGGAAATTTCAACACTCCCCCTCAAGTTGGCATGAAAATGTCTTTTAGAGCCAACTTGCACACTAAATTATCGAATTGTCTCTTGTGAAGACCCTTAGTTAAAATATCTGCTGTTTGGTTGTGAGAAGGAATGTACACCATGCAAATATCTCCTCTGTCAATTTTTTCTTTGATAAAGTGTTTGTCTATCTCTACCTGCTTTGTTCGATCATGAAGGACAGGATTATGGGCGATGACAATTGCAGATTTATTATCACAGTACACCTTTATGGGTGGTGGACTATAAATTTTTAACTCATTCAGAATTCTTCTAATCCATAAAACTTCACATATCCCGTGAGCCACAGATCTGAATTCAGCTTCAACACTGCTTCTTGCTACGACACTTTGTTTCTTACTCCTCCAAGTCACTAAGTTTCCTCCCATAAAAGTACAGTACCCTGAGGTTGACCGTCTATCTGTAACACTCCCAGCCCAATCTGCGTCTGTAAATGCTTCTATCTGTAAGTCCTCACCTTTTTGAATAGTAGTCCTTTCCAGTGCGTTCCTTTCGGATATCTAAGGATCCGATATACTGCCTCCGAGTGATGAGTATTTGGAGAGTGCATAAACCGACTTATCGTACTAACAACAAAGTCTATATCGTGACGAGTATGTGATAGGTAGATTAGCCTTCCTACCAATCTCCGATATTGTCCTTTATTAACACCATCTATTTCGTTTGTTACTTGTAACCTTTTATTTGGTTCAATCGGGGTTTCGATCGCTTGCATCCCGAAGATCCCGCTTCCTGAGTAGGTCGAGTACATATTTCCGTTGGCTAATACAAATCCCTTCCTTTGACCTGGCAAATTCAATGCCGAGAAAGTACTTTACCGGCCCCAGATTTTTTATTTCAAATTCTATGGCCAATCTTTCATTCAATGTCTCAATTTCCTTAGTATCATCTCCTGTAAGGATAATATCATCGACATAGACAATAAGCATAGCAAGTTTACCTGTTTTGGAATGTTTGTAGAACATAGTATGATCAGCTTGACTCTGAGCATATCCATACTTTTTAATCACCTTTCCAAATCTCTCAAACAGTGCGCGGGGAGATTGTTTCGAGCCCATACAAGGATTTCTTCAATTTGCACACCTTGTCTTCTCCAAACTTCTTCTCAAATCCCGGTGGAAGATCCATGAATACTTCCTCCTCTAATTCGCCATTTAGAAAGGCATTTTTAACGTCGAGCCGGTGCAAGGGCCAATCCCGGTTCTTTGCGCTATGGACGAGTAGAACACGAATAAAATTTATCTTGGCTACTTGGAGCGAATGTCTCCCGATAGTCGATCCTCGAGTCTGAGTGAACCCTTTCGCTACTAGTCGTGTTTTATATCTTTCGATACTCCCATCAGCTTTGACTTTAACAGTGAAGACCCATTTACACCCAACAGTGTACTTGTCTCGTGGTAACGTGACAATTTCCTGTGTTCCATTTTTTAACAGAGCATCCATCTATTCCTTTACTGCCATTCTCCAATTCGGATTACTAAGTGCTTCTCGTATTGTTCGGGTCCGGACAGAGTTAGAAATTTTCGACAAAAAAACTTGATGTTTGTGTGAGATTGTTTTGTAGGATAGATATTTTGTAATAGGATGTTTGGTAGAAACGGAACGTGTTCCTTTTCTAAAGGCTATAGGAAGATCCGGATTCATATCTTCCGGATTTCGAGCTTACGTTGATGTAAAAATAAGGTTGGGATTGGAAATTACTCGTGTTTCTGAGGACCATCATTCGGTTTTTCGGATTGGGATGGAGCTAAAGATTCAATTTGGACATTTTTCCTTTGATGAAATCTCTTCCTTGAATAAACCATCGGTTCAGCTGTCTTATCCTGCAGTATTTCTCCCCCTGTGTTAGATAAGATAATTTCTGATATCTCTTGACTAGAATTCTCCTGGTTTTTATTATTTTCAACAACTATTTCAGATTCATTTTTATCAAGAACTTCAGGTGTTAGAACCATTCTAGGTAAAGGATTAGAAATGTGCCAAAAATCATCTTCCTCATCTATATTAGCCCCCTGAAGAGGGTTTTGGTGAAAGAAAGGAGTTTTTTCCATGAAGATCACATCCATACTAATGTATGTTTTTTTGTGACGAGATTAAAGCACTTCGTACCCCTTTTATTTGAGCCATATCCAAGAAAAATGCATTTTTCGTAGTTTGGATCCAATTTCGATCGAAATTTATTCGGAATATGGACAAAACATGTGCATCCAAATATTTTTAAAGGAATATTTGAAGTTAATCGTAGATTTGAAAAATAGTTTTTTAGTTTGTTTAGAGGAGTAGTATATTGTAAAACACGAGTAGGCATTCGATTTATTAAATATGAAATCGTTAAAATGACATCTCCCCATAAATATTTAGGAACGCTTCATTGAAAACATCATTGCTCGAGCAACTTCAAGTAAATGTCTATTTTTCCTTTCAACGAATTCCATTTGTTGTGGATTGTCACGACACGTAGATTGATGAATTATCGCCTTGTTTCTTAAAAACTCCCCCAAACATTCATTAAAGTATTCGGTTCCATTATCCGACCTAAGGATGCATATTTTTGTTTCAAATCGAGTTTCAATCATATTGTAAAAATCTTGGAATATTTTTTCGACTTCTGATTTTTTGTTTATGAGATAGACCCAACATATTCTGGTGTGATCATCAATAAAAGTTACAAAACCCCTTTTTCCAGATAAAGTTTTGATTTTTGAAGGTCCCCAAACATCACTATGGATCAGACAGAAAGGTTTTGAAGGATAGTAAGGTTTTGGAGCAAAATTTATGCGATGACTTTTTGCCAAATAACATGTTTCACATTGCAGTAAGGTACAATTAACACCCTTAAACATATGAGGAAACAGATGTTTTAAATAAGGAAAACTTGGATGGCCTAGTCTAAGATGTCATTCCATTATTTTTTCTAATGCAGGGTTCGAAATTATACTGTTGTAAGCTTGAACCTTTTTATTACTAGGAATAGTGTCAGCAAAGTAGTAAAGTCCTCCTATCTCTTTAGCTCTCCCAATCGTCATCCCCGACTTCTGGTCCTGAAAAATACAAGAAGATTCACAAAAAATTACACGGCAGTTAGAATCTTTTGAAAATTTGCTGACGGATAGAATGTTACATTTGAGTTTTGGAACATGGAATACAGATTTAAGATCTATACTCTTGGACAGGTTAATGTTGCCTTTTCCAGCAATGGAAGAGAAACTACCGTCCGCAATATGAATTTTTTCATGGCCAGAACATGGGTTATATGAATAAAATAAATGGGGTAGATTTGTCATATGATCAGAAGCTCCAGAGTCAATAATCCAAGGGTTTAAATTTCTACCTGCATGAACCATAGAACACTTTGGAGTACCAGTAGCTGAATTGGGGTTTAGCAGATTCAGGAGTTGATCGATTTGCTCTTTGCTGAATGGGTTGATCTGTTCTGCAGCAGTGTTTGCGATAGGTAGCTGGCGCTTGTTTCGTGGCTTCCAATCGGCAGGCTTCCCGTGGAGATACTAGCAGGTTTCTTTAGTGTGTCGCGGCTTGTTGCAATGATCACACCACACCCGAGTTTTCTCCTCATTCTTTTGTGGATATGGAACATTTCGCTTGTTGATATGAACTTCAGAGTTGAATGCCGAGGTCTCAGGTATGCTGGTAGGAGTGGATTTCTTGTTGAGCATCACTCCTCTTCGAGTTTCTTCACGGCGAACTTCCGAGAAGGCCTCATGGATTGATGGTAGGGGGCTTCTCCCAATGATTCTACCCCTTACCTCGTCAAACTCCTCATTAAGACCAGCGAGAAATTTAAAAATTCTATTTGCATCAACAATGGTCTTATACCTACTAGCATCATCAGGGCACTTCCACTCTTGATCATTAAATAAGTCTAGATCTTGTCATATTCTTTTTAAAGAATTAAAGTATTTTGTGGCAGAATCATTACCTTAACGAATATCACCAAGTTTTAAGGAGAGTTCATAAACCTGAGATTGGTTCCCCATATCTGAATACATTTGGGTCACATTCTCCCAGAGTTCTTTGGCAGTAGAGTAACACATGTAGTTTGCGCCTATCTACTCTTCCATAGAGTTCACCGACTGTGTCATTATCATGGAATTTTCGGCATCCCGGATTGTATGGGATGGATCCGCGATAGGTCGGCTCTCGGACTTCTCCTCGTTAGGTAGCCTATCTTTCCTCTTCCTCTAATGTACATCCTCACCGATTGTGACCAGCGTAAAAAATTATCACCATTGAGTCGGATTGTGGTGATTTGGACTGGATGATTTTCGGTGGTTCTAGAGGAGAGTGGTGCGGAAGCCGACGGCAGAGTGGAGAATTGAGTGGAGGTAGCAAAATTTTCAGACATGATAGAAGTCTAGGGTTTCGGGTAGATAGGGTGCTCACGGCTGGGCAAGGTGAAAGCTAGGGTTTCGGGTAGATAGAGTGCGGCTGAAGCAGAGAGATGAAATATTCGGGTTTCTGTATCGTCGTTGCCTTCCCAGGCTCTGTATCGTCGCGAGTTCGGGAGTTTGCCGCGATCCCGTCGTCACGTTCCCAGGCGTATCACCGCGAGATTGCTGTAGGGCGCGATCCCGTCGTCGCTGCGCGGGAGTTTGCCGCGATCCCGTCGTCACCTTCCCAAGCGTATCACGGTCGTCACCTTCCCAGGAGTTTGCCGTGATCCCGTAGGCTCTGATACCATATAAACAGAAATAGTAGAGAATTCTTTTCTTTCATACCATTGAATTGAACATACAAGGTGTTATATAGAGGAGATTACAGGGAAGCAAAAAGGAAACTACCTAATTAATTCCCTTGATTTAAGGGATTACAAATTAATACACATTAATACTAATTGATTACACAATATTCTCCCAATCTATTTACATGTCAAATCTGGAAACTTCAATAGAAGCAAATACAACACTCCACAAAGGTAACAACCAGAGAAAAAATCTCTAGTTGCATAAAAATCAAAACTAAAAGTTCCCTCTTAGGGTTTTAAGGAAGTATTTATACTACAAAGTAAAATAACCTTAATCATATTCCTAACTAAGTAATATGGGAGCCCTAAGGCCTAGCCGACCCATTAGGGGAAGGAAAACCTGAATCAGCACCGGTTCTATTCCTCCCAATTATGCTTGGTGCGATAGTCACACCCTCGGTTTCATCTAGCACAAAATTTATACACACATCATTCTTCCCGAGAGGGAGTGGCTTTGCCTTCGTCATTGGAAGGATTAGAGCCCTCGTAGAATGACATCAAATCAACAACATTGAAGTTCATAAATATTATAGTCACTAGGTAGATTAATTTTAATACTTGATCCTTTTAATAACCCAGAAGGACCATCAACTCTAAGCTTGAGTTTCCCAAATGAACTTACAAGAAATATATTTTTTTCAATCTAATTCATACTAAATCACCTTCATTGAAAATTATGGTCTTTTGGGATTTATTAGTCTGCTTTTAGTATTTGGCATTATGTGTAGCAATTTTCTTTTTCACCTATATGTTTGAAGCCTGAATTTTTTTTAACTTGATTTTTGTGAGAGTATTAAATGCTTAGTAGTTGGAATTACATGCACTTTAAAGTTGACCGAGGATGTCAATTGTGAATAATCTGAAAGGGATTGTATTTTACGGACTAGCTAACAATTTATTGTAAGCAAACTTAATATGAGAAAAGTCAAATCCCGCTGATGTTTTTGTCCATAGTACTTGAGGAGGTTTCCCAAACTGCAGGGTTATACCATAATTTACTCCATCTGCAGGGTGAACCAACTTTCGAGATTCATCATCTTGGTTTGTCCATCTACCCGAGGACGGGCTACTAAACTAAAATGTAGCTTCCTACCCAACCTATACCATAATTTGCTCATAAATAACTCTACAATTTCTCATTTTGTCCATTTGACTTAGGGAATGCTCTAATATTATGTACCCAATTATAGTTGACTGCTTTTAGGTGTGTATGTTCAATGAGATTAAAGAATGCGTAGTGTCAAAATATCCCTTGACTATTTACATGGGGTTAGTCGCACAGTCTATAAAGTGTAAAATTAGTCCCCAATTATTTTGATTTGGCTCCCCAGATTATTTTGATATGGCTGAAATAGTCCCCAAGGACTACTTGTTTGTGGACTAAATTAATATTAGAGCATTCCCTAAGTCAAATGGACAAAAAGTCGCCTCTCTCACTAATTCATGTATGTTAAACTTGATTATTATAGACTATGAGACTAAAATTACTCCTGACAAAGTTTAGAGGACCATTTTGACACTTTTCTCACCAATGAATACTTTTTCTTCACACGTTAAAATTTTATAATAACAGAACATTATGTTCTGTTATAATTTTGGTTGCCCATTGTAAAAATGCATGTCTGACTTTGAAGCCCTAACTATGCTCGCAGACTCTGATCTTTCTTCCCAAGCCTGCTTAAATATAACCTGTCTAGTTGGCTCATCCAACGATCTGTTATCTAAAATCCCAGTCTGGTTAATTTTTTTGATTGAAAATATGTTATTTGATTGAATTATCTTACCTGTGTAGTTGTCTTGCAAACAATGAATATAGATGCACGTAATGGTCCAAATCTGCTACTACTCCTCTGTTAGTAGGATGCTAATTTATTTCTTTGTTACAGGCAATTCCAAACCTGGAGTTCTGGCTCAGTATACCTCAAAGAATCAGGGTAAGTAGCTATCCTTTACCTTTTGATTTTGAAATCTTGTAATGGCCTGTTGAATTTGTGCAAACCTCTTTTCATGTGTTCCATCTAAAATTGCTCCGGATTATGCCATCTATATTTATTTGTACTGTTCAAACATTTTGATCAAACCTGAGTTGCTTCTATTACATCCTTCAGAACTAATAAAGTTTAATCAAAATATGGTGATTTTGTGCAGCACTGTGCACTACATTGCCATTAGGGGTGATAATGATCTGATTTTTAGCTGATTCATTGTCTGCTCTGATTTAGCTCGACATATCAGGTGGTTTGAAATTGGCTAGTGGATCAAATGGATTTCATCTTGAGCCAGCATAAAATTATTTAATGCATGTATAATATATACACACACACATATGCATCTATTAAAAAAAAGTATATTTTATTTATTTATTGAAACAACTAACTTTGATCTTGATTTAACTTCAAAGATGCTGTAAGATCAGATTTGGGTCAAAAAAAAAGGGCTATTGGTTAGCTAATTTGGCTCAATTTTAACTTTGTTAGCCACAAAATCGTTTTAATCTTGGAGCAAGTTTCGATCTTCAAGCTAAAATCTCACTTTTAATTGTAAGTATTCAAATATGTTTTCTTTATTATTACTATTATTATAACAATGGATCTTGCAGAACTTGCTAGGCTCTTTGGTGCGAAGAGTGCGAAGATACTCTGGTAGTTCAAGGGGTTCTTATGCTCCTGTGCGAGATGATAGGGATTTTTATGCTTCAACCAGCTACTGATAAAACCATAATAGAGCTTCCTCTTTTAAGTCGCTCTCTTGATAAGACTGCTTGTTCTCCACTCAACCAATTGATATCCTTCAACAGGACAATTTTTAGTTGTAACATTGGGAAATTAGCTTTGGTGGGTTTTAGACTCTGATGGTGCTTTTTTTTCTAATTTATTTGTTTTCCCCTTTTGCTTCCGTATGTGAATTACTGTAGGCATACTAACCATGGAACCTTATTCAAGGAGTTATTTTTATTTTTATTGAAGGAATTCAATCATTCATCAATTTAAAATATAAATCCCATTCTTATATTCTGTTGGATTCTGTTTATTATTCTGTTATAGTACTCGTCTTTCATCTTATCACTCAATGAAGTAAAATAGGCAAAATTGATATAAGAGAGGTTTTTCATGGATTAAAAAGAGAAGGCGTAATCATATAAATAGAACTAAAGTTTAAAAGAAGGTTAACATTTTATACAATATTTAACACAAATGATT
Source organism: Papilionanthe hookeriana x Papilionanthe teres (assembly GCA_022702705.1). NCBI lineage: Eukaryota > Viridiplantae > Streptophyta > Magnoliopsida > Asparagales > Orchidaceae > Papilionanthe > Papilionanthe hookeriana x Papilionanthe teres. Next base: position 31,502,436 of record CM040426.1, read on the forward strand.
GGAATATTCAGTAAAAATGAATTGAAATGAGATTAAAAAGGAGTACTCAAATGATTGAGAAAATCGAAGCAAAATGGAATTAAAAAAAAAAAAAGTTCAATTGGGTAGTATTAAGGGTCAAATCTTAATGACAAATATTTAATAATAAACATATATAATATTTATAATAATAATTCGCTTATTAAAATGTAAACTGCTAAGTGATATTTCAACAATATTTTGTATTTTAGTTTCTAATCAAATACTTGAAAAAAGAGCCAACTAATTTGTTTTGAGGACAAATTTAGAGGATAAACTTTTTTATTTTGTGAAAGAATGAGTGAAAAGTATAAATAAAATAGGGGTTAATTGCCAATGAATCGGGTGACTAAGTTCCCTTCATAAATTGCTTTGTAATTTCCAGTCTCATAATAATTTTTTATTTTTTCATTTAAACTGTTCCAAGTAATTTAGATTAAAAATTTTGTTAAATTTTAAATTTTATTAAATTTATTTTGAAATGATGCTAGTTAAATCAATTAATATATATTTTATTTTTATCATATACTTCCTTAAAATTTGGATTCATTGGTTCAATTTTAATTGGTGAGTAACTTTTTAATTTTGTTATGACATGATTAGGAAGGATTCACTCAAAACACTTTCAAGATATTAGTTGCATGTGTAATCTCAACTCTGAAACTTTAGATGCAAATAAATTTTCTGGGCGGGGAGTCCAAATTACCTTTCAAGCAAACATAGTTATAATTAAATATCTACTAAGCGGTAGTGAGTGTTACTTCAACTATGGGTCTGTTTAGGGTAGTTTGTGTGTTTCAGGATAAGCAGCTTATGCGGAAACGCGGCCCTCGGAGGTCGACTCACGGCCTGCGTTTAGAGTAAAAAATCCAAATGCAGCAGACAGCGTTTTCAAAAACGCGCGAACCAAACGGTTAGGCGGCGTTTTCAAAAACGTCACCGCACTTATAAGCTGCCCCAAACGGTTTCATCATATCTCACTGTCCAGTTCATTACTATAAAATTTATATAATTTACAAAAAAAATATCTCATTTCATCAATATTGCTTTGGATTAAAAAAAATATTATATTTATCAAAATATTATTCCTAAATTTAAATGATTTCCTTGAAATGGCATTTAGGAAAGATACATGCAAGGTCAAGAGACCAACATGGAGTTGCTTTCAAGCCTAATCATGCAAGAGATGTAAATATTTGTCCTTTTAGGTTTTATAGCTTCTTATGTTTCATATATGTGTGTCAGTATGTAACGCCTAATGAATAAGTAGAAAAATATTTCAAAAATTAGTAAAAATGGTAGATGCCATAAATATATTTTAGAGTCTGGAATTAAAAAATGTCAATAATAAAATTAATATATGCACAAACTCATTGAGTTAATTAGACATCTATCAGATTCATATAGTAGTCCAACCAATGTAGCTGAAGCAGTGGAATATATGTTTGTGCATGTGCCTAGCAAATGATAAACATGGGCGTGAGATTAGGATTACAAAGATCATAATATAAAAATGTAGGGATTTCATATGATTTGAGCATTTCATCATAACAATCAAGCTAAATCGGACACCTTAAGTCGGGTCCGATGAAATTATGCCCAACTATAGGATGTATATCTAATATAACACTTAACACTTACGTCTTGTAGAGTGGTTATCATCTCCTCGACATGCAACCGGAAGGCTCTCACTTGTGGTGACCATTACTCTAGTGAGGCATCTAACAAATTATGCTCCAAGAAAATAAATTATAGATGATAGAAACTTATAACACTTGATTTAGAGTGCCTTGATAAATTATGGGCATTCAACCAGTTATGTTTTAGCTATTAATTGGTGACTAGTAGCCTCCAATATTGTTCGTTACTTTAAAATTTAGTTTTTTAAAATAAAATTTTTAATATAATAAATTAAGGATGACTATCATATATGGTTTAAAGTTCGATGTGAGCAATATAGGTGAGATATGTTTAGATGAAGTCCTTGTGGTGGTGGTTCTGAAGTACTTCCAACATTGCTAGTATGTCATCTTTGATATCTTCGTATCTTGTTGCAACTCCCTTTTTTTGATATTATTTCTGTGTTGAGTTGGAATATGGAGAGTATTTTTCATCAGATTAGGAGTGGGATGGTCTAAGAAGATAATTAAAGGCCAATCTCAATAGAGAAGGGACTTGAAGCTTGCAAATACAAATTTACCCAATATCGGCCAGTGGTTGCTCGACAAATCAAAGCACTCGTGAAGGAATATAATATTGTTTATTATATTTAAATAATTTTAATCCAATATTAGATATGATTGATTCATAATAATGTTATATTAAAAGATAATGATATCAAATGATGTCCCATCATGCGAATGCTGAAAAATGGACATACCATCAAACCAACGAACATTGTGTTCACATTAGTCACTATTGGTTGAAATGTCAAACAAGGGAAATCAAATCACTCAATATTGGATTATGATTGATTTATTATACTAAAAGGACAAAATTAGTATAATAATATGAAATGATTTAATTTTTGTCCCATCATGTGCATGTCAATAAAATGACTCACCATCTTGCCCACATCGTATAATCATGTTAAATCAAAGCAGTTATGGAGGAATCCATGACTATATATTATAGTTAAATAAAATAAAATCAAAATTCTGATTATTTCATCATAATAACTTATCAAAATATAATAATATCATATGATTTTGATTTTTATCTCATCATCATTACGCAGACAATAATACTTGCTATCGTACCACTTAACATTATGTAGTCACATTAGTTACTATTGGTTGAAGTGATGGGTTGAGCCAACAGAAGCGCTAATGGAGGAATTTAATATTGATCATTTTTATTAAATGTAATTCATGACTAAATCATGGCTAAATCAACAAGATGACTCATTAGGCATTAAAAATATCATATGATTCTGCTTTTGTTCGATAAAGCGTTCATAGATAAAAAGACACGCTATCATATCACTTGAGATGATGTCCCGTTAACAATTAGTACCTGAAGTGATATGTCAGGACAAACAAGTATCAATGGGGGAATCCAAAGTTGGTGTTGAACTTCTTTATAAGGTTAATTGATAAGCCTTTATAAATTGTAGTACATAGCCTTCATTTTAGTTCTTCTCAATGAAAGTGCTTATGGATGATGAGTTAAACGATCAAGAAGGCTTGATTTATACTACAAAATGGTGTGCACAAAATTGCGAAAGATTTCATTTTTATCTATATTGTTGGAAATAATAAAGATACAAGTTCTAATATATTCCAAAATAATTAAATTGATCAAATCCTTCAATATTTAAACTTTGATGTGAATGGTTATGATGTTCATCTTGTTTGTTGTTTTTCTTCAAGTGGTGAATTTATGGCTACACCTGTCATTGATGATAAGTAATGTGAAGCTGTTTTATTAGCAACATTTGCAAACTGCTTAGTAAGGTAAATTAAAGTATAACACATTCAAATTAATCTACGTGCAAATGTAAGTATGTCGATTACCTGAAGTTATAATGTTTTTTTTAATGAGTCGAAAGTCAAATAAATTTAACAATGACAGATAAATGTGAGTATATATTTTACATGAGTTTAGTATTATGTGTATATGTATGTGTGTGTGTATATATATATATATATATATATATATATATATATATATATATATATATATATATATATATATATTATATGATTATATTTTGAAGAGGAAAAAAAACCTACATGGGAATTGTTGATCTATCTCAAAAGGAACTGGAATTATATGGACAGGTACAATCTAATAGTTCAATAGGGTTTCATTCGTAGGGAGGGGAATTCAGTTGCTGATTAGCTTGCTAGCAGGGGTTTTTTGGGTGTGACTGTTGATGTACATCCTCCTAGGAAGCTCAGAAGACTTATTGTGGTGATCTCTTGGATCTTCCTTACATTAGATGCTAGTTTATGAGAATGTTTGTTGGGATCATTTGTTGTTTCTTGGTGTGACCTGGAGATGTCATCATATATATTCTTTTTGGTTGATGTTTATAGTTATCCTTAATTGTCATTTTTTTATTACTCCCTTATTTTTACTGTCTTTGGAGTGGAATCTGTGGACTTTGTTGTCACCCCTAGGAATTTGTTGATGATTGGCTCAAGAGATTTTTTGGTGCCTTGCAATTTTGCTGCTGTTTTGTTGGTTTCTGTTTACTTTTTAGCCTTATTTTTCTATCTATAGAGTGGAACCTGTGGATTTTGTTGTCACCACTTAGAATTTGTTGATGTTTACTTACTCTTCTCTCAGCTTGGTTTTTATTTAAGCTGATTTCTCTTTTTGCCTAATATGCTTATTTGTTGATGTATCTTTTTTGAAGGATTTTTGGGTGTGTTGTATACAAGGTGTTTGGGTCCCTAGAAGTGTGTTTGTATTTTTTGTCTTTCTAGTGGGACCCATTCACCTCCTTTTTTAACTTTTCTTTTGATTAAGTGTGATTAACATAATATTACTTATTTTATATGCATAACAAAATGAGCAATATCTAATTAGTTTGAGGCTCGCAAATCAAGATGCAATATACATACAGACATAAAATTTAATCCGTTTGAATTATGTAGAAATTATGCATCAATAGTAGAAACTAATGTGAAGTGCATGAGAATAAAGTACATAACAGAGAGTTATATATATATAGTATTAACATAATATTAATTATTTTATATGCAGAACAAACTTAACAATATCTAATTAGTTTTAAGCTAGCAAATCAAGATTAATATACATACATACATAAAATTTAACCTGTCGAGATTATGTTGAAATTACTCATCAATAGTAGAAATTAATGAGAAGTGCATCAGAATAATGTACAAAAAAAGAGAAACTTTTTCTAACCATGAATTATAAGATAATGTTTTTGAGAATTTATTTGATCTAAAATTCCCATATTCATGTGAGTTAAGAGAGCGCGATATATCATTGTAGATTACATTAGTAGGTCTAAAATATCTAATTAAACAGTAGTAAATAATTGGTTACATATGTTAATTTTGATGGTCTTTTTAGTCATTATGTACAGAATACGAAAAATTTTCTCCTTCCAAATAATATCTCGTAAAATATTTTAAATAAAATACACATCATAAATGATTTTCAATGCACAATCCATTCATAATAACGTTGAATATAAGAAATTATTGTTAAGTAAATTTACGTTATCAATTGCATATGTTCATCATAAAGATGCAACATGATCTTGTGGCTTGTTTTACATGGCAAAAAGAATAAGTTTCTAGAAGGTTTGTGGTATAACTCGACTATTGTAATTTAACAAACACACACACACACAGATATATATATATATATATATATATATATATATATATATATATATATATATATATATATATATATATATATATATATATATATATATATATATATATATATATATATAGTATTTGATTATGCAGAGACATCAGTGCCAATATAATTCAAAATTTATTTGTCATTTTATTATTCCAAGGATACGATGTTAAATTGATATAAAACCAAGTAAAATAATCAGATGTATAAAAGCTAAATTTAATATCCGGGTGTCATATATGAAGTCTTGGGATGCAAGAAGATGAACAATTAGCTCAATCTTTGATAGTTATGAGGAGTTGGACTAATTCTTGCATCTTTTTATTGAAGCTATTAAAAATGTATTATCCAATATAGTTTACACCCTTGATTACACTTCATGACTTCATCTGAAAACCTTGTTTTAGAGTTTTGAGTCCTTAATTTGAAGGTTTAGTCAGAATCACCCAATATTAATTCTAGATGATACATTTACTATAGAGATTGATGTGTGGATAAGTTTGCTAGTAGTTTGGTTCATATTTATATAATTTATTGATGAAATTGTATTGTTCAGAAATGTATTTTTTGTGTTTATTTTACAGATAGAAACAAGGAATTGAAGTGTTGACAGCAGGCATGGACATGGAACCAAGGGACACAGAATTGCCACTGGGCGCCTAGGCGCCCAGACATTGGCGCCTAGGCCCCAGAAGTTGCTACTAGTCCCGAGAGCTTGACACTTATGAGCTAGCCAATGGGTGCTTAGGTGACGTGATACTGGGCGCCTAAGCATCGATCAATTGGGCGCTTGGGCACTCGATGTACAGTCCAGACAGAGAGCTTGGTGCTTAGGCGCCATCCGCCGGGCGCCTAGGTGCCTGAAACTGAAAGTTGCAATTGTGGAAGTTCTGACCTTTGACCTAAGGAAAAAATGTTAAGATTTTCATGCCTATTTTATACTGATTTTGATGATATTGCACTTTAAAGAAGGGTATTTTTGGTATTTTTTTGCAGGAATGAAGATTTAAGGACAAAGGAGCGAAAATATGCAAAAAGGAGCGAATTTGGAGCAAAAAAGACTAAAATATGAAAATTGACCCAGGGAGCCTACGGCGAGGTCGATGGCGCCGACGGCGTGATTTTCCCGAGAGTACAGAATATATTCCAAGGGAGGCCGTTGACGGTGAAGGTCGAGGCCGCCGACGACGAGGTCAGTTTAAAACACTGTTTCTAAAAGGCTGCCGATAGCGCGCTCGAGGCTGCCAACGGTGGGATCGGCGGTTCTTTCACAATATACATCGAATCAGGACGATTTTCAAAGGGATGCCTAGAAAACTTTTGGAAACTCTTCAACAACTTTAAAAAGAACCATTTTAGGCCGAAAAATTGTCATTTTGGAGTCATCTAAAAGTCACTAAGAGTCTGTAAAAAAGTACTATTAGAGATTTCTAACAGTTACTTAGTGTCATATAGAGAGTCCACTAGTGTCCATTGTTATTAGTAAGTGTTAATTAGTGAGTTCAAATAGAGATTGTGAGGAATTCTTCGAAGGATAGTAAGAGTAGAAGGGAAGTGAGAGATCTCTTCTGCATTGCCGTTTTGAAGGAGAATTTCGTGTACTGTAAAGAAGGAAGAGATTCAGAGGAACTTCAAGGAGTTTGCTTGGGGAGGAATTTAAGATAAGTAGTGTTTATTTATTTTAGTTTGTAATAATTTACTTTTATATATGAAATTCAAGTTTTATTGCATCCTCTCCATGAATTCTGAGTAGTTGTTCTATCTTTCTCATTTTTTTGATATTTTTGTGATATGATAAATAGAATTAATGTGCCATAAAAGATTTAAACAAGTTGTGATAATCTTTAAATTAGATCTTAATTTACTTTCAATCTGGCCAATTGAATAGTTAAAATCTGTTGAGTTTAACAACTATAGTAAAAATTACATCTGATATTCAGGGATGTCAAAGTCCTTGGAAGGAGGGTACAAATAAATAGGGAAATAACATTAATCGGGCGTAGAATTGGAGATTTTAGAGTGACAGGCTAAAATCCTCAATTAGGTCCTATCGTTTGGGTGCTGAAGTGTAGATTGTTAGCCCTCAAGCGAGGGGAATGTGGGAGCTCTGAAGTGAGAGCCGGTATCCTCCCAGCCTAACAACAAATTCAGTAACCAAGCATAGAATTAGTTAATGTTCTTTATGCCTGAACCAAATGGTAAAGAATATGTATGCTCCTATTTGGCACAACACCACTTTTAAACTAATTCTAATTATCTATTCACTTAAATATCTTAACAAAGGAGAAAGATTCTTGCTTATATATTTGAACTTAACTTTAGTAGTATTAATTAATTGTTAGTAGAACTAGTTTAATTTAAACCTCATATTATTGTCGATTGCGTATTAGTGACAGATAGACAATTTCGATTTATTTGTGATTCTGAATTGATTTCTATAATCCTAGTCTGTAGCCTCTAAAATATTCCCTGCGGGATCGATATCCAGGACTCCACTAGAGTCAAGTATTACTTGAGCAATATGTATACTTTGTTTAAAGGTAACTCTGTAATTAAAAGATTATAATATAAAATTGTTACTAAAATTAAAATTACGCTCCAAGTCAGCGCCATTGCTGAGGATTTAGATCTTCTAGTAGTGGTGTTGAATTCTCATATTTTTAAGTATATTAAAAATCTCGGTCAAGTTTTTGGCACCGTTGTCGGGGAATATAACATAATTAGAGTATTGGACAATTTAGGACTGTTAGAAAACTTTTTATTAAAATTGCAACTTATTTAGTTAACTGTTTTGCTATGTACTGATTTCAATTGTATGCGTAAAGTTGGTTCTGAAAATCTTATACCCTATGATTCGGAATTAGAATGCACTGTTAGGAGAATCAGAAAACTGAGAAAAGAACCTATAAGTTTAGAAACAATGTAAAACAACGTAAACAACCAAAGAATAGAAAATGAACATCAATCTAAACCATTAAGAGATTACGCTAACCCTACATTAGATGAAATTCACTTAACTATCCAAAATCCTGATGTAGCTGCTAATTCATTTAAGCTTAAACCTGCAATTATCTAAATGATACAAAACAATCAATTTGGTGGAACTTCAAATGAAGATCCTAATTTACATCTTACAAGTTTCTTAGAACTTTGTGCTACTTTTAAGTACGACAGAGTGTCTGATTTTGCTGTCAGACTTACTCTTTTTCCTTTTTCGTTAAGGGATAAGGCTAAGGCTTGGTTAAATTTGTTAACACCTGGATCTATTAGAACTTGGGGAAAACTTTCACAAAAACTCTTATCGAAATATTTTCCACCATCTAAGACTGCTAAGCTTAGAAATGATATCACATCTTTGAGTCAGTATGAAGGATAATCGATATATGAATCTTGGGAAAGATTTAAAGAACTTCTTAGGAAATGCTCACATCATGATTTACCAAATTGGTTAATTATTCAAACATTTTATAATGGATTAGTAAGATCTCTTAGATCTATTATAGACGCTGCTGCTGGTGTGTCGATATTTTTTTAGATTGTGTGTTTTGAAAAGGAGGTCGCCTACAGAAGTTGTAGGCGAATTTTAAATTTAATTTAAATTTATATATAATTTGGAAAGTAACATTTGATTTTGAAAATAATTTTAAGTTTGAAAATTTTAAGATATGAAATTAAACCGATCTCACATCCCAAATAGTTTATATAAACGAACGCCGCATCATAAACTGTGCATCTATCCTGAAGAATAGACGCACTGCTTGATGATGGGGCTTGATTAAATAAACTAGAAGATTTGTGATATCCTTTTGGTCCGCGAACCAATTCTATAAGCCGACAAATTCCCCTGCTTAATATAATTAAATTAAGCAGGGTTTATATTACATGGGTTCTTAAAGTTCCCTATAAGGGCAAGCCCCTATACTTAATTACATCTTAAATGTCCGAAGACACTTAAGAAAACTCTCGACAATGATCAGTGGTTTTGCTCTCAAGAATTTCAAAGTTTAAGGTTTTCAAAGGATTGAATTTTGGAGATTTCAATAGGGAAATGATCAAATTTTGAACAATTATTTTCAGGAGTCCAAAGGAAGAGAAGTAGGAAAAGTTGAGGATCCAAGAAGAATCTTGGCAACTTCCCAAACTATCCTATTGTTTGGCTTCAATTTAAGAGTTTATTTAATGTTTCAATATTGTCAATTTTAGTTAATTAGGACTTATACTTATATGACATGATCATATAAATAGCCTCGAAGATGTGAGGGTTTATGTCGTACCAAAATATTACCTCAGAGTCCTAAGATCGGTTAGGGCTTAATTTGCATAACATAATTATGAAAATGCCTAATAAAAAGTTGAGGATTTATGTTGCACTAGGCAAAATACCTCGAAATCCTATGGCTTGGTTATTTAAACTAAGAAAGGTTTAGCTGATGTAGATTCAAGTTTTGCTGATAACGATGGCTGTGCTGCCCACTATGCTCCAAGCTCCTTATTGTTGCAGAGGTTTAGTTTTAGAAAGTGAAAATCAGGAGATGAGAGAAGTGTTTTGGTTTAGAAAAGTTTTAAAGTCCAAATAGTTTTAATGTTTTAATTGAAACAAATCTTAAAGTTGATTATAATAACACCAGTTAAGATCCCACGGTTCCATCATTCCGGCACAATTATTTTTATCAGATTCACTTAGTCCAAATGAATTTGCTAAACTTAACTGAATGAGTTCCACACTTTCATTTAGACCGTGGGAAATCCCGTTAGCAACATGTAGGTTACATCATCCGAGGTATTCCCGATCATCCAACAAGACGTTTTAATTTAGTTATAGTTGTAGTTTTGTTTTCTGTTTGTGATTAAATTTTGAATTGTTTAATATTTTGAATATTGTGGCGGTGAATTTTATCTTGTTGTGACTTTTAATTTAGTTTTGGGTTTCAGTTTTGTGGCTATCCTAAAGGTTTCAGTTTTCATGCAGGGTGACATTCTTGTTTAACATGCAAGAAAAGTAAAGTGCAGTACAGGTAAGTAAATTGCAATAAAATAAAAGAGTACCTGGAGGGTCTTCCAGTCATTCCAAGCTACACTTAAAACACATATTAAAATATTTATTTAATTTGCAAGAAAACACCTAGGTAAAGCTAAGGGAAGGTTTTGGTTGTCTACCAAAGTCCTAATCTTATAGCTAGTCAATTCCTATGGCGTCTAGGTTCTTGTGTTTTGTTAAGGATGATTTTATTCATCAGAGAAAAATTAAGTTCAATTGTTCTTATAAAACATCTTATCATATTGAGGAAGTGTTTAGGACGAGTCCTAAACATCTTTTTAATACTTCTGAGATTATTTTGAGTCCAAATGAACTTCATTGTACAGGTGAATTAATCAGCCAAGAATTTAATTATGTTTTGCTTCTTGCTCAGTGAACTTGGACATTTGATTGTCCAATGAGTAAAGTGGCATTTCACTTGATGCTCCATTTAAGAGTTATAATAATGAAAGCCTTTAGGGGGCAAATCAGTTTGTTAAAGAATTTAACCGCTTTGATTAAAGTTGAATTGATGATTTAGGATGATTTAATTTTGTTTTAAAATTCAAGTTGATTTTCTCTTAAGTGTTTTAAATTATTTTAATTGAAAGAGGTGTTTAGATTATTCAATTTAACTAAACTCTTAATGATTTAAATTTAATTTGACTTAATTGTAACACTTTATGTCAATTTTAATTGGTTTGATTTTTTTTTATGTTTTTAATTATGAATTGTCTTAAGGTTGATTTTCTTTAATGTTTCAAATTTGTTTTAGATTTGTTTTTTAAGTAATTTCATATTAATTTTAATGTTTTAAATTTATTTCAATTTGATTATCAAATCACTTAATGTTTTAAGCTTTTAATTTAATTAAGGTTTATTTTCCTTTTAATCATTTAATTATTAATTTCAATTATCATTTTTAAGTTTGATTAAGAGTTGAATATTATTAAAGTGAATCGTTTAGGGATTTTAAATTAAAGAATTGATATCTTCTTAAATTATACCCCTAATCTTAATAATCCAAACTTTAACTTATTCTTCCAAAATTTAAATTGTTTAATTAATTAAAATTTACTTTAAATATTTTGAAGATGATTAATGGGTTTCTACCCCTTAATTCCCTAGGTTTCAATCATCTAATGAAAATTTTAAAATCAGATATTTTACCCTCCCCTTGATTAAACCTAAATATTAATTAGGGTTAAAATTCTTTAATTACCTTTATGTCCTCTTAAGCATGCTCATTTCATAACTCATCAAATTAAGCTCAAATGAACTTAAAATTTTTATATCACTTCACTCACATGTCAATTAAGACATTGGAGGAGAAAATGTGATTTTTCTGAATTTAATTTATTTTATATATTTATTTTTATGAAAAATATGGGTTTTCAATAAAAATTCAACAACATGACCAAGGTAAGGTTTCTGTCCTTAGAAAAACTATGGGATGTTTCTATTGACCAGAGGACAATTTGTACCAATTTTGGTGATTTTTTTATTTATATTTTATTTATTATAATTATTTTGAATTTTGGAGTGTTAATTAATTATAAAATCAATTTAACATTGAAAATTGAATTTTATATTTCTCTTAAGTCCTTCTAACCTTAAGGAGTCCATAGAAGCAAATTTTATATTTTTTTTAATTTTTCTTTGATTTATTAGAATTAATTTGGTGAAAAGGTTGGAAAATCCATTTTTTAATATTAAAAATTGTCTTAAGCCTTCAAAGTTTAATTTTTTAACCTAGAGACTTAGGAAAAATATTTGGTTTGTTCCTAAATGATTAGGAGGAAAAATGTGACATTTTTATGATTTTTAATATTTTTGTGATTTTTATTATTTTTTTAATTATTAAAATATTAAAATATGGTGAAAAAATGAAGATTTTTAGAAAATTTTAATTTTAATTTTCTTAGACTCCTCTGATATCAGAGAAGTCCCAAAACCAATTTGGTGAATTTTTGAAATGTATTTTGGGAGTTGTGAATTTTTAAAATTTATTATTGGTTATGTGACTTAATTAATCCATTTAGTGGTTTAAATCATTTCCAATTGATTTCAAATTTTTATGTGTGACTCCTCTGACCCTAAAGATCAGTGGATAATTGTTTTCAAGTGGTTTTGATGTGTGGTTAATCCTAATTAATTAAAATTTATTTTTGATTATTTAGGCCAATTAGGATTATTCTTGAGGAATCAAACTAAACCAAAATTTTCCTAAGGTCCTCTGGTCATAAGATACCTCCCTAAATTTTTCTAGAATTTTCTAAGCAACATGCTAATTATTAGAATTAAAATACCAAAACAGATACTTAAAATTAAAAAATCAATAACTTACAAAAGAGATGGCCTCTAACCTTGGAAAATTCAGGGAATGTTCCAAAGATCAGGGGTTACAATAGTCCTATTGTCTCATGCTATGGTGAATTGTGTGTGTGAGTCGAGAATTAAAACACTGAAATCACTAAATAATTAATTAAAAATAAGTTATTCATCAAATTAACTTAATTCTTTTTCCACATTATTCTTCTCTATTCACTAAGCAAGAGAGTATTTTTATTTTATTTTTGTAATTTTTCTATGCAAAGATATGCATTTTTAAAGTTTCAGGTATTTAAATAAATAGAAAAAATCTTATTTATCTACTTATCCACGCGGTGCCGCGTCATCCTCGGCAGCATTCAATGCCGTCATCTGAGTCAGCCGACGCTTTATGTCCCATGGTTCGGTCCGGCGCAATCTGGACCGTCCATCCGATACACGTGTGATCCAACGGTTGCTGGTCATCATCTCCTACTGGTGTATCCCGAGAGTCGTCCACACTAAAACCCTAAGATCTCCCTCATCTCTCCACCAAATCCTCATGTTCTTATGCTCTATGAACTCGTTTTTAAGAGACGAACACATCTATATGACTAACATGCATTGAAATTAACTTAAATGAAATGGAGAATCGTTGGAAGCTCGGGTTAAGGAGAAGTCCCCATAACTTAGTTCAGGAGGTGAAGCCTCGATTGAATGTGCTCGGTACATTCGTTGGAGCTGGGGGAGCCTAGGAATGAAGCCTCTGGCCCTGGTGAATTGTCTAAACCAGACTTCCACTAAGCCCGATTTCAAAGCTTGGCCGATAGGAGGAATGGTTGGCCTGGAGAGGGGGCTTTTGCTGTGGAACTTCTTCTCTTTGTCTGGTGAAGGTGTAGGGTTAATCAATTTGGGGATTGGCTCACTGTGGTGAAGTGTCCTATTTTTTGAGTAGATTTTGAGCTGAGAAATTGAGCTCCGCTAGAGTGAATTAGGGCTGGATTTCAATGGGGATCAAGTGCTCTGTGTTTGGAGAAGGGTCTGGAGTGATTTTGGCAGAGTTTTGGTAAGGTTTGGTTCAGCACCTCTTTTGGCCGAGAGGTGGTGGTGTTTAAATAGAGGTGGCTGGAGGGCTTCCTGGGGGCACTGGAGGTCGGGATCGACTGCTCGGGGAGGAGAAGAACATCCATGGAGTTCAATTGAGTTGTGACACCTCAGCAAGGAGGAATTTGAAATTTGAATCAAATAGGTGCTCACGGGTGTGGTGTTTTCCGGCGGCCCAGGTGGTGGTCCGACCAGGGTCAGGTCACCATCTGACTCAGTGTGGTCAGGGCTGGGGTTTGGTGCAATCAATTGGCCTTGGACATGTGTAAAGGGTTTGGTTTAAATGGTAGGGGGAAGGGGCTATTTTGGGTCTAATTTGGTCAAGTCATGTAAATGGGTTGGGTGCACCCTCCCATGATTTGGTTTTGGCTGAGGGAATCATTTGGATCAGCTAGGAAGGGGTGGTGAAGTCTCCATCCATGGTGATGTGGCTAAACTTGGTTTAGAGTGTAGCATAAATGGGGTTAAAAAGATTAATGAAGGATTAAGAAAGAGCCTCCTCTTTTTGCCATTAATGGCTTAGTGAGGTGGAAAGTGGCTCCCATGGCTTCCATATGGCTTATACATGGCTCAATGGCTCCATGTGGCTTAGGGCAAGGCTTGGTCAATTTCATGGAAGTAGATTTTAGGAATTTTGGTATTTTGGTGAAAAATTTTCATGAAGCTTGATTTGGAATGGTTTAATGATGATTTTGAAACTTAGGGGTGATTTTGATTAAATGGATGATAGAAAGAAATGTAATGTGGGCTTTGGGTTGATTTTGGGCCTTTTGAAATTATTTTGGATGGGCTTTTAAAGTGTCTTAGAAAAGGTGGGCTTTTAGGTTTTAAAATAAGTTAGTGGATGAAAGTTTTGTAAAAGATTGGGCCCAATAATTATTGGATTTAATTTGGGAATGTTTCATGAATGGTTTGGAGCAAATTTGGGGTAATTTGGGGTTGAATTGGATTTAATTTGGGTCTTTTTGGTAATGGGGCCAAAGTGGATCAAATTGGGCTAACTTGGCTTAAGGTTGGGCCAATCTTGGGTTTCATGTAAAATTAATGTTGAAAAATATTTATGGGAGTATAACAAAGAGTTTTCAATTTTGGTTGGGCTTTGATTTTGGGATTTGGGCCTATTTGGGTTCATGATTGGTTTAGGCCAAATTGGTGATTTTTGGTTTGGGTTAGGCTTGAGTGGAGTTTGGGTCCAAATATTGGGTAAATTAAGTTAGAGTTTTGTTTGTGGGGATGTTATGAAGATTTAAAAACAAATTTGGGGAAAGTTGGGTGACATTTGGGTTGAATTTGGGGTGGATTGGGTTAATTGGCCATTTTGGGCCTTAAGGGCCCATTTGGAACTTTTGATCAAATTAGATTAAATTGACAAAATTGGGGTTTGTGACAGTTGAACAAAATGAAATTGGGAATATTTGAGATTTTCTGGAATTTTTTTGAGAATTTTTTTAATTTTTGGGTCAAAAAGGGTCTTTTGGGTATTTAGAGGGTATTGGGGGGTATTTTTGGAAATTTTGGTATATTTGGCCATGAATGATCAATTTGAGTGGTGGGAAATGTTTAGGACTGATTTTGAGAAATTTTGGTTAATTTAAGAAATTTTGCAAATTTTGGGCAATTTCAAGGGTATTTGGTAGGCTTTGTGGGTTTAGGGCCCCGGGGGTCAAATATTAAAATTTGGGGAAAATGAAGATTAATCAGTTGTGAATAAAATGGGACCATTTTGATTAAGCCATGAAGCCATATTAAGCTCACAAAAGCCATGAGAGGACTCATCTTAGGCACTCAATATGTTGTTTCTAACCCTCTTAACCAGGGGCTTAGGGGTTGAGGACCATCCATATGAATTACCTATATGAGTTAGGAAGTCAAATTGGGTAAAAGTGATTTTAGGGTTTGGAATGTGTGTGAGAGTGTGGTGTGTGCAAGCTTACCCTCACCAGGACCAGACCATCCAGGGTAATCCTAAGGCCAAAGAGTCCTATAGGAAACTCATCCTTTTAACCTCCACATTTGATCTTAACCCTCCAAGTGGCTTAGGGGTTTACAATCAAACTTGTGGGGTTTGAAGGGAGCCAAGAAGTGTTTGAATTTCTAAGTGATGGGTCCCATTTCTAGTCCTCTAAGATAGTCAAGGAGAAGCCATATGGCTAGATCCTAAGTACTAAGGAGAGAGAAGAGAAAAGACCTCATAAAAAATGAGGTCAACAAATGGACCCCCAATAGGTGTGGTGTGCTAACCAAGCACACCGCGCGTATTGGCGTTGACCAAAGAGATCAACAAAACTAACACAGATGTCTAAGTGACAAACTCAGAACAAAGCGTAGAAAATTCCCGCTGGGGAGTATTAGGTAAACCTTCAAGAATGAAGTTTCTAGAACTTTTGTTGGGGAAGAAGAAGGTGAATTTCAAATCACAGAAATTTCAAGAGATTGGATTTTAGATTGGTTTCATTTTTATTTCAAGTTTCAATTCTGAGTTTGAATCTTGATTTGATCGGAGTTTTGATTTAAATTTAATTTGAGATTTAGATTTCAAGGTGAATTTCGCAGAGATTTCGGATTTGAAATGAGAATTGGAACCTAGGTTCCAACCTCGAGATTGCAAAGAGAATTGGAATTTAAGTACCAGCCTCGAGGAGAAGATCAGAATTTAGGACGAGAATCAGAATTTAGGTACTGATCTCGAAAAGGATGAAAATCAGAATTTAGGTACTGATCTTAGAAAGAGAGTCGAAATTTGGTACCGACCTCAAAAGGAGAGAACTGGAATTTGGTACCAGTGTCAAAAGAGAGAATTGAAATTTGGTATCAATCTCGAAAAGAGAGTCAGAATTTGGTGCCGACCTCGAAAGGAGAGAACTGAAATTTGGTACCAGTCTCGGAAGAAAGAATTGAATTTTGGTATCAATCTCAGAAAGAGAGTCGGAATTTGGTACCGACCTCGAAAGGAGAGAACTGGAATTTGGTACCAGTCTCGAAAGAGAGAATTGAAATTTGGTATCAATCTCACGAAAGGATGGGAATTGGAATTTAGGTACAAATCCCAAAAGTTTGTATTTGATTTGGTTTGGAAGATTTTGTGGAAATTTCAGTTTAGTGGAGGATTGGATGAGACATGAAAGTGTTTCATATCCCAAGAGAGTTGATCGAATTTTGATTGTTTGGCGAAGGATATGAATCCATGCCATCAGAACCAAATCAAAAATTTTGTGGTTCTGTGTCAGTAGACTCAGTCGACTTTCTCAAAAGAGTGATGAAATCACAGAGAGTCGAAAAGGATTTGAAAACAGCCTGAGGCTGGGGAATTTCATATTCAGAGTTTTGAAGTTTGAAACCAAAGTTGAAGTTTTTTGTGGGGAAGAATCAACTCGAAAGAGGGTTCAAAAGAGTTTCAAATGGATTTCAATTTGAAGAAGAATTGCAAGAATTGAATCGATGAATTCAGATCGGAATTCAATTCGAGATTTAGGTTTGTTTCGTTTGTTTTGGTGATTCAATTTCATTTTTGTTGTTTCTTTAGAGTTCGTGTTAATTTAGAGTTTATTTTGACATTCAGATTTTTTTAAAAGAGTTTTCGTTTATTTTCTATTTTTCCTTTGTTCTTTGTTCGAAGTTCATTTAACTTAATGGCTTTTCCCAGTCAATTTGCACAAAACGAGGTGAAGGCAAAACATGACATGGTCATTTTCATTCCAATCTTGACGAAAATACATCATATAGCTCGATCCGAAACATGATGATATTTTCTTTGAAAATTCAACATCTCATACAATCCATATAAATCCAAAACGGATTGTGTAAGATTCTTGCAAGTTTCTTCCAAAAACATTTGTCAAGATCCATGTCTGAATAGTGAGTTACATGGACAATAACATCACCTTCCAAGCCATCCTTGGCAGGAAATGCCGTCAGGATGCGCATCGGAGGTGTTCTATCTCCTATGTAGCTCACAGCTCGTAGGGCTGAAGTCTCTCTAACTCTGGATCTGGCTAAAAGTGGAAAGGCATTTTTCTGTCATCCATCCTCCTGAAAGTGACGGAGATCCGCTCAACAGGCACTCCTGGAATGCAATGTTTTGCTATGTCTGCTCCATTTCCTTTTAATACCAAGACGGAACCTACCGGTAGTGGTATCTCTCCCGGCCCTCGGAATTCTCCGGGGCTTGCAATCTGGAGGTCAGATCCGAACATGATGTTGCACTGGTTGACAAAAGACAATGTGTAGAAAGGTCTGACGAAGTCAGATGGTCTATGTGCGGAGGTATGCAGTCGCCCTCCTTGTAGATATTAATGATGCAGCTGTTGGGTATGCAGTCCGCGGGCAATACCCTCCATGTCACCATCCTCTTTACCATTCTCTTGATAATTCTTGGCATCGGATCCATCTCACTGCGACGGAGTATCCCTGGCTGTCTACTGTGAAGTTGTAGCAACACTCGCATTAGATCGTAACTCTTCCTTTTCCTGTCATCCATCTTCGGGGTTCTGAATAGGTCTTTTCCATTAGGCGGCCAGCTCGAACCATTTTCTGAAGCTCGATGACACAGTTCACAATTTGCTACTGTTCATAATCTGAGAACACATCTGTATGCAGTTCGAGGCCTTCCAAGATATTAATCCTCTTGCCTCGGATTCTTTCGAAGTATTCATAGGTTTTCTTTTCAACTTGTTGCAGTCTCTCCAGCTCGTATTCCAGAATTATCTGCAATCGGCGAGGCCTGGTGACGTACTGGGGAACATATGGTTCAACCCCAGCTTGCTCTCCTACATGTCTTGGCTCCTCGGGGATAGTCTCTGTCGGGACATCCTCCGGGGTTGCTTTCGCGACAAGACTCTTCAGAACTGGTACATCTGCTTGGCGTCGAGGCGTTGATTCTATTTCTGCTCTTCTTAGGATTTGTTTTATCTTTTCTGTTGTTCTTGGAGTTGGTCTCCTCTTTTCTGGCTCTTGACGGACCGATTTCTTTGAAGTACTTGCATTGACGGTAGCAACTGTCTCTTCATGTTGGTCCGCTGCTAGCTTGGTTAGCATCTTGCGAATGCGACGGTTCTTATTTCTTCGCTGAGTAGGAGTGAGAGTAGCTCTCCTTACTTCTTGAATTTCTGTGGGCATGGCGCTGATAAGTCTGCCCTCTGCTGTAGCAACCACGGACTTTATTTTCTTGTCTTCTCCCGTTGCATGAGTGGCATTTGCTTTTCTTTTCTTGCTAGTAGACAGCTGACTTGGGTCACCCAATTTCATTACTGTATAGCTGCGGAATTCTTCCCGGTCAATCGGGGTCCAATCATTTTCTTCGTACTGTAGCCCGGCCGGTGTGAAATCAGAGTCAATTTCAATCACGGCTCCATCCTTCGTCCTCTTTTCATTGAGTGCTAGACTCACGCCATTCTTAAAGTTTAGAACCAACTGGCCGTTCGACATTTCTCTGCGAAAAACAAGGAAAGGATCAGGGGCTGTACTAAGAACAAGAACAATAAGAAAATATTTATTAATGAAAAATTTTATTTACTTCTTTTAAATTTTAAAGGAAGTAAGAAGAGATGAGGAAAGATCAGGAATGAATTGATTTAAAAGGAATGAATCAAAATTTCATTATTATGATTTCACATGTTTTCTTTTAACACATTTTTTTTGTTAATGACTTTATCATCCATTTTATTTTGGGTTCGGACCCGGTCACGAATGATTACTCTACCCGTGTTTCTAGGAATGAGACTCCACTTTTAAAGTCCATCCTTCGAAATATCAGGTTGCGTAATATTTCTTCAAATATTGTCCATTAAATGGAATCATATGTCGTTCTCCATGACAATTCACAAGCTGGTAGGAACCTCCTGAGTAGACTGTCTCAACCATGAATGGCCCCTCCCAAGTCGGTTCAAATTTACCCCCTATCTTGCGGTGTGCAAGAATAGGCCTCTTGAGGACTAGAACTAAGTCACCAACTTTGAATGTCCTTGGGCGGACTAGTTTATCATGGGCCTGGATCATCTTGGCTTGATACAGTTCCAAATTTTGCTACGCTGAAAATCATTTCCCTTCCAAGTTTTTCAATTCTTCTAGTCGTAGTTTTACATTTTCTTCTGTAGTAATCTTATTCGCAACTGCAATTCTGAGAGACGGAAGTTGCACTTCCAAGGGTAAGACGGCCTCAGACCCGTACACCAAAGCATAAGGTGTAGACCGAGTAGGAGTTCTGAAAGTCGTCCTGTATGCCCATAAGGCTTCTAACAACTTCTCGTGCCAATTTCTCTTGTTTTTGTCTAAAGTTATCTTTAGGATTTGGACGAGAGTTTTATTAAAAGCCTTGGCCAAGCCATTTGCTCTTGGGTAGTAGATCGTTGAATAACACCAGTCAATCCCGTGTCTTCTGACAAAATTTTTGATCTTCGTACTCTTAAACACGGACCCTTTATCTGACATAATTCTACGCGATACCCTAAAACGGTAGACGACTTGATTTTTGAAGAACTATAGCACATGGTGTGCTTTCACTTCTCTAAGAGGTACTGCTTCTGTCCACTTAGAAAAGTAATCTGTACCTGCAAGAATAAAGAGATGTCCTCTTGAAGAAGGCGGTTTTATCGGAACCACAATATCTGTGCCCTAACATTGAAATGGCCACGAAGCAATTGTCGGATGTAGCACATTTGGAGGTTGATGTAGGACCACTCCATACACTTGGCACTGGTGACAACTTTTGGCAACCTTCATGCAATCGGTCATCATCGAGGGCCAGTAGTACCCTAGTCTTTTAATCTTCATCTTCATTTTCGGACCCGACTGATGAGCGCCACAAAGTCGTCAGTGCACTTCTTTAACAATTTCACGAGCCTCAGACTCGGTTAGGCACCTTAGCCACATCTGATAGAAAGACCTTCTGTATAATATATTTTTTATTAATGTGTAAGACAGAGTTCTTTTCTTGATTTGATGGGCTAATGACTTATCATCCGGTAGGTTTCCTGTTTGCAGGTAGTTTATGAGTGGTTGACGCCAGTCTTCTACATTTTCTGTTACTGCCGCAATTATTTCTTCTTCTTATTTCTGACTTATGTATCATGTCCATGTCGAGCTGCGAGAGAACCTGATGTCCCTGAACTGACACATCCACTGATTCATCCTACAAGCAGGAAAATTCCTTTGCAAGGCGAGCTAACGCATCTACGAGAGCATTTTCTCTTCTGGGAATCTTGTAGATCATTACATTCGGAATCTGTTCCAACAACTTCATGGCATACTGAAAGTAATGCTCAAGTTTTGGTTTTAGAATTTTGTACTGTCCGGCGACCTGTTGAATGATCAACTAAGAATCCCCATAGATGTTGATGTCTATTATCCCCATCTGAATGCTTAATTCTAATCCAGTTATAAGAGCTTCGTATTTGGCCTCATTGTTCGTTCATGACTCTGTTAAATGGTAGGAATACCTTAACATTCCCCTCTCCGGTGTTATAAATATTAGTCTGATTCCTGCCTTACCAGGCACTATCGTTTACGATTCTTTATCTTTTTGTGCTGAAGATGCTCCATCGAAGTACAGCTCCCAACGCTGATCGTCGGGGTCTTTTAGGCTCATTATCTACTCGTCAGGCAAATCGTCGTTGAGAGGTGATTCTGCCGGTAAAGGGTGTGCTGCGATGAAGTCTGCTAGGACTTGTCCCTTTACGTACGAAGAGGAACACAAGTTATATCGAATTGCAATAGTATCATCGACCACCTGGCAAGTCTGCCGGAAAGCGTCAGTCGGGTCATCAAATATTGCAACGGATTAAACTTCGAAATAAGGTTGACCTTATGAGAAAGCATGTAATGCCTGAGATTTTGAGCGGTGAAGATCAGGGCCAAGCAATGCTTTTCAATCGAGGGATACTTTACTTTCATCGGAATTAGACGACGGCTCAGGTAGTAGAGAGCGTTTTCTTTTCCCTCGTCGTTGACCTGGGCTTGCAGGGCTCCGAGAGAGTCGTCTAACGCCGCGGTATAAAGTATCAACAGTCTACCCGAGAATGGGGCTGCTAAAACATGAGGTGTCATTAAATACTGCTTAATTTCCTCGAAGGCCCGCTGGCATTTCTCTTCCCAAACTAATTTGGCAACCTTTTTAACTAATGCCGAGAAGGGCTGACACCTACCCGACAAATTCGAGATAAAGAGTCGAAGATATGCCAATTTTTCTTGAAAGGATCGTAGTTGTTTCAAAGTTTTGTGAGGTGTCATTTCTAAGATAGCTTTAATATTTTTCGGATCGATTTCAATTCCACGATGTCGGACAACAAATCCTAAGAATTTCCCAGAGGTGACGCCGAAGGCGCATTTCAATGGATTCATCTTAAGGTTATATTGTCTTAATCGCTCGAAAACAATTCTCAAATCATACAGGTGATCTTCTTTCAGTTTGCTTTTGATGACCACAACATCCACGTAGCACTCGACTTGGTTGCGAATGAGATCATCAAAAATTCTCGTCATTGCTCTTTGGTATGTTGCTCCTGCATTCTTCAATCCGAAAGGCATTACTGGTAGCAGTATATTTCGATTGGCGTTCTGAAAGCTGTGAGCTTTTCATCTTCTGGTGCCATATTTATCTGGTTGTATCCTCATGATCCATCCATGAAAGGGAAGATTTCATGTGTCGAAGCGATGTCGATCATCAGTTCTGGAATTGGTAGAGGAAATTCATCCTTTGGACATGCTTTATTCAAATCTCTAAAATCCACGCAGATTCTGATCTGTCCATTCTTCTTTCTGACTAGTACCACATTGGCTAACCAAGTCGGATATTGTTTTACATGGATGAATTTAGCATCTATTAGCTTTTTAACTTCAGCTATAACTTGTTGTTCAATCTCTAGACGCATTCTTCTGGGAGCTTGCCTAACTGGAACGGCAGTGTGATCCACTCCTAGTTTGTGAACTGCGCTTCTGGAGCTAATCCTGGCATTTCATCATAACTCCAAGCAAAACAGTCTTTAAATTTCATTAGTAGCTTGATCATGCTTTCAGAGTCTTCTTTATTGAGTAAGGAGCTAACAAAGGTCGGCCTAGGCTCTTTGCTAGTACCTAAGTTAACTTCCATTAACTCGTCTATTGTAGATTTAATTTCTTCTTCAAATTCTGGTGGAGCATCTCCAATTTGCAGATCTTCGAGATCATCTGAGTCTTCCAAGCAGTCTTCATTAGGCTTGCAAGTGACAACCAAGCAAAATCCAGTATCATCAATTGATCCTACTGTGCTGAATCCAAGACCATGTTTTGAATTGGGAGGACGACTGGCATTGATCCATAATTTTTCAAAGTTTTGTGATCGACCTTTTGTCCATCATCGAGGTAAGACACCACGTTGAATTAAATTTTGAACACAGGGAGAATACCACTCAAAAGGTAGTTCCATTAATTCAGATGAAGTAACATCTTCAAATTGTACATCATTTTCAATGTTGGAAGAAGAAGCACCACGGTAGAATTTGATTGGTTTAGCACCGCCACCATGTACCTCCTTGACCACCATACCCTCGACCTTATTAGAATGGATCGGGGTCAGGGTCATAGTATGTACATAATGGTTAATTTTCTCGTACATTGATTTGTATTCTTCATTCTTTTCGTCTTCGAGAGAGATCTTGAATTGTGATTTCTTCTGATTTATTGTTGCTGCTTCTTTCTTAATTTCTTCTTCTTCGGAACTATTCTCTCAATCAACTTCTATGACTGGTTTCTTCTGTCCAACTATTCCAAAGTCTCTTCCTCGACCTCGTCCCCGGCCTCGACCTCGGGTGCGAGTTCTGGAGAAACCTTCACCATCTCGTCGTAAGGGAGTGGTGAGTAACTGTTGGACTAGAATTTCAGGTTCTTCATCATCTCAAACTTCTTTTGCTTCATTTGGTACGGTGTTTCTGGAGAAGATTGTTTTCTTCGGAGGTGCGTAGTAAGCTGCATCTTCGTGAATTCCGATTTCATGTACAGAGAACGGTTGCAGGTCACCTTTGATACACTGTTCTCCTCCTTCATAATACTTTATGAACTGGTGCAGAGATGAAGGAACCATCCGGTTCTCATGGATCCATGGCCGAAATAGTAGAGCATTGAATGATGTCTCAGAATTAATTATATGGAATTTTGCGGTTGCCTTTGCTAAGTCACCAGTCTTCATTAATAGTATTATCGATCCAAGGGCTCTTTCTCCTTTTTGATTGAAGCCTCTTAGTAACATCTTATCTGCTTCGAGGTCGCGAGCGTCAATTTCTAAATATGCTAACGTTCAAAGGCTCATTATGTTGATTGATCCTCCCAGATCAACCAACACTCTGGAGAGCGTAAACTTTCCAATAGTGACTGAAATATACAACGGTCAGTTGTGATCTGCTGTTCCCAGTAGTAGATCATTGTCCGTGAAGGTAACACCTCACTGTTCTTTTAACGAGCAAACCTCGTCGAAGGAATTACCGGCCATTTAAGCTAAGCAAATTTATGGATCAAGTAAAGCCTTGATCAGAGTTTCCCTCATCTGCTTTGACAGGATCAGAGCGTCGTAGATGCTCAGTTTGGCTAGTAGCTTCCTAAGATGGGCTAGCACGTTGTAATCCACCTTATTACCATGTTCCTTGGTTTCTTCCCGAACGGGTAATTCCTCTGCTGGGGTTGGCTCTTCCTGAGCAACCACCTACTTTCCTTTATCCTTTGGACCCATTCTCGGGGGTAGAACTTTTCCGCTTCTTAGATTGACTTCTGTTACTTGTTCTGAATCTGGTGGTGAATCTACCGGAGTCTCCTATTGAATCAGAACTACTGGCTCTTCTAGAGTTGCTTCGGAATATGATAACTCTAATTTTATCGTGATTGGAGCTCCTCGAAATTCACAAATAGACTCATTGCTTTTTGAGCTTTCCTTGTCGTCTTTGTGAGCGTCTTCTACTTCGTCGTGGTCATCGAGGTTTAGTATGATTTGAGAATCGTTATTTATATCAGAATCAAGATCTGGATTAAGTTGGTTGTCATTAGTTACGTAATCGTTAGAAACAGTCAAAACGTAGCCAACACCAAAACTCTTATCATTATAAGATTCCGCCGGGGCGAGCAAATAATCATACAGAGTCAGAGGTTCAAAGGATTTCTCCCCCGAATCGGAAACAACCATCCTAGGATAAGCAGCCCCTAGTCTATCTTTTGAAGCCTCGGTTTTCTTTTCTTCTAAAATCTTCTCCTCCTTCTAAGGCGGTTCTTCAATCTCAAGTGATAGTGCCGACCCAGCAGGTTTCAAACTCTGACATGAAGCGAGCACCGAAGCCTTTTGGATGTGACCCAAAATTTTCTTCGAAGACTTTGTCCAGACGGTACTCCATCCATCATTGGTCGTGTAAGGGTATATCAGAACAATAGGATCCGTTGAAATAACATTAACGAAACCTCCTTTTTGGGGTTTCTTCATGTATTCCTTCCGGATCATTATGTTCCCTTTCCGGAGATTATCGTCAAGCCAACTCTTGAAAGTGATGCAATCCTCTATCTTATGTCCGAGCATCCGGTGGTAAGGGCAATAGTTTGGATGATCTTTCTTATTGACTTCATCCGGCCTCTTGGGCTCTGGTAGCTGAAAATCTGGTGTTTTCATTAAACTGTAGAACATCTTCGCTACCACTTCAGTCTTGAATGGATCCTTATTTAGAAGTTGCCTTTGCTAAGTCACCTGTTTTCATGGTACACGATGGATGAGGTGTTTGCTCATAATGCTGAGGCGACTGATAGCTCAGTCGAGGCTGTTGGTAGTTTTGTTGAGGTTGCTGATAAACCCGTTGTGGTGGTTGATGACAAGGCTATGGTCGCTCTGGCTGTATCTGCACTGGCTGCTTGCCTTTATCTACTACAGTGACGATTCTGGATTTCTTTTCAAATGCTTTCACAAGCTTCTGCTTATCGGTCTTGTCCACAAAACTTAGTTGCTTTGCCTCCTCTTGCAAGCTCCCAGCCTTGCTAAGCAACTTCTCGAAAGTCTTGATTGTAAATCCTTTAAGGAGAAGTGCTATCGGGCCGTGGATACTTTTAAGCAGGATACCGAGTGCATGCTGTTCCTGAAGCTGTGGTTCACATTTCATGCATAAGTTTCTCCATTGAAGTATGTAATCCACTAGAGTTTCATTCGGTTTCTGTTGCTCTAGCATTGGATCACCGATAGTGATGTGGTGCCGAGCTCCGGCAAACCGCTTAACGAAGAGGTTTTCTAACTCTGAGAAAGTCTTAACTGAGCCATTTGACAGTTTTTCATACCGGTCAAAGGCAATCCCTGATAAGCTGCTGACGAACTGACGAAAGAGTAAAGCATCACTTCCACCGGCATTGCAACAACTAGCAAAAAAATGTGTGACATGCTGTCGGGGGTTTCCCGTACCATCAAAAGTCTTAAATAGAGGTGGTACGAAGCCCTTTAGGTATTGGACTGCATCAAACTCTTCAGGGTAAGGTCTACCTGTCTGAATAGATGTTTCACTTTTAGACTGGGCTAAGGCTTCTCACACCTGCTATTCTACCATGTTTTTGATATCCTTTTCGGGAATCATGCTTTGTGCATAATCTTTCTTCGGCTGTTCATCTCCTTTAACAGATGTGATCTCCTTTCCTCCGTCCGCGATGTGAATAATTTCTGGGGGTGTTTCCTTTTGAGGTTGCAGCTGACTCTGGAGAGTGGCTAAAGCGGCAACCATCTCTTCCATCCTTTTTGCCATTTGGGAAATTGTATCATCCTTTTCTTGAAGTTGTGCTCTAACTACTTCCGGTTCTTCCCTTTCTGAAGCTGAAAGAGCACCTTGTGAAGCTGCCAATGCTAGGATCTCGACCAGATTGATCTCAGCACATTCTTCATCCATGAATTTCGATGAATCAACTTCAGTTTCTGACCCACTTTTTAATATGTTTGAAATTTATGTTTATAGCAACGACACAAAAACTTGATTCTGCTTTAATATATATATATATATATATATATATATATATATATATATATTTAATTATATGATTGAATGTTTAATGTGGATTCTACGCATGTATACGTATCGTATCGAAGTAATACAGGGCTCTAGTGGAGTATCGGTTATCGATCCCATGAGAAGTTTTTAACAGATTTGTTATCAGCTAAATTTAAAGGAATTACTTACTAATATAGTAAACAGAAATTTAAAGTAACTAAAGCAAACTAAAGTAAACTAATGCTTTAAATATAGTTGATTTAAATAATTTAGAAAAAGTATCATTCTCCTTATTTTTTAGAAAATTAAGTGAATGATGATTTTAAATAGAATTTTTAAATTGTATTGTGACAAATAGGAGCATTCCTATTCTTTACCCTTTGGTCCAGGTGCAAAGAACATTGACTAATCCTACGTTTGATTACCGAATCTGCAGCTAGAGCTGGGAGGATACCGGTCGCCACTTCGAGCTCCCACGTTCCCTCACTCGAGGACTAACATCTACACTTCGACTCTCAAACAATAGGACCAAATTGAATATTTTAGTCCGTCACACTAAAATGTCCAATTCTACGTCCGCTAATTAATATTTCCCTATTTATTTGCACCCTCCTTCCAAGGTTTTTGACTTCCCCGAATATTGGATGTAATTTTTACTATAGTTGATAATTCAACATATTTTAACAACTCAATTGGCCAGATTGAAAGTAAATTAAGTTTTAAGTAAAAATTATCACAATTTATTTTAATATATTAGGTACTTTTATTTAATTTCATCAATTCGCATAATTTTCATAAACAAGGAGAAAGACTAAGAAAACTACTCAGAATGCATGAGAATAAAACAAAGCATGGATTTCATTTAAAGTTAACATCAACAATAAACAAAGATACTTATCTTAATTTCCTCCCCAAGCAGACTCCTTGAAGTTCCTTTAACTTTTCCTTCTAGTACAGCAAACTTCTAATTTACTAATTAGCACTCAAACAGACTCAAGAAACTCACTAATGACAGACAACAGACACACACCAGACACACACCAGACACACAAAAGACTAAAATTCATCCTCTATTTATAGAGGTAGGCAAAGGTCCAAGGGATGCTTAAACACCTCTTCAAAAAGCGTTCGGGTTCAATGTATTTGCATTTTGAACTGTCTCGCAGTCGGCGGGAAACGACCTCGCCGTCAGCGGGGCTTCTAGAAGGTCATCAAACCGCGCGATCTCGCTGTCGGCGTGCTCGGACTCGCTGTCAGCGAGGTAGTTATAATTCCTTCAGAAATTCTCCTCATGATCTCGTCGTCGGCGGCCTCGATCTCACCGTCGGCGACTTAATTCAATTTGCATGAATTTCTTCCTCTTTGATCCAAATTCGCTCCATTTCATGTTTTTTGCTTCCATCACTTATAAATCTTCATTCCTGCAGTAAAATAAAGAAAATACCTTTCTTTAAAGTGCAATTTCATCAAAAATAGATATGAATTTCTTAATGAATTTTTCTATGATCAAAATCCCCCAAACTTAATTATTACTTGTCCTCAAGTAATTTTAATACTAAATAAAAGTAATGATTTACGTAATAGAATTTTTCAATTCGGATATACTATGAATTAAATTTAAATAATATTATAGTAAAGTTGAATAGAAATATTTCTAAGTAATTAAATTAACTTCATAGATATAAGATTATCTAGTTATCAGGTCTAAGATTTCTAGTTTTCTATTTATTTCAGGAATGACTATATTTAAAAGAGTAAATTACTTAAGATATTTAGATGATAGAAATTTCAAGAAAACGTTATTTAGTATAAAACTAATCTATATATATAATTTTAGAAATATAATTAAGTTCTACGTTTTAGGTTGAATCCATTGAAGCCAATTTTTGATAAGGCATCTCCTCAAGCTTCTCCTCACTTATATTTTCTTTTCTTTTTTTTTCTTTTCTTTTTGGATTGATTTTCAATCCTTTTTCTTATTTTTTCTTTTTCAAGTGAGGATTACTGTATCTGGATAGCCTGTTAATAATTTTGAACTTCAATTTCTCTTCCTAAATTTGAAACTTAAAATTATTTCCTTGCTTATATATATTTCATAGCCTTTACTTCATTGAGTTTCTATCCTTTCTTTTTCACTTAAATACTTAAGAATTTTCAATTTTTAGAATATAGTTTTCCTTACTTTAAATAGTTTACTATATTCTTATTCCTTTTAACCAAATATCTTATTCTATTAATTAATTGAATTACTAGAAACATTTTATTTAACTTTATATAATAATTAAATAAAGTAATTCATGTTTATTGAATTGAAAAACTACTATATAAAAAAAATCATTTAATAATAATTTTTGAAAATAGAAAATGAGAACAATTTTAATAATTAAATT
This sequence comes from Papilionanthe hookeriana x Papilionanthe teres, assembly GCA_022702705.1. Classification (NCBI taxonomy): domain Eukaryota; kingdom Viridiplantae; phylum Streptophyta; class Magnoliopsida; order Asparagales; family Orchidaceae; genus Papilionanthe; species Papilionanthe hookeriana x Papilionanthe teres. Next base: position 31,531,589 of record CM040426.1, read on the forward strand.
TGTATTTTTACCTTCCCCCAAACTTAAATTTTTCTATCTATACTAATTAATGAAAAAGGGAAAGTATATAGTAAAATTCATCATACCTTTGAGCTTTAGGTATTTCTTTTCTTTGAAATTTTTGCAGGATTTTTTATTACTTACAGAACATGTACTGTTAGTATTCTTCTACACATATATAATATTTAAAAGAAAGTGTAGGGATGAAAATTTTTAAAATAAGTATCAAACATAACAATTGAAAACTTAATCTATTACTACACATACAATCAACTAATCTACTTTAAAACATATTAAAACACCCTAAACAATGTTAACATTCATAACTTATAAAAACTTAAACTAACATCCTATATATATAAAAAATTGCAAACTAATTTAACACACATAAGAAGTCTAATATCACAGCTCAAGCAAACAAACAAACATACCAAGTCCATAGTCCACAGAAAGTATCGAAATATTACACACAAAATAATAAAGTTTCCAAAATAACAAATCTAAACAAACAAAATAAACTAAACAAAGGCTCTAATCTTCTGCATTAAAATCCCAAGCTATGTCATCTCCCTGATCTCCAGGCTGAGAAGGTCAAGGCGGCGACATCTTGTGAATAGCGGGGGCACTCAGGAAAGACAACATCTAAATCACCACTCCTATAGCGACGTTCAGCTTCGTAGTAGGAAAATTCATATTCTGAATGACGCTGGAGATATTCACTATCGTAATCTTGTCTTCTTTCCAATCCATCAATCCAGTGATCCAAATGATCAAATCTTCTCTCCATAGTCTCTCCAAACTGCTCAAAACTTCTTCTACTCAAGGTTAACTCATTCATCAGATCTTGAAGGGTAGGGGTGGTGGGCTGAGGAGAATCATAACTGGTAGAGGGGATATCTCTACTTGATGAAGGCATGTAACTCCTCTTTCCTGATCTCCATCCCTCATGGGATTCATAAGTCTTAATATTGGTGGGAGTGATAGGTTTCATGGGCTCTATCCATTCCTCATCTTCTCTTGCCTCAACTCCAGAGAGTTGGCAGAGTGCAAAAATCAAACCAGGATGTCACAATCCTCCTCCACTCACACTTCGAGCAATGGCTAAGATATTTCTATAAATAATGTTACCTATGTTGATGCTCCTATTGTTACCGAATACGAAATTTAGAATTGCTCTATCTCTTGTTACCTCACTATGGTGATAAGTGGGTAACAATGTAGAGCAAATAAAATAATGCCGAGGCTTTAGAGATTGCATTTAACATAGAAAGAGGGAAATTTACCCTATCCCGTCGCTTAATCTTCCAAACTCCTTTCCCGTCGGTGAGAAAGTCTATAACTTCTTCCGGAGGTCCTTCGACGATGCACGAAAGTATCATACTCGCTAGTATGCAGATCACGAACTTCATAGAACAAGTTTATTCTTGCAGCGCTGAATTCAACCATAAATCCCCATACCTTTACCGGTGCATCCTTGATTGCCGTCAAATTAGCATAGAATTCCTTTACTACTTCGACAGCTGCTCTATATGAAACATAACAGAAGTTTTACCATCCTCGTTCCTTAATGACTCGCTCCACTTCTCCTCCTGGATTCTTGAAAACTCGATCCGCAATGCACTTCCTTCCTTGAATATTTTCAAAATATTGATTTTGCACTCGTGCATTGATGAATCGGTCAGTGTCGTAATCAACTCTTTGTTTTTGTCGAGGAGCCATTCATTTGATCTATAAAAATCACAAAAAAATTCTAACTAAACTTCCAAATATTAATAAGATGGCTTCCTACAACATCTAAAATTGATTTAAATCAATCTCCATGGATTTCTTCCAAGTAATTTCTCCACATTTTGAATTTTTCCAAAATTTCCCAATGTAGAAGAAATCCATGGTGAAAATCAAATTTTTTTGCATAGGAGTGAAGCTCTTACCGAGAGAAAATGAAATCCGGTGTCAAAAAGTCTTGAAATCACTTCAAATCCGAGATCTCTTAAGCCCTAGGTTGGTTTTTTCGAAAATTTGAGGAAAGGGATGATGAATAGTGTCGGTTGACCGGTCAAATATAGGTCTTTTCGCGATCTCGCTGTCGGCGAGCTAATTAATTTGATAAGGCAAAAGTTTCGGGAAAAATCAGCCGTCGGCGAGATCGGTCTCGCTGTCAGCGGGTTTTCTCGCTGTCGGCGAGATAATACTCGTCGTCGGCGAGATCCCAAAATTTTTAAATTTTTGAAATTCGTCAATCATTTTCAACCTCAATTTGCCTTTAATCAATCTTCCGATCACTTAATTTAATAATAGTATGAAGATTAGATACTTAAACTCACAAAAAGTTCACACAACACAAACAATATAACTTTATATATGAAATCCATGAGACTTACAAACTTCACACTAACAACTTAACACATACTTAACTTAAATGTTCAAATCTATAATACTCAGCATCGCAATCCACACCACAACACTCTAAATGCTGAGACATAAAAATTACATAAAATCTCATCAATTCTGAGATGATCAAATCAAAGTTCGACTCATAATAAAACCTAAATCCAAATAAACACATATATACACAAATATATGACATAAACATAGAAATCTTTCCTACTCTTCAGTGTTTAAACTAACATCTTCTCTGATATTTTCGATGCGGCGCAGGTGCACAAATAAATTGTAGAAAGGCCTGAAAGGAATTCAACGATAGATTCTTCATTAATCCATCATTTCTGTCTTAGTATATGAATAAAACTGGCCTGCAGATGTCTAGTATGATCAAAGTGCTCCTTCATTCTCCAGTCAATATGATCAAACATATCAGAGATATTGTCGATGGAATTCATCTCATTTTGCAATTCTTTCTCCAATCCTTTAATCTTCTTCAGAATGAAATTAATTTTATCAGTAAAGGGCCTTGCTAAAGGATTGTTCTATGATGCTCTGTCAGAAATAATGGTAATCTCATCATTGTTATCCAAAGTTGGAAACATATCAGTAGGATCCAGTGGTTTCCATGGTAGATGTACTTTTTCCCGAGCCTCATAAGAAACTTGGTATCGATCGCATAAAGCAAATATAGTTGATGGGTGTCCAAGTCCATGAACCGACCCATGCACAATTAATCCCAATGCAGACTTTACTATTATTGATCCAACATCGATAGGTAATCCAATTTGAATACCGTAGTTTAAAATAGCGCATTCCTTTGAAACTTTATTTACCCTCATAGTAGGTAATAATTTTGATGATATAAAGAAATGACAATGCTTCGAGACGAGGGTTAAGAAGTGATGCGAGAAAAACTGACATACCCGTCTTCGCGTAACTCCCAATCATCAGGTTCGTCGGTCAAGTATCTATAGATCTCATTCATATTGTATCTTGAAGGCACAAAGTTGGAATAATGACAAACAGAGGTATTCTCTATAGAAAATAATTCATTTACCCTTGAAGGAGTAAATGTTACCCATCTTCCTCTGACGCAGACATTTCCATTATTGATCGCATGTAAATTAGAGTAAAACTCTTTAACTACTAAAATAACTACAGCAGATGTTGTATAACAAAATACCTCCCAATGCCGCTGTGCGATCATTTCTTCGATTTTTGTAGTGGAATTCTCTACTCCTCTGTTGACAAATCCTCTTTCTTTAATGTCTTTTCTTCATCAAACCTTTGTTGAAGATACGCTGCGCCTCCGAACTGACGAATTTTCTTCAGTTGAAAACTTCAGTTTTTGTGGTTTCTAAGAGTTTGGTGGCCATTTCGGATCGAAAGGATTGGTCTCTAGTCGTTTCTAAGGAAGAAAACTGTGAAATTTTGGATTTGGGATAAGTTCTTATGAAGAAATGGCTTAGATCCGTCCAAAACCGCACGAAAAATCTTTAAGAAACCAAATTTTGGGGGGAAGTTTCTCACCGTCGGCGAGCTAGTTATAGAACTGACTCAAATTTGGCACGAGATCTCGCTGTCGGCGAGAATCGACCTCGCCATCGGCGAGATTTCATAAAATTGTCCAATTTCCATCTGGTCCGAATATTTTCTGATCTCATCATATAGGTTCAAATTTGTGATGATTCTTATAAAAAATTTTAGTAGTAAGATTTGTTTTAATAATATAGACTCACTAATTTTTAGATATTAAAATAAAAGACTACTATGGGTTGCCTCCCATAAAGCGTTTGGTTTAACTTCGTCAGCCTGACCTAATTTCAGTTAGTAATCAGGTTAACTAAGCATTAAAACCTCTTTAAAATTTGGTCTTCTACCTTCAAAATATGGTTTTAATCTATGTCCGTTTACCTTAAATCTATGTCCTATTTTTTGATCTTCAATTTCTGTAGTTCCATATGAAAATATTTGAGTTATGGTGAAAGGTCCTAACCATCGAGATTTCAATTTCCCAGGAAATAATTTCAATCTAGTATTATAAAGCAAAACTTCTTGTCCTGGTTCAAAGTTTCTATGATTAATCTTCCGATCATGCCATAATTTCATTCTTTCTTTATAAATCCTATCATTATCATATGATTCATTTCTTAATTCTTCCAATTCATTTAATTGCAACATTCTCTTCTCACCAGCTTCTTTCATATTATAATTAAATTTTTTAATCGCCCAATATGCTTTATGTTCTAATTCAACTGGTAAGTGGCAAGTTTTTCCATATATAAGCACTGTAAGGAGTCATTCCAATCGAGTTTTATAAGCGATCCTGTATGCCCATAATGCGAGTGTCTAGTCTTATAGACCGGTCTAATCTATTAGGGTTTATCGATTTTTCTAATATACGCTTAATCTTTCGATTAGAAACTTCAGCTAAGGCTAATTTTGTCAATTTACCCCACTTTTACCAAAATCCTCAATGAATGTATTCTTAACCCAAGTGAACCCAATGTCAAACCAAATCTACCCAATCGAATTCTACCTTGGTCCAATTCAATTTAAACTTCACGAATATCCAAAATATCAATCTAGGACCAAATACAAGTCCAATTTGATTAACATTTGAATCCAATTTCACTTTTAATCTTAAAACCAATTTGGACCCTACGAGCCCAAGTCCCAAAACTAAAACCCAACTAAAGTTGAAACCTCTTTCAAACACTCCCATAAACATTTCCCAACATTAATTTTACATCAATTTCAACCTCTAGCTCAACATTGGCCCAAATTAGCCCAATTCCGACCTACATTAACCCCTTTAACAAAGAAGCCCAAATCCAACCCAATTCAAACCCAAATCACTCAAACTTGTTTTAAATCAATCATGACATGACCTGACAAACTCAACATTTATTCGCACACTCAAATTTTTCTATTCAAAAGCCCATTTTCAAATCTAAAGGCCCATCCAAAAACCACTTTAAAGCCCACTCCAAGACCATTTCAAAAGCCCAAGTTTTCAATCCAAAGCCCCCATGACATTTCTCCACATCATCCATTTAATCAAAATCACCCCTAAGTTTCAAAATCATCATTAAACCATTCCAAATTAAGCTTCAAGTGAAAATTCTCCACCAAAATACCAAAATTCTAAATTCTATCATGAAATCGATCAAGCTTTATCCTAAGCCATGTGCAAGCCATGAAGCCATTCTTAAGCCACATGCAAGCCATGAAGCTGCTTACATGTGACCTTACCACATTGGCAAAAGGAGTGAGGTCCTTTAAGAACTTCCTAAAAGCCCATTAACCTTACTTAATATTCCCCTTAACTCCAAATATACATAATCCAAATATTCTCGGATGGAGACTTCTCCACTTAAGACTGCTCAAATCTAACCGATTCACTCCAAATTCTCCAAAACCAGGTCATGGGGAGGTAACCAAACTCCAAAATCATGGGCTTTCACCAAGCCGAGCTAAAACACATTCTTCCCCATTCCATTCCAAGCTATCTCTTTTAATAATGGCAAAGCTCAATTTCCCGCACAAACCTGTACCACCCCACTGACCCGAGGGTGACCCACAGCCCAGCGTCACCCACCCCACCGCAAGAAACACCATGGCCGAGACCTCGAGGAGCCAAACTTTTCAATTCTCGCCTTGCCGAGTTGTCCCACCTCAATTTAACACCATGGTCGTTCTTCGCATAGAGCACCGATCCTAAGCCCTAACTCCTTCGGGAGGCCCTCCACCCTCTCCTATTTAAACACCACCTCCTCTGCCATGAGAGGTGCTGAAACAAACCTTAAGGAAACTCGCTAAAATCATTCCGTACCACTCTCCACACATGTAGCATTTGATTCCACTGGATTCCAGCCCCAATTCCCTCCATCCGAGCTCAATTGAAGTTCAAATTTCGCATAAAACCAGACACTTTCGTCGCTGAGCCAATCCCCAAATTGATTGGTCCTACACCTTCACCACTAAGAGAAGAGGTTTCCCCCAAAAGCCCCCCTCACCAGAAGCCAGCCATTGCTTCCAGCCTTCCGCTTTGTGATCGGGCTTGGTCGAAATCATACTCAGACACCACTGTGCCAAGGGACCTGGAGCTTGTTTTGGATCCAACGGAATGGACACTCCAGGTGATTAGGGGTCTACAGTCAAGTTTGTGGAGTTTGCAGGGAGTTAAGAAGTGGTTTGAATTTCTAAAAGGTGGGTCCCAATTCTAGTCCTCTAAGATAGTCAAAGGAAAAGCCTAAGGCTAGATCCTAAGCACTAAAAGAAGAAGAGAAGACCTCATCAAAAATGAGGTCAACACTAAGTTATGAATTTTCTAAGGTAGACTGAATTAAATAATTCCAAAAATCCTATTTTTTTTATTTATCTGTGTCATCCTCTTATTCGTCATATATGACGCGTGTCACTACGGGATTGGGTGCTGTCATCTGACTCAGTGCCACGCGGCCTGCACTTTATGCACTGAAGCGTCGTCTGACTCCATCAGTGTTGTCCACTGAATACATGCCCGATCCGACGGCGCGTGTTCATCGTCCCCAACTGGTTCATCCCGAGAGCCGTCCACCTTCCAGCCTTAAGAACTCGAGCTAGACTCAACCAAATCGAGTGTGGTTTGTTTTTATAGACTCATCTAGTCCAGACGAACATATCTATATGGCTTATACAGTATGAAATAAAGTGTACATGCATGTATAAGGAAAATATGCTTGGGTTAGGGAAAGAGCTCTTCACCTTAGTTTGAGAGGTTTGACCTCGATTAGAAGTGATCAGCACATTTGTGAGGACCTCGTGAAGCTCCTTCAAGCACCAATTTAAGCTCTTATCGGGTCTGCACTATAACTCGATCAGGTGGCAATTTCAGTTCTGAGGGAAGTCTGGGTTGGAGGGACTCTGTGATGGTGTATTGTGGGGGATTGTCTTCGTTTAGTGAGGGGATGGTGAGGGACAAATTAATTTGTAGGTTGAGGTAGTGTGGAGGTGTGGTGGAGTTTGTCCTGTTTCTGGCAAGGAATTGGCCTGAGAAATTGGCTCAGGGCAGTGGGGATTAGGGCTGGAGAATAGTGTGTTTACACTTAAGAGAGTTCAGAGAAGCTCTGGAAGGATTTTAGTAGGGCTTTGTCAAGGTTCAATGCATCCTCCTCTTTTAGCTGTGAGGAGCTCAATTTATAGCCATGACCAATGGGGGGAGCTCAGGGCTTGCTCGTGGGTGGAATCAATTGCTTCGGTGGAAGGTAGTGAGTCACCTATGACCAATCAAGGTTGGACATATTGGATGGGTGTAATTGGATTTGGCTTCAAGTGGGGTGGCTCTTAGTTTAGGCTCCTCCGGAGACTAGGTAGGCCTGTCAGGCCAAGGGAGGTGGTCAGGTAGTCAGGTGAGCTAAAGGTCAGGTCATTAAGGTAATTAATTGAGTTGGTGATGGATTTTGGCAAAGATCCCTTTGTCTTAGCCATTTTAGGAAAGAAATCCTCTAATATAGGGGACCTTTGGTCCATGACGCAACTAGGTTGGGCTAAGGGGATCTTGGGTGGCTCCTAGGGTCCAAATGTTGGTTGTGGTAGGCTTAGCTTAGTCAATTTGGCTAGGTTCGGGGGACATTTGGGTCTTGATTCACTTTGGCTCATTTGGGGGTTCAAGTTGGGCTAGGTTAGGTTAAAAATTTGGTTAAGTCCAAATGATTATTCAAAATGGTGTGTATGATTATCACAAAGGTTTTAGAAGAGAATTGGAGTGATTTTGAGTTGTTTTGGACGGAAAATTTGGTGGCATTTGGACATTTGGTTAATTTGAGCTAACATGGGTTAGGCTAGAGCATGACTAGGGTTCAATTGATGGTTCAATTGGTCTAGGGGAATGACATGAAATGTTCTGGATAGAAATTGGGTGGAAATTTTGGGGTTAGGGCATTCAATTTGGTGACATTTGGGCATGTGGCACATTTTATGCAAATTTGGGGATTTTATATTTGGTTGGATTTGGGTTTAAATTATGGTTAATTGGTGATCAACATGGTTTATAGGAATGTTATGAAGATTTTTGGAATTGATTTGGGGAAATCGATTTGGTTTTGGGGTTCAATTTGGGGGATTTGGGTCATATGGCTAAAATTAAGGCTTTTGGTTTAGACTTGAAATTGGGTTTGAAAATTGGTTCAATTGGACTTAGATTTGATTTGAATTGGCTTTAGGCATGGTGAATTTGAGTTTAGGATTGGAATTGGGAAGGATTTGAGCCAATTTGGTGGACATTGGAGGTGATTTGAGCATTTTGGGCTTAAAGGGCAATTTGGGGTTTTTGGTCAAAATGGGTTAATTTGGTTAAATTAGGTCCAATGAAGTGGTTCAAATTGGTTTTGGGGACATTTGGGATAATTTTGGAATTTTTGATAATTTTTGGAATTTTTTTAATTTGAGAGGCAATTTGGTAGTTTTGGCTAATTTGGAGGTATTTTGGGATTTTTGGGTATTTTAGTGAGTTTTGGTTAAATTTGATGGTGGAGAACATTTGAAATGTTTTTTGGAGAAAATTGGGTAATTTGGGAAATTTTTTGGAATTTGGTCATAAATTAGGGATGTAGGGGCAATTTGGTAATTTGGGAGAAGTATGGGTTAAATCGGTCAAAATTGGAAATTTTCATAAAATTGGGGATTATTTGAAAATTTCAACCTTCTTGATCCATGGACCAAGAGAAAAGCCATGTGTTGGTTCTATTCAAACCTTAGCCTAGGGCTAAGAGCTTGGGGAACCAACATGAGTTTCCAAAAGAGTAAGGGATCAAGGATGAACATGTTTAGTTTAGGGTTGTGAGGTAGTGAGTGAATGCGTAGGGTATGTGTGAGTGTATGAGAGCCCGACCCAAACCGGACCACCCACGGTGAGTCCTATGGCTTGACCATCTTATAGGGGAACTTTTTTTGAGCTTCCTTATGCTTACCCTCATCCTCCTAAGTGCTTAGAGGTTAGACTTTAAGTATTTGAAACTCCAAGTGAAGCAAGAAAGTGTTTTTTTGAATTTCTCTGGGGTAAGGGTTCCATCACTAGTCTTCAAAGATAGTCACTAGGAAAGTCCTATGGCTAGATCATAGGTCCTAACGAAAGACTAGACCTTAACAAAAGTGAGGTGAACACATATAAATCAATCAATTTCACTTGAATGTCGCATCGTTGCATGTTTTTTATATTGTCTATATCAGCACATTCACACCAGCACCGTGATGTGCATTTGTGAGCTTGCATCCTTGTATGCTCACAGCGAGTTGTTGTGCCTCACTTGGGCACATTACTTCATACATTTATTTCTTAAATTCTTCGTATATCGTTATGCACCACATCATACGTATTTTAATTTGTATTTGTTACATTGCATGTTTCCCACATAACATTGTGTATGCTCATGTCTTGCATGCTTGACACACGCTCATTTCAGTTGCTCACATAACTTGAGGGGTGGTTAGCATTTCAAGACTACTCGGTGTATATTTCTCCCTAACGTGGATTACACTACCTTACTTCCTGTGGCAATACTTAGGAATGTCGTAGGTACTGTTTCATTTAGCATAGGTCAAACTTCATAGTCCCTGAACCTATCTAGTGCACATGGTCTATACATCTGTGCATTTCACGTCATGTCACTTGGCATGGGTCACGGTCACTATCCTCTGAACCCGATTGTGCAAAATGTATTTCCACTTGGATATACTACTCTCACCTAGCCCGGGTCACACACCCTAGAATTTCACATTGTTTGATTCATGAGTCATACTACCCATCATCGACAGCAGTGCCTAGCATTTCCACGAGCACATTCTTTTGCATGGTGTGTGTGTTTGCATGTTTGCATTGTGCATTACATAGCGTGTGTGTCTAACATCCATTTCCATGCTTGGTCAGTATTGAGGCAAGGAGTAATTTCCCTAACGTGTTTTATACCTTAGGTATCCAAGCACAACATCATTTGTATTATGTGTCTTGCGTTTGCATCTTTGCAGTGTTAGCATATTCTTCATTAGTATATGCCACCGTATACGTATGATGAATATTTGTTATCTGGTGATTACTCCTATCTCTATAGAGTGGTGACAATGCACCGGATCACTTTGCATTTACATGTGCTTTCATCGATTGTCTTGATGATGAATTATACTCATTAGTTGAGTATTGTATTGTTGGTCATGATGCGTTAACGAGCATTGCTCGTGAGGATTTTCAGCAAGCATTGCCAATTGTAGCATCATGATTAGCATGTGTATGTTGTGCTAATGTTCCAAGGGGTTCAATAGATGCCACCTAGGCTTTTCTTTTCTTAGGACATATTTTAAAAATATATAATATTATATTTTATTACCCATATGCATCATATTCAAAATCTTTATTGAAACTATTGCATCCTTAGCTAAAACCATATAAAAAGTCAATATTTTAAAGTTTTTGACATACAAATACTTACATCTAGTGGCACCTCTTAGAATCATTAAATCCTTTAGATGGGGTTGGAGTCGGCGACCACTCTATCAAAATGTACGTCAGTCTTTTACCCACACTTTTGTACACACATTTGGATGTTTGTGACTAGGCCACCTTGTTTTTAGATGCTTGTTAGACTAGGGCTATGGTTATTTAGGCTTCATATGTCTGGCTATTGTTTCTTTGTTTGTGCCCTAGACAGATATTTTTGTGGCTACTTTGCATGTTTAATTTGTGTGAGACATGCTTACTAGTATATTATGACCATTTTTTTTGCAGGGAGTCATGTTCAATAAGGAGGGGTTGTTATGATTTCATCTAACATAACATTTGCAGTTGTTGTTTAATCTCCCTCCCACCATACATTGTTTACCACGTGCATGTTGATAAACTTTATTCTAACCTAGTTTTCATGCAAGTTGAGTCTTTTTTGGACTTAATCATGTACTTTCTAGAGTCCATATGTATCAGAAATAAAGTACGAGCATGGGTTCCATGACGACTGACGGGCGCAACCACGTGAAGGGGACCAGGAGCGGCAAACTCATGTCTCGTTCTTTAATTCTATGTATAGCACTAGTACCCATGTATATGCATTGTTTGATGGTCTTTCGCCTTTTTATTCTTTATATTTGACTTGTTTACTTTCTATAGCGTGTTGACTTGTTACCGCTTTCTTTACTTGTGGATTTTCTAAGCTCATTGAAAATGTAATATAAGCTATCTAAGTACCTAAAATTATAATTGTTTTACAAAATTTAATAATAAAAGATTAAGATTAATTAAAATTTATGTTTAAGATATCACACCTTTTAAAATGTTATTTTACTTCCGTGCATGACCTTCGAGCCTTATTTAAAATGGCTTGCATAACATTAGCATAATCCAAGTCATCTCTAATAGGGCCTCTACAATAGGGCTTTTAGCTAACTGCATGATATCTGTATGTTTCAAGGAATCCTCGTGCTTCTTCAACCCACTTAGCCAAGCATAAGATTTCTACTTAGGTAGTTATTTAGTGATTTTAGGACATTAGAGGCTTCCTCAACCTAGACAGGGTATAAGTCACTTGTGAGAGTGTCTCACCTTCATAGCCATACCACTCTTTTCTTTCCCCTTCAGTAGCTTCCTCACTAGTTTGGCATTTAAGAGTCCCACATCTACTTTCTACTTATGAAGGGTCATAGGATTTAGAGTTTCATTCTATTGACCATAGGGCTACCGGGGTTCTCTTAGACTACACAATTCATAGATTACTTTCAAGGGGGTCCCTGGTCATGTTGGGTCAACTACCTTCATGATAAGATAGACTTAGGGTCCTAATAGCTTAGGATGAATGATCCATAATATCTGACTCAACAATCTTTACCCAATTAGGATTACTGTACCTCTCCTTTGGCATACTCCCCTGTGAGCCTTATCATTTCTTTGACAACTAGTCAATGTCGTCTCATAGACCCCGATTGCGGACAGGTTGCCACCCATTTGAGATACAGTAATTCACCCTCTGCTCTTATGGCCAATTTAGACCTGAAAGCATAGTGTGGACCCTATAGGGCGGCTCAGTTATTTCATTGGCCTTGGTCACTGATAAGCTGTTATCCATTTAGGATCATGAGAGACTCATTCTTTGCCCTTATGGCTTAGCGTGAGATCTAAAGACATCAGGACGCTCCTATGAGATGATTATCCTTTGACACAACCCTTTAATAGTCATCACTTGAATGTAAGTAGGATTCCTTTAATCGAGAATATTATCGGGCATCTCCCAAGATGTACTCAAACGGGATACTTTCATTTAGGATTTTCTCTTGACCCCAAAACAACAATGCTCTTTTTGGTTCTTTGGTTATGGGTTGCTTATGTGGGGACTCTCTTCGTAGATGAAGAGTTTTAAAGCATTTTGATTTAGTCTTGTTCTGGACATACACTCTTGACCCATCGCACGAGGTCTTTTCCCACATAAATTCTTCATGTTCTTTTTAAATTTTCTGCCTAGTTTTTCATCCTATGTTTCTCATTTTTTGATCCCTCCTATTCTCTGATCATTCCAACGTTCAAGTAAGAGGGCTTTTGTGAAAGGGAATCCTAAGACGATGATTAGACAGATTGACGACTTCAAGTTACAAAAAGAACCGAAATAGACTTATTAAAATATAAAAGGTCTGAACTATGTTCAAGACGTGAAAGGAGATTTTAGAGGAAATATTTTTATGTGGCTATGCTATTCACATAGTAAGTAATAATATGTATCAAGCATTCAAGGAAATATTTTAGTGGACAATTGGAAAATAGTGCTAAAGAGTTTGTGCCTAAGTGCTCTACATGTCAGCTAGTGAAAACAGAACATCAAATTCATGGTGGTCAACTGTATCCATTGTTAATACCATAGTGAAAATGGGAGGAGATTGTCATAGATTTTTTGGTTGGGTTTCCTAGGTCAAGGCAAGGACGTATTATGCTATTTAGATCATCATAGATAAATTGACTAAATTTGTTAATTTCTTACCCATCAGACTGACAAATAATGTGAAGATGTTAGCAAAGTTATATGTGGATGAGAATGTATTGTTACATGGGATAACAAAGTCTGTAGTCTCAAATAGATCTTGCAAGTTTACATCTAGGATATGGAGTAAGAATCAAGAGATTAGGGTATATTGGCTTTCAATGGTACTTTCACTCATATATGGATGATCAATTAAAAAGGATTATTCAAATTTTGGAGGATCTGATTCAATTATGTGTACTTAATTTTTTGTAGAAAATAGGAGTCTCATGTATGTCCAATACTAATTGCTTATTATAATAGTTACCAGGCAATCATTGGTATGGCTCCATATGAAGCTCTATATGCAAGAAAAAGATCAGGACAAATTTATGTTGGCCCGAAGCAAGTGAAATGAATGATGTCATTGGTGTAGATTTAATAGATGATGATACTGAAAAAAAATTAGTTGATTAGAGATAGCTTCGAGGTTGTTTAGACAAAGTAAATATTATAATGATAGACACAGATCAGTTGAGTTTAAAATTGGAGAGTTTGCTTTATCAAAGTCAATTATTTGAAAAGCCTGTAATGTCTTGGGATGACAAAAAAATTGAGTCCAATATAAATTAGTTCTTATGAGATTGTGGAGAGTATTCAAAGGGTGGCTTAGAAATTAGCTTTACTAGCTAATATATGAGGAGTGTATGATCTTTTTAATGTTTCTTCACTTAGAAAATATCTTATAAATAAATAAAATATACTGTTTTCGGATCAATTGATATTCAGGCTGATTTTAAGTTATATAGAAGAGCTTGAGAGAACAATAGATAATGACGTGAAGAAGCTTTGTAATAGAGAGATTCAATTTATAACGAATCTTTGGAAGCATGGATCGGAAAAGCATGCTATTTCGGAGAAAGCCTTAGATAAGCAGAGGAAATATCTACAATTATTCGATTGAGGTATGCTTATTTCATTATTAATTTTAAATTTTGAAGTTAAAATATTTATGAGGGGGAAATTGTAATTATTATAATTTATAAAAAGAAAATAATAAAAGAATAATTAAAATGACACAAATAAAATAATCATCCCTATGTTTATACTTAAGAATTGTTGTCACAATTCAAAACATTCAAATCATACGACGAAATCAGATAGAGCAAGATCGCAAGACAGAGTAGAAGGAAGAAGAAGGAAAAAAATAATCGTGAGTAACCCTAGCTTGCAAGGGATGAGTCATACTTCGCTGTGGACGCTACATTCGATCGAGAGAAGGGAAGACAACGCCTCAAAGCCGAAAGAGGAACCCTAGCCGTGTGCATATAAGATTTAGGTTCGAGGGAGAAGTCTTGTTGCAGTGAATTCATTTGCAGTCGGCAGGTCAACTATGTAAAGTTGTGTTGGCGTCTAGTGTGGAAGAAGGTTTTGAATCGAAGATGAAAAGCTCTGGACTGCTTTGACGCGTGCAAGGGAACATTGCAGTCATGTGCGCATTGTCTCTGCGTGAAGGAAGAAAGAGGAGGCATGTGTGTGAGTGGTAGGCTTCGACACTTTGTGTTGCCTCGCGTGTTATCTTATGCGAAGGCGAAAAGAGGAGGTGAGGCCTGTTTGGTTCGGTTGAAATTAAATGTGTTTGGAATAAGCCCTATTCTAAATTATTCGTGAAGCTATAAATTTGTATTCGGTTAGATTTGTTTATAATTAATTTGAAATATTTGAAATCTTTAAATGATTTAAATTGTTAAAATGATAATAAATTTTTGAATAGACTTTATAGAATTTAATTTTTTAAAATATGATAAATTTTTAGAGTATATAATTATTTTAAGATACGATAAATTATATATATATATAATTATTTTAAATTATTTTATATTTCGAAAAATAACGATTCGAACACGATCGAACACATGACTATTAATGTTTGATTTATTTATAAACTGAACAAAAAAAATTATTCATGTTTGTCTCGTTTGCTTATCGAACGAATCGAACACGAACTCTATGGCGAGCCGAACACGAATTATTTGCTAACAACGAGCTGACAGCCCTAAATCAAACCGAGCAATTTTGGGTCAAGGTAACACATAACCGAGCATCTATAAGATGAGTTAGGGGTTTTAATTAATGAATTTAATATATATTTTTATTTATTAATGTTAATGATATGTTTAATTAAATCAGGATTGAAAGCTATGGACGTTTCAGATTGGAGGGAGATCGAGGTAAGTTTAGGATTAATGTCAAATTAGGATTAGCATATTTAATTGAATGTACTAATTATCATTTTATTTATTTATGTTAGAAGTAAAAGCCAAAGAATAATTTGAAAAGATAATTGAGAACTTCTTTTATTTGTGTGGTCTTAATTAAACGTCATTAAGTAGAGTACGAATGAAATGTAAAAGTATTTAATTCAAAATGTTGCTAGGGGAAAATATTGAAATTAACTAGTTATTTATTTTAGCCAATTAATTCAAAATTAAAATCTTTATATATGCACTTTTAATTGATATATGTGATAGTCTAAAGAAGGGAAGGATTATAAATTTACAAAAGTATATCCTATCATTGTTACTTTATTTATATTAAATTATTTTTCAATATTTTAAAAATGTTTCATTTGTTACACGAAACTAATCGGTATATTTTATTCTTTTTATTCTTTTATCTCTAGTGCTTCATTAAATAAAAAATAAATAGATTTATGTATGGAAATAACGACATATAAGTTAAATGAAAGATCTATAATTAAGTCTATCAGGAGTCACCTCTTATGGTACTAACAGAAAATGTTATTATACTCGTACATTTTAAAGGAGCAAGAAATAAAAATGGTTGTGCATTTATGATACAAAATGGCAATGTTGCGCCTTTATGGTACAAATTAGAAAAAAATTTTTGCAATGCTAAAGTAAAAGGAAATGAAAAAGGAAAATATTAAATGAAAATAATATAACTGCTAAGATGATTAAATAAAAATTTTATAAGAAAATGCAATAGGCAATGTTTACTTTATGATTAGCATATTTCTTTGAACATCCTTGTTAGACATTTGCATAATAATTTAATGCATAATAAAAAAAGCAATTATTTACTAAGAAAATATTTAATAGATTGATATGACTGATAGAAGATGATTGGTTTATAAGAAAAGAGACAGTGTTGATGACGAGAGGTAGTAGTTTATTTTACTTATTATTTTGTTATGAACTAGTTGATCATATGATTTTGTTAGAGAAAATCTTGTGTAGTTTAGATTTAGTGGTTTGTTTCTATATGTATGTTATTATGAAATAATGTTATTATTTAGCATTATCTTTCATCGTCTGACCGTCTATTCCCGTCTTAATTAATTCTAAATTCTCGAGCTGGTATGATATTATTATCCCCCAAATATAGTGAAATCAAACTAGCACTAGAGTGAGCAAGGGTTTTAATATTTCCCATCTCTCTCTCTCTCTCTCTCTCTCTCTCTCTCTCTCTCTCTCTCTCTCTCTCTCTATATATATATATATATATATTACCATTCATTTATGAAAGATTTACCTACATGTCTCTAAATTCATACGCATTTACATATGATACACCTAAGCATCAATGGATCAAACCGTTGTACACGGAAATGCATCAATTCAATAGTTCAATAAATCACCTGAATGCTAGATTATAAATTTATTATATACACAATTAACCCTTTTTAACAAACATACAGAATTATGCGTGAACAGAAGTTTCACTTTTAAATTGTTAAAATGTTACATGTAATATGAAATAGTTGGATGATATAGATATAAACAATAAAATTTAGGCGTTAGATATGAAAATACATGAGAATTGAGTGGTATGGATGTAAATGCCCAATTTTTAATTACATGACATTTTCATAACTTATTTTATAAATTCTAGTCAATTCTGATTTGCGCAGGTTCTAACTTCCAAAAGTACATGTTACATTCGGTTTAACACTCACATTTTTTCCCAGTGATACCATTATTCATTTCTTACTCGTTCCTCTTCACCCCTCCTTCAAACATAATCCATTGTTGAAATCTAAAATAATAGGCTACTTAAACTGCCGCTCAAGGAATTTATAAGGATCTGACAAGATGAGTTTTACAAGGTTTTTTAACCAAAGAGGCCTGTGAAGCACATTTATCTGGTGTCATGAACACAGTTCCTCCCAATGTAAAAGGATTTTGGTATGCAAACCAAAGCTTGTTTCGCACCAAATAAAAAGCATCCAAAGATCTGCCAATACCTACAACATAAATATCATTAACACTATTCCTATACTCATCTTTTAAAATATCAAACATTATACAAATAAAAACTTCAAATATAAGCAGGGCCCTGTGCAACAACAGCATCTGATAGAATGTATGTTTACAAGCCAAGGGCCACATTCCATACATTAATCTAAGATTGAAACTAACTTGTTAAGACTTCAGAATGTCCTTCTTCCTTTCATTGAATTTTTGAAAGAAAGACTTTGAAGCTTCATAGGTAGACCAGCAGATAGCTGCAGCTGGAGCATGGAAGAGCATTCTAGGCTTCCATCCCCTCATAAGCCCAGCGTATCCATCCCTCTTAATTACACCTTGAATAACCTCTATAATTGAGCTGCTAGAAAATTTATTGCAACCACAAACACCCTGCAATATAATTTGAACTGTATTAAGCATCTCAAGCATAACATACCACAATGCAGGAAAACTTTGACATCATGATCAGTTAGGAGTCTACTTTTAATGATGATCAGTAAAATTAATAGCAGAGGGAAGCAACCAGAGCAGTATCATTTTGAACATTTTCAGGTAAAGACGGGCCAACAGCACGGTAAATTTCAGTAAGGGTTCATTTGGAATAAAGTTATTTGTAAAAATAGCTATAAAGTTATTGCAGGGAAAATTTATTTTTAAGCTGATGTAGGAATTATAATTCTTTCTTTTAAAAAAGTTAGATAATTGCTTCCATGTAGCTGGAAGAATCCGGAAATTTTGATTATGAAAAAATAGCTTAACATAAAAATTTTTAAAAGCATAAAGAAAGTTAGCTAAACATAACTTCAGCAGCTTTCTGCATAAGCAAAATTGAGAAAAATTTGCCCCCAAAAGAGACCTAAAAGTGGCAGCTGCTGAGTCATATGCCTAGCGGGGTAAACAGAAACATTTTGGTGTTCGTCTAGCCTTAATCGTACTAAGTAAGGTCCACTACATGAATCATTTTTCTCCGTTGCATCCTATTTAGTGTCATATCTTCATTTAATTCAAATAAATCAAGATCATTTTTTATACAATAAGCCGAAGCCTTCCTAGGTCTACCTCTGCCTTTCTTAACATAAGTCGAATCTAAAACATCTACTCTCCTAATCGGATCAACAGTTTGAAAATTGCATAATTCAATAAAGATAAGGATATACATGAAATGGAAATATGCTTCAAACTGAAGCAAGAAGACAATGGATAGTTTCAAGATTGTATAAATTATCTATTTTCAAGACACCCAGACTTGTAATGAATGGGTTACAACAAGGGTGGGGTGGCCTGGGATCCAAACAAAATGATTAATAGTATAACGCATACAAATGACATTTCTTCTTTCAAAAAGTAATTCTTAGACGTTTTCCTTAGTGTGCATGTTCCATAAGAAAATAAGTATCTTTTCAAAACCTGAGTACAAATGCTTTTCTATGGAAGAAGACAACACATCTGCACATTCAAAGAAACTACTCAAATAAACTGATCTGCTTCAAAAGCTCATCTTGATTTTACTCTAATTTATGGTTCCTTGCTCATTCCTCTTTATATTACACTTTTTTCTTTAATTTTACATTTGATCGGTATCCTAACAAGCCTATGCCATATAAAAACTCCTGGTAATGAAGATTGGATTACACACCTTTAAACATCATGAAATTATCAAAGCCAATAAGAATGTTATTTTTCCAACATCGACTACTAGCTACTTCTTCAAACGGTAATATCTTCTTTATACACATAGTTTCATAATATGATTAATTAAAACAATTTAAATAAAAAGATTGGACGAGGTCCTAACTGGAAAAGAGGTTTATGAATTTGATGGTACTTCAGTACTTCAAAAAAGAAAAAAACCGAGGCTGATGATTTGTGAATGCTGGGAATCAGGTCCACTTATGCCGAGGAATGTATAGCAGGATGGCCTAGGATTATGTGAAGAAGAGTTTATTTACTTTTCATCCGCGTTTGATTTTATTTTATTGCGTGATAAAAAGTGTTCATGGTATAAGGGTGAAAGCCAACCGCTAAGTGTTCACTTCCACAAGAAAGATGGCACAATAAGATGAGCAATTAGAAAAGTCCCTCTTCAATACAACATCCCTAATTCTAATCATGGCATTTAATAGTACTAGCAAAGAAACAGAATCAAGTTGACACATTGACATCAGACTCATTAAAAGCCAAATGTGGTAAAAACGTATTAGGGCCACAAATATGAACGAGTTTTTGCAATAATCATGCACCGAGTCACCATACGGTCTAAGTTAAACAGCAAGTACCTTGTGACTTGCTAACACATCTGCACATGTTACAAACCTCAGACTACAGTATTTTTAATCTCAAGCAATTTGAGAATCAAGTTTTTTCTTAATTTATTGTGATTTTTAAATAAAAAGTAATTTTAGCATTGATTTGAACAAGCCTGAACAAAATAGAAAAGTTAAATATCTAACTAGAGAAATTTGAATAGTATATATATATATATATACACACACACACACACACATATCTTGGTCCAAAAGCATGTATAACCCAATAATTTTTGTGATGCAATATCTATTTTTTATATCCATAAACATAACTTGATCAAAGCGCTCTCAAGTATATAATCATCAGATAGTTTGACATAAATGGGTTACAAGTGTCATCATCCAAACACCAAAAAAATTTTCACTTCAATGAATGTCACGTTTTATGTAACTCGTAATTTTTTCCACTCATATTCATCTTCAGGGAGAGAATTTTCAACTTAAAGATAAATGATGATATTGTTCACCTTGATATTCACATAGCAAAAAATCATACAACTATAGGCCTTGTATCAACTATACTCAAAGTATATACAAGAAGGAATAAGCTCAGCTAAAATACAACAAGCGGTGGGCACAGAATCACTATTAGGTAATAGTAAAAAGCCAACTGCTACTCATATATATCGTATCTCCTAATACATCTCATTTTATAAAATTTCTCCCTTTTATAAAGCCTTTCTCTAACCAACGACAACACTAACCCCATTTCAAGTTCGTCCATAAGAGGCACTTGAAATAGAACTTGGAAGGAGTTCATGGAGAAGAGATAAATGCCTTAAAAAAATTATAAACGGGAGATTATTAAATTATCAAAAAGAAAGAGCACAGTAGAATGTGAATGAACTTTCAAGATCAAATACAAAATAAATGAGAGTTTTAAAAGACGGAGTAAAACTGATAGCAAAAGGATATATTCAAAATATGATATTGATTGAAAATAATATTTGCTCTCGTCATAAAAAGAAATAGTATTCACATTCTAATATCCCTATTAACAAATCATAAGTAGCTTACACAATAATATAATATTAAAAAATGAATTTCCTACAAAAGAACATCGAAGAAGAGATTTATATGGATCAACCACCAGAATTTAATAACTTCTACAAAAAAAAGCCTTAAATGAATTAAAACGATAACAAAAATTTGGTTTGGCAAATTTACAAAGACAATGGTGGGAGCTGCATACAAACAAAACCACGAGGCCATATTCTCTTTATAAAATACTCTCCTGATGATGAAATCTCAATTATTAGTGTAGATGTTAATGATATGATTGTTAAGGGGATAACAATCAAGAGAAAGTTCTACAAAAAAGTTTGCTGAAAAAATCAAAATGAAGGAGCTAAGATAATAACTCAGTCTAAATAATGGATATTTCTCTTTCAACAAAAATATATTGCAGAAATGCTGAAAGAAAGCAAAATGTCAAAGTGCAAACCATACGAAACTCCAACCAAATCAAAGTGAAACAGATATAGACTCGAGACAATATTAAAATTCAGGAAGTAAACTCACATATTTATCCCACACCGGTCCTAGCATCGTACTCACAGGAAGTCTAATTAGCCAATTTATACACAAAACTCAAAAATCAACAACTCAAAGCAGCTAATAAAATTCCAAAAATATCTTAAATTAAGCGCAAGAAAAAAATTTTTATACCAAAGACATGATAAATTACATATTGAAAGATATGCAGATGTGAACTATGATAGATCACTAGTATATAGAATGTCAACATCAGAGTATTATACATTCCTAAAAATATATCTCATAACTTAGAAAAGCAAAAAATAACCTGTGGTTTGAAGATAAAATGCTAAAGTTATGTTTAGAGTCATTGTCCAAGAGATCTATGAGCCATTATCGATCAAAATCATATTTGATCTAAAAATTAAGTGAAAATAACCTATGAAAAAATATTGTGCCAATAAATTGTTTAGCAGTCTTACAAACAATCTAGGGCAATATGATAGTACCAAACATGTTGATGTTGATAGACTCTTCATTAAAAAAATGGAAGGAGGGCCGATTTGCCTTCCATACATGCCTATAGTAAATTAACAGGTGACATGCTCACCAAAAGATTTTGTAATCCCACATTCAAAAAATATTATATGCAAACTTCAAATGATAGATCTTCGTCATCGAATTTGGGAGAAAGTATAGAATTTATCCCTCTCTTCTACAATAGTGCCCACTCGCCATTTAATCATAGCAAATAAAAAGTCACATGGATAAAAGACTTGTATCTTAGATCTATTGCAATTAGTGTGCTTCTGTCGGTCAACTTTTTTGATCTGAAAATAATTTTTAAATTAAATTTAATATAAAATATATGTAATTTTGGTTTTGAAAATAGTAATGTTCTAATTTTTGGAAAATGAAACCAAATGGATCTCATTTGCCCAATAATTTACATAATCGTGTCTGATACCACGAATGATAAACCTTATCGAAAGATAAGCGTATCCAGCGGCGGTGAACCCAATCGTACAAACTAAGAAGTTAATGACATCCGTTTGGCCTGCAAACATTTTGATGTGTGACCGACATGTTCTATCTAATATAAAGATTATGTAGGGGTTTATTTTACCTGAGTTTCAAATTCCCTATGGAGGTAAGCCCCTATAGTTAATTACATCTCAAATGACTGAGATCACTTGAGAAAACTCTCGATAATAATCAGAGGTACTAGTCTTCAATAATTCAAAGTTTAGGTTTTCACGGTAGGACGTGTAAAAGCAAGTGGAAAATGCTCGAGAATAACAATTATTTCAGGAATCCAAAGAAAGAAAAAAGTAGAGAAGGTCACGGATCCTGAAGAGAACCCTCAGTAACTTCCCGAACTATCATATTGTGTGGCTACGTTTTGGAGAAGATGTCATTTAAATGTTTGATCCTACTAATTTTATTATTTGGGATTTACACTTGCATATTACCTGATTATGCAAATAGTCACAGATATGAGGGTTTATGTCGTACTACACGACACCTCGGAACCTAAAGCGAGTTAGGACTTACGCTGCACAACATTGTTGCACAGGAGCCTAAAGGTGTGAGATTTTACGTCGCGTCGGGCGACCTCCAAATCCTATGGGTCTTTATTGTTAAACTAATGAGAGAGATCACTTAAGATCTTCTTGGTGTTTGATCCAAGCTCCTCACTGTGCTGCCCACAGAGTTAGATCCAAACCTCCTACCATAGCAATGGCTCCAAGGTTTAAGGGTTTGTGGTTGGTGATTTATGGGCCACATTATGATTTGTTATTGTTGTTCAAATGTTAAAATGCTCAAGGGAAATTAAGGGTGTTCAATAGATTTAAGAGTATTAATTTTTGAAAAAATGTATTTCTTTGTTTTGTTCTACAACTAAAGCATGAATAACAAACTGTAAAGTAAAAAATATATAAATAGAAGTGATGTAAAGTAAAATGCAACAAATAAACTGTAAAGCGTATCTGGGCATCTGCTACCGCTCCATGACTAGTCCATAAAGCATAATATGAATCGTAGGGAATTTAAATAAATTGCAGAAAAAAAACAAGAAAGCAGGAAGTATAGTGTGAAAAGCAGCAAAATGAGTCATAAAAAAACATGAACAGACATAGCAAACAAAACCCGTTACCATATATAGAAGACCGAGACTAGGTACAAGACGTCAGTAAAAGTGGGGGTTGGGGGGGGGGGGGGCTCACATGATCTGTGCTTCTCGACTTTGAACGAGAGCTACCAAACAGACAATTTACGCCGGGCAGTCCTTAACTTCGATCCAAATGACTAACCAGACAATCTACGTCGGGCAGTCCTTAACTTCGATCCAAATGACTAACCATGGACCTTTATAAGTTTCAAAAAAAAATCTTTAATTTTCATGCAAAAGCTGTTTTTTCAATTTTTATGCAAATTTTCATGCAAAAGAGATTTTATTTAATTTTTATAAATATTTTATAAAGTAGTGTAGTCCACGGGCTAGTCACTCTAATCAAGCTAGGACTACCGGCGACCTAAGAGCGTCGGGGAAACGATCCCATCAAGAGTCGGCAAATAGTATCATCGGTCATTTCCTCTCCCTTATTAAAGGTCTTTGAGGCAAAAGATAATATTTTAAATATTCACACATCGTATCTCTCATTTAGGACACATTAGCATTATCGGCATCGCCCTAGCCACCCAGACTTCAAACTTATACCAGTCTGATGATCTATATGTGGCAAAGATAAATGTCCCCAAATCTCAATTGCCAAGATGATCTGAGTGTAATGCTTCGAGCTCAAATCCAGGTGCATTGGGTTTCACTGTAGGTTAAGTCATTGTGGGAATTTCATAATTAATTTAATTAAGGAAGCGCGGACCACATCTCGGTGCATTCTCATGTCTAGTGTCTTAATCGGGTCGTGAATTAGGGTAAATTGTCTAGTCTCATTATTCATTCGAAAATTAAGAAGATGAACTCTCACCTAGAGTGTGCTCTTAAAATCTAAGAAGCCTGCACTGAAAATTAGGTGGATAAACTCTCAACTAGGGTGTACTCCTAAAATCTAGGAAGCCTACACTTTGAATTAGGTGGATGAACTCTCACCTAGGGTGTGCTCCTAAAATCTAGGAAGCCTACACTTTAAATTAGGTAGACGAATTCTCACCTAGGGTGTGCTCCTAAAATATAGGAAGCCTGCATTTTAACTTATGCTTGAAGTGATTTAAGGCGTTCTATCATCAATTAAGCATTTTTTCAACTAATCCTCAAATAACTATAGGTGTCTTCCAAATAATTAAATCAGAAATTTTCATTTTTGACTTTACCATTATAACAAAAATAAAACAAGAGAACGGAGGAGGTCGACCTACTTCCAAAACTAGCAAAACAAAGAAGGGGGGAAAGCAAGTGAATCGGGCCTAAAAACGTTTAAATAATAATCATATGAAATCTCAAAACAGTGGGCAAAAGGGCTTCTTACAACTCCGGATAGCGGCTGGCAACATCCAACAGGGATCCTAAGGCTTCCTACGACTATGGACAGCAGCTAGAAACTTCCAACAGGGATCCTAAAGGTTCCTACAACTCCAGACAGCAGCTAGGAACCTCCCACAGCGATCCTAAGGCTTCCTACGACTCCGGAAAGCAGCTAGCAACCTCCCACAACGATCCTAAGGCTTTCTGCGACTCCGAACAGCAGCTATGAACCTCCAATTGGGATCCTAAGGCTTCCTACAACTCCGGACAGCAGCTAGGAACCTCCCACAGGGATCCTAAGGCTTCCTACAACTCCGGACAGCAATTAGAAACCTCCTACAGGGATCCTAAAGCTTTCTATGGCGCCTAACAGCTTGAACAGCTTTCTCACAGCACTTTTACAGCAAACAACAGCTTCTCACAGCAGTTTTACAGCAAACAGCAACTTCTCACAGCAATTTTACAGCAAACAGCAGCTTCCACAGCAGTTTACAGCAGACAGCAGCTTATCACAGCAATTTACAGCAAACAGCAGCTTGTCACAGCAGTTTTATAGCAAACAGCAACTTCTCACAGCAGTTTTACAGCAAACAACAGCTTCTCACAGCAGTTTTCTACAGCTCCTACAGCAGCTTCTACAGCTCTTTACTCTTCCAACACTGAGGGTTTATGAGGCTCAAAACACCGTTTATGCCATTCCGAAACAGCCCCATTTCACATGATTCTCGAATCGAATTTGCACATTCCCCCGACTGACGTTTAGGCAAGTATATGAAACTATTGAGAAAGTTTGCATACACACCACTTAATTCACATGTATCTACATATCCAACCCCTAAACTTTACTTTTAGATTATCCCCGCCAAAACGTTACGCCATGTTGAAGACAATATCAATATATTTGTCCATGCATGAATAGAGTGGTATTCATGTAAACAGATAATGAAGTTTAGTTGTTCAATACATAAATACATAGAAATGGTATGGTATGCATTCGAATTTCCCAAATTTCACATAAAGCCAAACCAAATATATTTCAGGTGCATGAAATCAAGCTGAATGTTAAACGGAAACATATGGAAGTGTTAGATTTTTGGATAGATAAGTGTGAGAAATTTTAGATTTTATTCATGAACATTAAAAGAATTAGGCTTTTAGAGCATTTAATCAAGAATATAGAATAATCCATGACGTTTCAAAGTTCATAATCTCATTTTTTAACAAGTCAATGTGAAAATAACAACTTGGTTGTAACAGAGTCAAGAGTTCATATGCCATGATAATATCTTCACCGCTGATCATATACCCAACTATTCATTAAACATTCTTGGTAAGAGAAATCTCTAATTGCACATCATGCAATTCATGTATGTTACAAAACCTCCTCTTTCAAGATAGCTAAAACGAGGCAAACCATTAATACGGAAAAATCTGAATCTCACATTTCACCGAAGCAAAGCAGTTTGAATCCCACGTTTTAAACAAACAATTAAGATGAAATTGAAAATCTTATAATAGAATAGTGAGACTTACTTCCCTTTTAACTTTACCTTAGTCTGAAATAGGTAGAGGCTTAATGCTTATGGATTGTAGAGTAGTAAGCTGGGAGGCGTGACCACCAAGTGGCATGGGGCTCGAAGTTGCTAATTCATTGTGTAGGGATTTTGGGCAGTGGAGGAAATGAGGAAGAAAGGGAGCAGGTTTTGCTGCAGTTTAGGGCCTCGGTGGGGGGAGAACCAAACAAAGCAGAGGAAGGCGAGAGTTTCTGTGTGAGGAGGAAGAGCTCACGGGAGGGAGGCAACTAAGCAGGTGAGGGCTTGGGCGGCGAGGAGGCGAGCAAGATCTGTCAAGAATGGGAGAAGCGAGTCGAACAAGAAGAAGCGGGGGCGAGCAGGTTTTCGGTGCAGGGAGAGGAGTCAAGCGGGGTATCTGTCGCGAGGGAGACGAGTGTTTCGGTTCTTAGGTGGGATCGAGGGCGTCGAGAGGGTGCTTTGTAGTGCGCGAGAAGGAAGCAGGTGAGGGCTTCGGTTCGCATAGGGGGGTGAGTCGAGAGGACGACTTTGTTGCAGGAGTCGAGCGAGAGGGACAAAGGCTTCTGGGCGAGCGTGAGAAGTGGTTAAGACTCGGTGCAGAGGGGAGGAGCCGAATCTCATTGTGAGAGAAAAGAGTCCAATACTATAGCCGAAGAGACATTACACGACACATTGGAGGGGAATTGAATGAATTCCATTCGTGCGTACCGATTTAATTAGGCAAATTCTTAACGCTGGATTTCATTCAGTTAAGGTGAAATTAAGTAATTTATTATTTGAAATTTGAAATTCGAATTTTGAAATTAAGAAGCGGGTTATCAGCCCGACCTGGTATAATTGGGCCTTATTCAGTCCGAATCGAACCCAGACTGAGTCTGAACCTGCCTCCTTTAATTAATTATTTGCATCGATTTTCATGCTATTTGTGCGCGCGCGAAATCATAGGAATATGGGCCTCCTTTCTAGCTAAATTCGACTTCCTAGACGCACCCGTGTGGTCCGTTTCATCATCCGGGGTCGTCCGGATAAATTCACCTACAATCACCCCGTCTCAAGCCAACATCGTGCGTGATTCAGTCGGTGCGCAAATTGTGGTGTCCACGAGGGCTCGAGTCACTAAGGGTTCACCTGAGGCCGTCTGATCTTATGAGAATTTATTTTCGGGTCCTCTACATGTTAGTCCTTAACCCTTGCAACTAAGAGTTGAGTGCTTGAGACTACTCAGGAGAGGTCTCACGAAAATGAGAAGAAGTGGTTTGAAGTCCTATGTGAGGTGGGTTCCAATACTAATCCTCTAAGATAGTCAACAAGGAACACCTAAAGCTAGACCCTAGGGTCCTAGGGAAAAGAAGCGAAGACCTCACCGAAAATGAGATCAACAGCTTCCTTATAGGGTCGTCAAACCCTTCTTAAATTCTCTTTTTTTGATTTATCCCTATTTTGTAATACAGCTTAGAGATGTACAAATACCTCAGCTCTTGTACAAAAAAAAAACAAAAAAATTCTAAAGAGTTAATTCTTCATTGATTTTTTTTGTACAATAAGTTAGCAATTTGCATTCACAAATAGTTTATTAACTTCGGTAAAGTTCCAGTAGAACATGATTTTATCAATAAGCTTATGCTCAAGTTTCGATTTAAGATAAAAAGAAAATAAATAATTATGTTTGAACATAAAATACTCATCTCTAATGAACTCATTTACAGGCATACATTGAGCTTATATCCTTGGCAATTTTAGCCCCCTAAAACCTAAGGAGTCTTTTGCTTCATGTTTTTTATTTTTTTATTTTTACTAAGCCATGACGTTGTTACTAAACATAGCTCAGAAAATGTTATTGCTTGAGTTCTACAACAAGAATGTTTTAATAAGTACCTTTATTCTCAATTGAACTTTCGAGGATTCAATCAATTTAAAAATCAAAAGTGCTAAAGCTCTCATCTTGAAAAATGCATTCTCCCTTAACCTTTATTCCTATGTTTGTGTCCAAATATTTGAGATTGACCATTTCCCTATGGTAACTACTCATTTCTATTACAAATTCTCCTTTTGTTGCACGAAATATCCCATCTCAAAACCTTTCATAGTTTTGTAAAGGGTACCAACCCCTTAGTCCCTCTATCCGTCCAAACAGAGTTCAAGTTTACATTTTACCCTTGGATATTACCAACTGGCACCGTTTCTCTAAAATTACTTTCAAAGAACCCCCCTATTCAAAAGAAAGAACTGCACTAATTTACTCATCTCATTGTTCACTGACACCATTCAATTAAGGGACAGTACTATTTGTCAAGCAAAACACCACACAGGTCTCAATCAATATTGTGGGTCCATGCAAAAGTTTAGGAAAAAGAAAATGTATGTTTAAGATTTCATTCTGGTTTCCACCCATATCACTTTGCAGAAGAAAATAAGATGGGAGGCAAGGAAAGGCGACACAGGAATGATAAATAAGTGAATCATGTAAGTTCTTCATTAAAATTAATCGATAAGATTTGAACTGCAAACAAATAAAATATAAAACCAAAAACCCCTCCATACCCAGAAAATATAAATTAAAGCAACAAAAATAAAACAGGAGAACAGGAAGTTATATTTCAATCAACAACATTGAAAAAAAAAGTTTGAGACTTAATAAAGCAAGTAATAAATATGCAAAGTCTTTTTTTGCATATCTGACATTTTTTCGCAAAATTCTCGTCTTTGTATTTTCGATTATTTCTTTAAAAGGATGAAATGTAAACACTTCAAAGAAATATTAAGAAGGAATGTTTACGACTTCATTCCCATGAAGCTTTTAAGAAAGTTGGCATGGCCCAAATTACACAAACATACATCATACACAAATACAAACCAAATACAAATAACACTTGAACAAAATTTTCCACTAGCTCACACAAGCTCAAAACAAATTCATTAATACACCTTTCAAGGCAAATTTAAAATGAAAGCTTGAAATTTTAAACTTAAATCAAGACCAATAATCTAAACCTGTGTTATATGAGGAAACTGGCAGATGATTGCAACATGTTAGACATTTAGAAAAAAAAAAAACTCACCTCTCCTCTCAACAAGCCTAATTGATACTTGATAGGCTTTTATATTTTACAGTGTAAAGTTATTAAGTTCCACGATTTTCTTTATCACATGATAGTCCAGCCAGGCTTTTCTATTTTAACAACCCAAGTTTAATTTGGAAGTTATCACATCAGCAATATCCTCATATTAAGCAGATTGATACATTCTACAAAATAATGCAGATATAGTACTCCCATGGCATAACATATAAAGTTAAATTCATGTGAAAAAATTTATGCAATGTCATAAAAACTACAATCAGGAGTCAAAAGTTAATTTAATGAAGCTATATAATTAAATAGGTTTATATAATATGAATCCAAGTATTTGGCAACAAATAAGTAACAAAAAATAATTTCAATGTGCAAAATGACATTGATAGATAAGAAGTAATGGTAAAATTAAGAATGTTTTAGAGTAAGAAATACATTAAAGAGATAAAAGAAGTACCGACTGCTGATATAAGACAATAAAAGTAGATTTTGTTGTTTGGATTTATATAAGGGCGAGCAAATGTGGGATCTCAGAAGCAAGTTGACAAATGCAATATAAAAGAGTATGGAGCGAAAATATTCATACTAAGTACATAAAAAAAATTAAATAAAGAAGGTAAAAATTGGACCAAAAAACTTACATTAACTAGAGTTAATATCTATTGTAATAGTCAAATAACTGGAGGAGGATTCATAAAGATGGCCACAAAGAATGGGGATAAAGCTAGTGAAGATGATCACAACAAATTATATTAATGGCATAGTGGGATTTAGAGTGGTGCTTTGTGCTCACATTTCATATTCTAGCATTCTATAATTATAAACCAAATAATAAGATCAAGGAATCATGACGGTGTCCTGTTACAGTTTATAGTGAGGAGCCATTACAGGGTAATTTATTTATAAAGAACAAAGGCTACATTTATTATACATTCAGCACCAGAGCACTGATAAATTAGTACATAAGTAAGGCCACTAGAAAAAAAATGATAATGTTTAACAAGATTTTAAAATTCACAATATTTAGGACAAAACCAGATCTTCCAACAATGGGTATCAATATATTTAGCTGAGTAATTATGCTCACAAAAACAAAATACCTAAACTTCCAGAATGCGCATCCCACAATTATCCTAAACTTCCGGAATATGCATCTACAATCATCGCAAGCTTTTAGAATATGCATATTACAATTACTCTATCCTTTAATAGTAATGCAATCAATATAGCATATAAAACTAAAAAGTGAACCAAGTTAAACTACCTATAGGGAACAAGCATTAGTTATGGTGCAAATTATAACTCTCATATACTGCATGGAACAGTCTAAAAAGCCAAATATTTCAATAAATGCTTCGATTTATGATTCATTAGCACAAAGAAAGTGAAGGCCTCCAAGGGCCAAAGTCACACATCTATAAATTTGTTAGGTCTGGAAACTTGAGAATAAAAAGAGGCACTCAAGAATGATTTCACAAAGAATTATTATGAAAAGAAGAGAGAAGAGAGAACAAGCACAATTAAATAGCACAATATAATCACCGTTTACATACTAAGGAGATGTAAGAACAATATTTAACCATTGCATTAATTGCTTAATTTCTTGCCTTTTTCCATTATGCACCTTAGTTTTCTTATTGTAATAACTAAGCTATCACAGGACAAGAAAGAAACTTGATTAGAGCATCTTCTGAAATTTATCCTGGGATGTGTTAATTTCACCAATATTTGGTGAATTTAAATAAATTGGGTCCACTATTTTTTCCCTCATTTTTTCCTTATTGATCCTTAATCCATCTATTCTTACGAGCATAATAGTGAGGCCAATTTGTTTTGAGATTCGTTTCCCAAAATTGAACTATAGAATTGGCTCATCTAAGTTGGCTATCTTACTCTACTAATCTACCCTCTCACTAATGGACATCTGCATGCAACTTAAAGGGCAGGTTAGATGCTTGTCTGGTCCTATTTCGTGGAACTGTATCATCAATACTGTAGCA
This sequence comes from Papilionanthe hookeriana x Papilionanthe teres, assembly GCA_022702705.1. Taxonomy (NCBI): domain Eukaryota; kingdom Viridiplantae; phylum Streptophyta; class Magnoliopsida; order Asparagales; family Orchidaceae; genus Papilionanthe; species Papilionanthe hookeriana x Papilionanthe teres. The sequence continues at coordinate 31,563,084 of CM040426.1, forward strand.
CCTATTTCGTGATTCTATTTCATGGAAGTGTGTCATCAGTACTGTAGCACCTATTCTACAGTACTGTATATAATACAATATATCTAGTTCCTTTACGTCAATACAAATGCTTCCTATTCAAATTTTAGCTTTTATCCGTCAACCTATTTACCACTATCTCACTCAAAATTTTAAATTTATAATTTGATCCTTCACAAATGTGCAAAACTCTATAATCTGTGTGAAGTTTATCAAAAGATAGTTCAAGAAAATCTATGTGAAGTTTATAAATATATGGTTTAAGAAATGGTATCGAGCCAAAGCTCTATAATCTTGTACGCATGCGCACGCCCGCGTGCACACACACACACGATTGCACTCCCTGCATCAAGACTGTACCCTAAGACATGCTACATTAATACCATTCAAATTAAAATAGAGCATTATCATATCAACTATAGGTAGGGCATACAATGGCACCAAACAAAAAATTAATAAATAATACCATTCAAATGAAAAAAGGTAAGTAATAGTTTTGGACAATTACAACATAATTATCATAAGGGTTCAAAGCCATATGCATGCATTCAAATGGATTATAATCATACAAAAACAAACAAACAAACAAAAAAATCAAATTGGATCTATAATTTAGAGGATACAACAGCAACAACAACAACAACAAAGCCTTAATCCCACTAAGTGGGGTCGGCTACATGAATCCTTTTTCTCCATTGCGTCCTATTTAGTGTCAAATTTTCATTTAATTCTAATAGATTAAGATCATTTTTTATGCAATAAGCCCAAGTTTTCCTAGGTCTGCCTCTGCCTTTCTTAACATAAGTTGTATTTAAAACATCTACTCTCCTAATCGGATCATCAGGTGGTCGACGTTTAATGTGACCAAACCATCTAAGGCGACTCTCTCTAATTTTATCCGTCACTGGTGCAACTCCAACCATATTACGGATATATTCATTTCGCATTTTGTCTCTAAGTGTAAAGCCACTCATCCATCTAATCATTCTCATCTCGGCAACACTTAACTTAACATTATGTTTTTCTTTTAAAGGCCAACATTCAGCACCATAGAGCATTGAAGGTCTCACCACCATCTTATAAAATTTTCCTTTCAGTCTAAGTGGGACTTTTCTATCACACAATAGGCCGGACGCATTCCTCCACTTCAACCAACCAACCTGAATTCTACTATTAACATCCCCATCTATCACCATCGCTTTGAACAATGGACCCGAGATATCTAAATCGTTCACACCTTTTAATAATTTGATCACCCAAAGTTACACTTCGTCACTAGACCTACTATTACTAAAATTACATTCCATGTATTCAGCTTTAGTTCTACTCAAACGAAGACCTTTAGACTCCAATGTAGACCTCCATAATTCAAGTTTTTCCCGGACTTTTTCTCTTGTCTTATCCACCAGGAGGATATCATCAAGAAAAAGCATACACCAAGGTACATCCTCTTGTAAATGGCCAAGTAAGACCATCCATAAATAAAGCAAAAAGATATGGGCTTAAAGCCGATCCTTGATGTAAACCAACATAAATAGTAAAATACTTGGTCAATCCTCCTTCGCTTCGAACACATGTAACGACTCTAGCATACATATCTTTAATGACTTGAATATAAGTCAAATCAACACCTCTCTTCTCGAGGACTCTCCAAAGAACATCTCTAGGAACCTTATCGTAAGCTTTTTCTAAATCAATAAAAATCAAATGTAGATCCTCCTTATTATCTTTGTACCTCTCCATCAAACCTCTTAATAAATGTATAGCTTCCATGGTAGACTCGCCCGGCATAAATCCAAATTGATTATGAGAAATCTTCGTAATACGTCTTAACCTATGTTCAATTACCCTCTCCCATAACTTTAAAGTATGACACATCAATTTAATTCCTCTATAATTTGCACACTCTCGTGCATCTCCTTTATTCTTAAAAATGAGGACCAAAATGTTCTTTCTCCACTCCTCGGCATCTTTTTTGTTTTTAAAATAATATTAAAAAGTTTAGTAAGCCGAAAACCCCAAATCACTTAAACATTTCCACACTTCAATCGGGATATCATCAGTCCTACGTACTTTCCCCTTGGTTTTCTTTAAAGCCTCATCAACTTCTTTTTTACTAATGCGACGGTAAAAGTGAAAAGTTTTATTATTATTAACGATATTAAGATCACTAAGCGTCGATCGTACTTTCAAGCATCATCATTAAAAAGTTTATCAAAATAACTCACCCACTCTATGTTGAATATCTTTTCTAAGAAAAGACTTTTCGATTTTCATCTTTAATACACTTTACTTGAGTTAAATCTTTACTTTTCTTTTCTCTTTGTTTGGCTAGTTTATACATATATTTTTCACCTTCCTTAAGATCTAACATGTTATAAAGCATCACTAAAAGCTGAATTTTTAAGCGTCACGATTATTCTTTTACACTTCCTCGTGCCATTTTATATTTTTCCCAATTTTCTACGCTTTTACATTTAAACCAATTTTTATAACATAACTTCTTATATTTTATCTTTTCTTGCACATTATTATTCCACCACCAACTATTTTTATTTATAAAAACTTTTTCTTTTGATTCTCCAAGTACATCTTTAGCCGCTTGTTTAATAATATTATCTATAATTTAGAGGATATTTATAAAAAATGATATAGAATGTTTGATTCTCAAATAACTTAATGTGCCAAATAAAAATTAGTGGGATTGGCTCAATACCATTTCCATGAAGTCCTCATAAGTTGATATGAAACATAAATATAAAGAACAATGTTAATCATTTGGTGAATAGGGGTGTAAACGAGTCAAACACGAGCGAGTCCAGGCTCACCTCGTTTTTGGCTAGTTTATATTTCGAGCTCAAAAAGTGTGTTCGTGTTCGGCTTATTTGCTTAGCGAGTCGAACACCAGGCTCAGCTCGTGTTTGGCTAGTTTATATTTCGAGCTCAAAAAGTGTCTTCGTGTTCGGCTTATTTGCTTAGCGAGCGGAACACCATACATACACATGCATGCATGCATGCATTACATACATACATACATACATACAGGTATATATATGTATATAATTGAGAAATAGTATTTCGAACCAAAACTGGCCGAATACAATTTTATATATAACTTTGGATATTGAGTAATACTACCATTATTCTAATCAAACAATCATGCCTATGATTTATGGTTATAAGAAAAAAAAATTCAATCTCGTCTAAAGAGTTCAACATAAACGGCGATAAGAGAACCATGTATTGTTGAAGTTAATCAAATTGGAAAATTTTCATGAAAATTCATTCTAGTATGTTTCAAATGTAGAAAATGATTTGTAGTATAATATGAATCTACACTCAATGTTATTGAATCTAGACCAACCACCACAATAAATTATATTCATGAACCTTACCAAATGAGGAGTCAAGATTCTAAGTTTGAAAGTAGAATGAAAAGGATATCACATCTAAGCTTGACCTTCCAATAATAACTGGGTATATTTCAAAATGTGAAATTCAATCACTTATTTTAATTGTAGTCTATGAATCAAATGAAAAATTAAACAATATAAAGCTTCAAGAAGTTTCTTGATATTATTCCTATGGTACATAATTTTATTAACATTAACTTTATATTTGTTCCTGATTTCTCGCTATACTAATTCATAAAAAGTATTTTAAAAAAAGTTGGCTACTGCCAATATTTTAGAAAATTTGTCAATAAAAAATTTCTCAAGGCAAACATAAAATTTAAAATTCATTCAATATGATAAATTTTAAAATTGCATAATTAATCAAGAATCGTATTTAAATTATTTGCATTCATTTTCTTAGAGAGATTGATGTCCATAAAAGGCATATCATATCTTAGTTTCTCTTTTGTTTTTAATTTTTTATCTTAGTTTTTAGGAATTAATTATAGGTCATTATTACAGTTCCTTATAACATTAGTATTTTAGAATTTGTATTAATTGTCTTATATAATATTAGTCATATACATGATGTGTCTAATATGAATGACAATGTTCATATAGCATGAACCGTTTTCTATAAGAAAAATTAAGCTTTCCAATGATTTGAATAAAAAGAAGTGTGTAAATTTGATGAAAATTAATGGTGTGTTCAAACGTAAAGGCTTCTTTTAGGAGCTTCAGAAAAGTAAATGTGAGGACAAGATAACGTAAAATCTTAATGCATTACAACTAATGCTAAGAAAATTCCAAAAAATTTTGACATTAATATAATTCTTAATTGTCTAAATTTACCTTATTTCATAAAATTTATACTACTTTCTTATTTAATATCTTTTTCCATTTCCTTGTGAATTTGCATCCAATACCACTAGATTATTTTTGTCAAACTTATTTAATATAGTACTTTCAATTTTGCAAACTTTTCCAGACTATTAATAGTGGATTCCAAAAAAATCCAGCAAATTGACATGATATAATTTGATGTGATAACTAATATATTACTTAGCAGAAATTACAAAATTTGTCTTGATTTACTTGATGAACGCCAAATGTTAAATTTATCAGAGCTAAATTTGTTCAAACTAAGAAAAAACTGATAATAATCTACATACGACTTCTGCACGAGTTCTATGTTGATATTTATCTCACCATATTTTGTAGTATTGTAAAGCATATTTTTGCAATATTGTAGCCATGGTGCTATAGCATACACTCATGGTATTGTAGTAGTGTATCTTTTTCCTTATTCATCAAATATTGCAATCGCTTTCAATGTGAATTATAATTTTTCACATCATTCTATGTGTTGAAATTTCATTTAAATTTTTTATATCCTTCTTGATCAAACTACCCTATGGGTCATGTGAAGTCTATAAATAAATAAATAAATAGAGGCATGTAATAAAGAGTGAAGTCTAATTTTCAAGATTGTGTGTATGTTTAATGTGTCATGCTTTCAAGTATATACAAGTATGTCTATCTAATTCTAAGGCAAGTAAACTCCTTGAACTGACAATGGGAAATGAATTTTTTTCACTTTAGTGAACATTTTCTTTATCTATTTTCTTCAAGATACTTATGTTATTGACCTGATAGAGTTATTAATTTTTTTTTTTCTCTTTTTTTCAGATCTCTTGATATTATTCAAAGTTGATATAATTGATAATTCAGTTGTATTGAGACATTTTCAGTTGCTTGCTGCATTTTAAATGGCTGCTTATTTTTTGTGGTAGTTCAAAATTCTTGTTAGTTTGTTTGGATTTAATAGATCATGGCATTATAATTTTGATTATAATTCCCATACATATTGGTTGCATCTAAAGTAAGCAATTTATTGGGCAATCAATGATTTTTAATTTTTTTGTTTATTATATTTTATGTGACTTCTCTTCATTCCATTAGAAAATCCTAACAATTAAAAATCGTTCATTACCCACTAGATCGAATTTGAATTTACAATGGCTGTCCTGGACTCCCTCTTTTATTATACCAAAAATAGTCAGATTGCACCATAAGAATAACCAAAAATTGGCCCACAACCAAATAATGATTATGCCAAGCTAAAGTTTGGCTAACATCTATAATAAGACAACAACAGTAAAATAAAGCACAAAAGTAATGATAAGCAATCATTTACACAAAAGACTCATAAAACAATAGAAAAACTTAACCTGGCACTGCAATTGGGTTTTAACCACATCAAGCGGGGTGGTCACCAGAGCCGCCAATGTCCCAGCCGCTGCTCCGGCAGTAGCATGTACAACCAACCTCTCATCAGTAGCATTATTCGGGGAAACCTCCGTCAAAGCCCTCTTCGAGGCCTCATAGGTCGCAAAGTGCACAGCCGTGAACGGCGCATTCATCACCACCGTCGTTCTATACGACGCATAAAACGCCCTCAAACCCTCCTCCCTGAAAATCCTTGACACACAGTCCACCACACCCTGATAAGGACTGCTCTTCAGTTGCAGCCTCTGCTTCACGGTATCCATTGGCGTGAACACAGCGTCACTTGCCACCGTTGCAATCACGCCGGACGCGGCATGGGTGGCGGGATTATTAGGATTTCCTCGAGATAGGTACACCTTCGCCTTCTCGTACACGAAGAAGTAAACCGCATGGGCGGGACCGGCACCGAGACCCATTGCGCCAATACCGCGGTAAACACCGAGAGGACCCTCGAGTCGGAGTATGGAGGTCAAGGCATGGCGGAAGCTGGCGGGCGCAAAACTACATGGGGCAGATTGGGCCTGCATCCTGGTCTTGACAGTGTCAACGGGGAACATGGAGGTGTGTTCGATAACGCCAGCCAAGGATCCGGCGATCATGAATTGCCAGAATTCGATGCCGTCGTGAGAAACACCAAGCTCAGCCTCGGAGTAAGCAGCGGTAGGGAGGAGGTCCGGGTGATGGTGATGGAACTTGGGGGAAGCGTCGGCCATGCAGATTGGTGCTAGGGTTAGGAACAAATGCGGCAAGGAATAAGAGATAAAAAAGGAAGGGAGATCGCTTTCTTGTAATGGAGGGGGAATATGTTGTCGCCATGCAATCAATTACTCAGGGAAGCGATCAAGAAGTCACAGAGGATAAAAGGAGAATGGTATCTGAAAGGGCGGAGGGAATGGAAGTGGCTTGGAGTGATGGCGATCATGGTGGGTGGACCTTTCTTTCTGATCGACTGATTCCTATCCGCTGTCGCTTGTCTGATCCTTCTTTTTTTCCTCTCCGTCCACTCGGCCGGGAATTTTCAGTTCCGCCCTTCGAGGTCCTGGGAGGTAAGGCAGTAGCCGCTTTTGAACGGGGAAGAAGGGACGTCTGGGCAACGACGGTTCATTCGAATACTTTTGAGCAAAGCAATTATTCTATTTTATTTATAGAATATTTTAATGATATTCTTTTGATAATTTTTAAGAATTGGTATGTTTATAAATTTAATTAATAAAAAATTAATTAAAAAATATTTAAAAATAAGCTCCCTAGCAACCAGCTTCAAGCATAAGTCCGTATATGTCCGGCATCAGTCCCCTAAAAAATGAGAAATTATTTTGTGCAGATATCGGACGGAAATTGTGTTGTAGGTATGTCTCTGCTACCTTGTTCATTATGGGTCATGTAGTTATGTCTTTCTAGTTTAACTTCTCTTCTATAAAATATAAAATATAACAAGTAGCAAAAAATTAAAAAAAATTATAACTTATATTTTTAAATTTTATATGCGCTGCATGGTGAAAATAAATACATTATTTTTTAGAACAATTCACATTTTTTATCCATTGTATTATGAATGTCTATTACTCTCAGTCATCATAGTCTTCTTCTAATTGGTGGAGGATATAACTATATTATTTCAATCACATTTGGTGTAAACCTTTCTAAAAATTCTCTCTTAAATAAGATTATATCTCTATAACTATAAATTAAACTAAGATGCTTATTTGACACTATACAAAGATGTTATCGACATCTAATCCTTTAATGGAGTCATGCAGATTATGTAGAATCTACATCCATGAATCATTTGATTTCGACTCAAAAATGACAAATGCAAGTGTGAATAAAACATTATTAAATCAATACTAACAATTATTGTGAGTGTTGGTTGATACTTTCATAATAAAAAATGTAGCATCAAGACTTAATACTTAGAATAGTGACAACAACTTAAATTCATGGTCAAAAATCCAAAAAGCTTTTAAAATATTGTCATAAAGTAAAATCATGAATATAAATAATGTCGAACACTACATTTTTTATAGCATTTATAAAATGATATAAACTTTTATATGACTCTTCTCAACTACCAAAGACTGTTGTAATTGTTTTTCTTCTTGCATCCCAAGCATTCATATATGTTACTTGAATGATAAATATAGCTTCCACACACCCAATTATTTCTATTGGTTGCATATCTTTTGGTGATGTATGCATGATATTATAAAATGATAAATAAATTTAGAAGTATATTTTTTATGATAATGATCCCTCGGCATAATCGAAAAACTATATATAGGTTAACATGTCATAGTTGAGATATGACATGAACATGCTAAAGTTTTACATCTTGCAACATGTAAATAACATCCACAAGATCGTTTTTTATGATGGACACATGTAATTAATAATTCAGATTCATTTATAGTTATTATATTTAATATTTTTAAAATTGGAACATGCATTTATTATCATTTTTAACACATAATTGGTTTTGGAAGATCATTCCAATGTAGTAATAAGGAGAAAATAAATTCTATATGTTTCTTATCTTATAATCTAAATGATCATCAAAATTAACATATGCATCCAACTATTGAATATTTAAAAAAAATGAACAAAATCATTATTCATTGGCATTTGATTAAGCATTTCAACCTTAATAAATGCAACATCACATAATATATTATGCCCTTTTAACCCAACTGAAACCATAATGTCTAAATTATGTGAGTACTTGTTAACCTCACTTTTGGTTGAGGTTTTGTCTCTCTCTAGGTAGCCTAAGGTCTAGCCATAAGACCTTCTTGGTGACTTTTCTTAGAAGACTAGCAACGGAAACCCCACCACATAGAAATTCCACATGCTTGTTTTCTTTATTTGGGGTTTTCACATGTTAAGGCTCAACGTCTAATATTTAGATGGAAGGAGCTAAACATAAGGAGCACCAAGTGAGATTTTCCATAAGTAATCAGACCTTAGGAATAACCCTGGGAGATACGGAGCTCTCACCCCGCACCTACACACATATCACCTACTCACAATTCTCAATCTATCATATCCTATTTTGGTTCCCCTTATCTTTCGGGCACTCAAGTGTTGGTCTCACCTAACCCTAAGCTCATAGCTAAAGTGATGAGCACCGACACATAGAGGACCAAAAGAAAGTTACATTTGGTTCCATTTTCTTCACTTTGAAGCCATTTCAATTTTCCTAAATTTCAATTTTTAATTCCTTGGACCTGAAACTTTCCTAAATTACCAAAATGTCCTTGCTAGCCAAAAAATTTTCATAAATTTCCAAAATCCTCCAAATATACCCAATTTCACTTTGCGACCATCAATTTTACCCAATTTGATCAATTTTACCCAGTTTTACCAAAAGCTCCAATTTTGACCTAAAGTCAGATTTGACCCAAATTGGACCCAATGTCGATCAATTTCTGCTCAATTTGAATTTCAAACTCTTCATAACACTCTTATAAACTAAGTGCAATATTCGATTGCAGTCAATTTGAGCCCAAACCTCACCCAAATTCAATTTAAGCCAAAATCCCTAATTTGACATGTTTCTGACTATTTTGATGACGATGTTATCCGAACGACCTCGAATTTTGAAACGGACTGCACGATTGTGTTCGTAACGTCAAAGTTAGTAGGAATCTATATATAATTCGATAGGTTTCGACGCAAAATGAAATCGACTTGAAGATTGAAGAGATTAATTTAAGTAACGAATAATTACATAAATGCCACTCTTAATTTGACCCAGCTTATGAAATTTTCTCGCGCAAAATGCTGTAGCTGCCGCCCCCCTCCTACCTTGGCGAAATTTTTCCCTGCGGAGTCCGGACGCAGCTCTGCGTCCGGACTCCCAATCAGAGACAGCGGACGCAAAATGAAATCGACTTGAAGATTGAAGAGATTAATTTAAGTAACGAATAATTACATAAATGCCACTCTTAATTTGACCCAGCTTATGAAATTTTCTCGCGCAAAATGCTGTAGCTGCCGCCCCCCTCCTACCTTGGCGAAATTTTTCCCTGCGAGCTGCGTCCGGACTCCCAATTAGAGACAGCGGAGGAGGGGGATGTGGGACCGTGAGAAAGAAAAAAATTTTTTTTTTTCGTATTTCAGCGGCCTGTGAGCTCTACAGGGCGCTGATCTCTGATTGGCGGGAAAATTTCGCCCTACCTTGACCTCTATTTCGCGCCTCCCTCTCCCCATCCCATCGTGAGAAGCAAAGAGGATGGGGGAAACTCGTCTTTTCCCATCTCCCACATGATCTTCCCTCTCCCCCATGCCATCACTCATAGCAAAGCATTTTCCCCTTCCTCCCCCCTTCCTCCCCATGCCTCTTACCATTGGAATGTAAAATCCTATAGTCACGGCAGCCCTCCTCTTCACCTTCTTGGAAGTTTAAGAGCAGCCTATCCATTGGTAAGTGTTAATTTTTTTTTTATTGAAAGCGGAAGGCTAGGTTTTCCCTCTCCTTTGGCTATAAATTGGCCATCTCCTCCTTCTTAATGCTGACCGAAATTTATAGAGGGGGAGGTGCGGCCGGAATTTCTTTTGGATCAATTCGATTGCCTCAAAATATTGCTGGTTCATTTCCTACTTAAATCCAATCCGTACTTCATATCTAAAGCTTGAATGTGTGAAGAGTTTCTTATGATTTTTGGATTTTTTTTTGCCCTTGTTTGCGTTGGTCGAAATTTACATATTAGTTTTCATGCTTGATTTGTTTCATGAGGTGATTTTGGAGCTCTATTATTTCATTTATGGCTAGACAAATGATACACATATGAAAGTTTAATGTTTGCTTGGTTTCAGATAAAGTTTTTTGGAGCATTTTCTTTCCTTTTGGCTTGGCCAAAATTTATCTATGAGTTTTCCATGCTTAGATTACTTCATGAAATGATTTAGGAGCTTTCTTATTCCATCTATGTTTGGCCAATATATATATATATATATATATATATATATATATATATATATATATATATATATATATATATATATATACATGAAAGTTTAGTGTTTGCTTTATTTCACATGAAGTTTGGAAGTTTTTTTCTATGCCTTCTTTTGGCTTGGCCGAAAATACATGTATAAGGTAAAATGTATGGCTTGTTTCAAATGATATTTTGGGAGCTTCTTTGCCTACTTTATGCTGGCCGAAAATCCATATAAGAAGATTAGAACTTAAGTTATTTCACATTTAGCTTTGGAGCCTCCCCTTTTCTTTCCCATGCTTAGCCGAAATTTGTATTAACAAATAGAGATGCTGTCCATATTTTCATCTTGATCAAAAGCTTATATAAAGAGTAGTTTCTACTTGGTTTGATTTAAGGTTTGACATCTTTATTTTGTTGTTACACTTGGAAGGTTTATTTCATGGCAAAGCTTAAAAAAAATAATAAATAAAAATAAATAAAGGAAGGATGCTCAGGATGATTTGGTTCTTTCATGCTCAAAGTTTTATAAATACATTTGATTTGCTTATTTGATAGCAAACTTTTGGAATGTTTATTTAGTTTTGAAATACTCCTCACATGCTATAATTTGGAATATATGTAGAGAGCCTTAAACTCTCTTTCACATGGTACATAAGTTGGAATTTAAAGCCCTCTTTCTATGTCAAAATATGAAGTGTGAAATATCTTTCATGTGCTAAAGTGTTGGGATTTATTCATTACATTGGAAGGCTTTCTTTGCATGTGAGAATATAAGACTTCCTTCTAGCTTTCGAGATACTTTTGTTAGGCCAAAGATTGGTTTCATACATGGCCTCTAACACTCTCTTTTATGGGAGAAATGTGGGAGGTGTTCTTAGTGTTTTGAAATGCTTTGTACATAACAAAGTTTGGTCTCATATATGACTTTTGGAAGTTTTCTTTTGCATAACAAAATATGAAGTGTGTGTTTGTGTTTTAGGACTCATTTCTCATGACAAAATGATGGATACATGCCCAAATTTTTGGAATATTTCCTATATCCAAATTTCGGATTTAAAAATGGCCATGGTTGAAACATTTGCGTAAGAGACTATACATGTTCATTTTTCACTTATTTCACCACATATTCATACATACAACACCAAAGTTAGTATTTTACACTTATCCCATACAATTAAGGTGTTTTATATTGCTTGGAATGTACATGAAACAATTTGATGAAAATACTTACAATTGTCGAATTTAAACATATCCTCATATGGAACATTCAAATTCGAAGTTATGTGAGCTCACCTTTCATCCATTTCAACATGTATCCATGTATATAACATCAAGACTTGAATTTCAGATACGTCTCACCTCATCCTATGCATAAAAATGGTGTTTTACATGTAGGGATTCAAAACCCTCTCTTTTTCATGCAAGTTATTTCATGGCTGTGGAACACTTACATATATTTAACCTCACATATGCACATTTTAGTCATGGAGGTGACTAGTGACATTAAAGGGTTGTGGGAGAAATGTTGTTTTATTGTATACATGCTTGTAGCACTTTGTGGTGGTATCTATTACACATGTGAAAGGATATCATTGTTTCCATGCTCACTAAAATGAAAAATCTGCACCTATGTAGTCATGTAGGGATCATTTGCATTGTTTTTATGCTCACTAAAATAAAAAAAATATGAACGTATGTAGTCATGTAGGGATCATTTGCATTGTTTCTATGCTCACTAAAATAAAAAATCTGCACCTATGTATCAACTTTGGATGGATTTATCTCACATATGTACATGCCAAAAGTCAAAATTCACATTCCTTTTTTTATTGCGGATTGATTTATGTCACATGTATGATCTCCTAGAGATAAATGTGCACTTGTACACTATTATGGGAGTCGATTTGGAACTTGTTTCGCTGCCCCTATTCTAAACATGTATGGGTGAATATGATTTATGTTGCTTTCAAGAGAGAGAGAGAGGAAAGAAAAGGAAAGTTGCATGCTTATTACTTCAAAATGAGAGCTTTGAAACATTATTTATGCGAGATTGATTTTAAATGCACATGATAATGATGGGTGTTCTCTTCACCTTCATACTTGCTTCCCACATTACACATCTCTTATTGGTTTCACACATTCGTTATAACATTTCATGATTGTGATGGGGCTGCATGCCTACGTCTTTTGGTGATCACATCTTTGTGTGAATAAGAAAGTTTGGGATTGATGAAAGCTTACACATTGTTACATATATATGCTTGTGGCACTTCTCTTTATACAAATTGCAGGTGTGGAAAATTGTTTTCTATGCCGTTATGCTGCCCGACTTTTCTCGATCAAATTCGATTTTTTCTACCTTTTGGGTGTGTTGCCCCGCTTCCCTGGCTTTTGGTTTCGATCTTATACGTTCCAATTTTTTTTCTCACTTACTACACCACATTACCCTATTACACTACTCACACCACCCCCATCCTCACACTCACTACATTATCCCCTACATTACACCACTCTTTACACAATCTACATCACTACATTCCCTAAATTACCTCATATGTCACATTACCCTTACACGCTACATCACTTACCACATTCCTTACATATTATATCTCTACGTCACATTACCTTACATACTAAATCATCACATTTACACATCACATCGCCCTACACATTACACCATCCTACATGTTACACCATATGATAAGTTACATTACTTCATTTCCTATACCACATCACACGCCACACTAATATACTCCCTACATTACACCATTTACTATATTATATAACTTTACATGTTACGCCACATTTGCATATCATTACACTACTTCACCTTACTACGTTACCCCGACATGATACACACCACACCACGTTATCTTATATCCCAATTCATTTCATATCCTACATCTTAATCACACCACATCTTACATTACATCCTAAATCATTTCGTATGCTACATTACATATCACACATCTTACATCACATTTTATACTGCTCCACATTTTACATGACACCCTAAACTACTTCATATGTTGCACCGTATCACTCCACATCCTGCACCACTCCAAATACTACATCACACCATTTCCTGAACTATATCACTTGCCACATCACCTTACACCAAAAGGGTTATCTCACTTGTTTTACATGTGATATGACCGTCTCTTCGCACCAAGTTGGGAGAGAGTTGGATGCTTTGACATGTGTTTTGTCTTTTCATTGATTTTGAGGAACAATCTATCTCTTTTCCGACATTATGTTAGACGAGTTGTTTGCTCCTCTTTCTTTTCCTTGACCCCATGTCCTTTGTGTCTTCTTACTTCTTGACCTAGTTCTCGTGTTTATGTAGGACACATGAGCATGCATATATAACCTTTCTGCTATATGTGGGGCCATCAAGTAAGGCTGTAAGTAGGGTGGAAGGGGGAGGACGACGATGACGTCGCAGTAAAAGAGGTATATAAGAGACTTCTCGAATAGTACCTCCCGATTCAGAGACCCTGGAGAGAGTATACGAAGGAATTACGGTACTATTCACCAATCCTTAGGGATTTCTACGATGTCACTCTTAGGTTGCAGTAGTCCTAGTTTGATTAGGATAGTCAACCTGTGGGTTCTATTACTTTTATAAAGAAATATATATATGCTTTCTTAAAAGAAAATTGCAAAAAACTATCTCCACAACAAAAATATCCTCCTTACCCATAAATTTTTCATTTGCATGAAACCCAAATTAAAATGTATGAAAAATTTATAAGGTTCACGGTTGACTACTCAGATCGAGTTAAAACTGTCTGCCATAGGGAGATGGCTTGGTAGTTCTCACTTAAGGTCAGATATATACAACACAGCTCCGAGTCCTCCGCACCACCGTGCTTACGGGTCCCCTGGACCTGTAGTCCGTTTTTCGTGGTTTTTCCTACGGAGTTTTCTACGATTTTCCTACGGATTTTTCTTCACAAATTTGACTTCCTACGAGATTTTTCTTCGTCTCTTTTTGTTTTTTTTCTCTTGATTTATGTCATAAGTTTTCATACTTTGCTTTTCATACACATGTTTCAACACACACACATATGCCTATTTAAGTTCAATTTTCTAGCTATGTCTGCCACTATACATACTACTGTAACTTTCTTGTTTTACTTTCTTGCATATCTTAAACTGTGAAAATGATTGAACCCCGCATGTTTAAATAACTCAAAACTTAATCACCAACAAAAATAAACTTGCAACTTTAATTAATCAAAATGACTATTGGACGACCGAGAATTCTCGAAAGATGTAACTCACTGGTCATCATAATCAACTGGAACATTTAATTAAAATACTAAGCCACCTCAATTTTAAACTTTCCATAACATAATACTTCTCTCATCTCTTCAAATTGTCACTTTTAAAACTGAACCCGCTACGACAAGGAGCGTGGAGCATGCAACGTGGGCAGCATAACCATCTTCAATAGCAAAACATATTCTGCAACAACAAAACCTTTCCTTAGAATAAAACAAGCCATATGATTTTGAGGTATCCTGCCTAGTGCAGCATAAACCCTCACTTGATCTTTTGGGCCTTTACACTTAGTGCAATTTAAGCCCTAACCCGTCTTAGGCTTCTGAGGTTGTCATTTGATATGACATAAATCCTCCTATCTTCTAGACTATTCATATGATCGATATCAAGTGAATGTAAGCCCTAATTAATTAAAATTGGCAAGATGAAATATGAATAACTTTCCCAAATCACCGAGATATCCTCTTGGATCCGTGATGTCCCCTAGTTCTTCCTCCGTTGGATTCTTTATAGTCAAATGTTCTGAAATTTGCACCTTTCACCTATTGGATTCCGATCATCATAATATCATTGAAAAGCTCTTAGCCTTCTTGAAGTCGTAAAAATATCTTTTCTGATCTTTATTGAAAGTTTTCTTAGGTCATTTCGGTTACCTAAGATGTAATTAACTATAGGGGTCTTCCCTTATTGGAAACTAAAACGACCCCAGATTAATATAAACCCCATTTGATTCTCTTTTGTATTAAATTGGAGAACATGTCAGTCAACATAACAAGTTCCGCAGATCAAATGGATGTCATATTTGATAGTTTATTTAACTGAGGCTCTATTATTAAGCGATGTGTCTGTTCCTCAGAGTAGATGCATATCTTAATACGAGAGCTCGTTTATTTAAACTATTCAAAGTATGAAATCAGTTTGATTTCATATTTTATAATTAAAAAAAATTATATTTTTGGAAGTCCTTCCGAAGCGGGAGATGAGATTTCGATTCCGGCGGCTGACAGCTTCTACTGGACGACCTATATTTTAAAAACATGAAATAAATGCATCGACAGCTTCTGGCAACTCCGCTGGGGAGAACATTTCTCTTTCCATAAAGATCAGGACACTTATTTTTACACATCAGTAGTGTGTCTATGCCCCTCATAGACCAAATTACCATTCTTCTGTCGACATATTTCCACCCATTTCTTTCTTGGGAGAATATGATCAACTCATTTTCGTCTTCAGAAACACATGTTTAAACACTTTTAGACATAATGGACCAGAAGGCTCTTATGACTTTCTCTTTGATTTTGTGGAGTCGGACCCCCAATAGGCGTTGGTGGGTAAATTCCGCCAGGTAATGTACGTCGTGAATAGGGTCCCAAACTGGGTCTCGTATTTCACTGTTCCTGTTGTGAACTCTGTTTTGTTTAATCACAAAATTAAATCAGCTTCCTCTATATTTTTGAAAACTTTCCTAATCCTAACTTCCATAAAATAAAAAATAATATAATAAGCAAAATAAAATAAACCTTCATAAAAAAATGCGATCAATGAGAACTTGCCCAGTTCACAAATTAACCTTTGCTAACTTGTAGTGTTTTCACTATAATTGTAAGGTTTTGGCCTTTTGCTAATAGTCAGAATTATCTTTTTGTGATCGACAACGATGATGTCGATCCCACACTTACTTTCTCCTGTGACCTGCCAACTTCCCGCGAAGTTTGTCTGGCCGCCCCTACAATTTAGTTCGGAGCTGGCTTTTAGCAGTTTGAGGTCGTTCTCGGGAAAGCTCCATTTGTCATGGTCAAAGTTGCTACCCTAGAGGTACATGAACCTATTAACCTCATTTTTGATGAGGTCTTTTTCTTCTCTCTTCTTAGTACTTAGGATCTAACCATAAGCTTTTCCTTTGACTAATCTTAGAGGACTAGAAATGGAACCCACCATTTAGAAGTTCAAACACCTCTTAACTCCCTGCAAACCCCACAAGCCTGATTGTAGACCCCTAATCACCTAGAGGGTTGAAATCAAATGTGGAGGTTTAAAGGATGAGTTCCCCATAGGACTTTTTGGCCTTAGGAATACCCTGGGTGGCCTGGTCTGGTGAGGGTTCACCTGCACATACACTACACACACATTCCAAGTCCCAAAACCACAATCTCACCCAACTTGACTTCCTGACTCATGTAGGTAATTCACATGGATGGTCCTTAACCCCTAAACCCCTGACTAAGAGGGTTAGGAATAACATAGTGAATGCCTCAAATCAGTTCTCTCATGGCTCATATGAGTTTAATATGGCTTCATGGCTCAACCAAAGTGATTCCATTTTGCTCAAATTTGATCAATCTTCATTTTTCCAAAATTTCAATTTTTGACCCCCGCACCCTACACCTACTGAACCTACCAAAAGCCCTTGAAATTACCCCAAATTACTCAAAATAAATCCTAAACATTTCCCCTCACTCAAATTGATCATCCATAGCCAAAAATACCAAAAATTCCAAAAGTACCCCCCAATACCCTCCAAATACCAAAAATGCCATTCTTAGCCCAAAAATCCAAAAATTTAGAAAATTCCCAAAAAATTCCAGAAAATCCCAAATATTCCCAATTTCATTTTGTTCAACTACACCATGGGCTAATTTTGCCAATTTACCCCACGTTTATCAAAACCCCCAATTTGACCCATTTTAAACCCAAGTGAACCCAATGTCAAACCAAATCACCCCAATTGACCTCAATTTTGGTCCAATTCAATCCTAAACTTCAAATCAACATCCCCAATATCAATTTAGACCAAATCCAAGTCCAATTTGATTGAAATTTGGGCCCAATTTCAATTTGAAGCCTAAAGCCCAATTTTGGCCCATGACCTAAACCTAGCTCAAATCAATCCAATTCAACTTTAATTGGCCCCAAATCTTTTCCAAAGCCTTCCTAACACCCCCATAAACAAAACATTATCTTGATTTGCCCAAAATTTGAACCTAAACTACACCCAAACTTAACCTAAAACCAAAATCCCTTAAACTGACCTAAGCCCAAACCTAACCCAAATGGGCCCAAATCCCAAAATTAGAGCCCAACCAAAGTTGAAAACTCTTTGTGACACTCCCATGAACATTTCTCAACGTTAATTTTACATTAAATCCAACATTAGCCCAACCTTAGCCCAAGTTAACCCAATTTGACCCACTTTGGCGCCTTTACCAAAAGTCCCAAATTAAACCTAATTCAACTCCAAATTATTCCAAACCAATTCCAAATAATTCATGACACATCCCTAAACTAAACCCAACACTTGTTTGACCCAAGTCTTTACCAAACTTTCATCCTAAAATCCATTTTAAAATCCAAAAGTCCACTTCCCTAAACCATTTTAAAAGCCCATCTTCACTAAATTTCAAAGGCCCAAACTTCATGCTAAAGCCCATATGACATTCTTTTCATCACCCCATTAATTGATATCATCCCTTAAGACCTAAATCAATCATCAAATAATCCTAAATTAGGTCTCATGCCAAAATCACCCATAAATCCCAAAAAATCAAAACCTTCTTTCATGTAAATGACCAAGCTTTGTCCCAAGCCACATGAAGCCATGAGCAAGCCATTTACAAGCCATATGAAGCCATGGAAGGTTTGACATGTGACCATGCCATTAATGTCAAAAGGAGGGCCCCCTTTCTTAATCCTTCATTAAGCCTTTTTAACCATAACCATGTCACACACTAAACCAAGTTTAGCCACCTCACCATGGATGGAGACTTCACCACTCCAATTCAGCTGACCTAAATGATTCGCCCAGCCCAAATCAGATCTTGGAAGGGTGTACCAAACCCAAATCCATGAGTTGACCAAGATCAAGCCAAAATGACCCTTACCCCATGCCATTTTAATCAAACTCCTTTACACTTGGCATTTGCCAATTGAACTCACAAACCTCAAGCACTGACCTCCCTGATGACAACAGTGACCTGACCCTGGCCGGCCAGCCAACAGGCCGCCGGAAAACACCATGGCCGAGAGCTTCATGTGAGCCAAACTTTTCAATTCTGCCTTGCCGAGTTGTCCCGACCCAATCGAACACCATGGTCGTTCTTCTCTTGCATGGAGCGACTCGATCCCAAGCCCTAACTCCCCCTGTGAGGCCCTCCAGCCATGCCTATTTAAACACCACCTCCTCTCAGCCACAGGAGGTGCTGAACAAAAACTTAACAAAACTCTGCCAAAATTGCTCCAGGACTTTCTCCCAACCTAGAGCAATTGATCCACAGTGTCCATTTGCCCTAATCCCCATTAACAGAGCCCAATTTCTCAATAAAAATCCACCAAAAACCGAGACACTTCACCACAGTCGAGCCAATCCTAAAATTGATTGACTCTACACCTTCACTCGTACCAAGAGGAGAAGTTCCCCGGCAAAAGCCCCCTCACCAGTGCCGGCCATTGGTTCCAGCCTCCAAGCTTTGTGATCGGCCTTGGTCACTTTTGTACCTAGGCATTTCCCGCAGCAAGAGACTTCATCTGGAGCTTGCTTGAACTCAATTGAAGGTGACACAACCCTCAGATTGAAGCTTCACTTCTCTGAGCAAACGTATGAACTCACTCTTCCTCCCGAGCTTCTGGTGATTCTCCATTTTGTTTGAGTCGATTTCAATGCATGTTTACCGTATGGATGTGTTCGTCTCTTCAAGACGAATCCATAGAGCATAAGAACACAAAAATCCGTTGAGAATCGAGTGAGTTCTTAGGGTTTTAGTGTGGACGGTCACGGGTGCACACCACGGTCGAGATCAAGCCGGACAGCGCAATGGTACGTGAATGGCGGGCCCCCGTAGCGCTTACTCAGATGGCGGCGCCGAATCAGAACGCTCCGCGTGGCCTTTCAGAGCTGCCGAGGATTGCGTGGCGCCGCGTGGATAAGTAGAAAAATAGGGTTATTTTCTATTTATTTAAATGCCCAGAACTTCAAAAATCCATATCTTTGCATAGGAAAATCACAAAAATAAAATAAAAATACAATCTTGCTCAGTGAACAGAGGAGAATAATGTGGAAAAGAAATCAAATTAATTGGATGAGTATTTTATTTTTAATAATTTATTGACTGATTTTAGTATTTTTATTCTTCATTTGCATAGACAATTCACCATGGCATGAGACCATAGGGCTTTTGAAGCCTCTGATCTTGGGAACATTCCCTGAATTTTTCAAGGTCAGAGACCATCTCTGTGAAAAATTATTGAATTTTCAATTTCATGTCACTGTTTTAGGTATTTTAATTCCAATAATTAGCATGTTGTGAAATAAATTCTAGGAAAATTTGGTGATGTTCCTTAGGATGAGAGGACCCTATGAAAAATATATTTTGAGTTAATTCATTCATAATAACCTTAATTGGCCTAAACCCCTAAAATTTAATTTGAATTAATTAAGGTTAACCACACATCAAATTGATTTGAAAACAATTCTCCACTGATCTTTAGGGTCAGGGAGACCTCACATAAAAATTTGAAATCAATTAGACTTGATTAACCCTATCAAATGGATTAAATAAGTCTCAAAAGCAAAATAGAACTTTAAAAATTCATAACTCCAGAAATACTTTTCAAAAATTCACAAAAATGGTTTTGGGGCTTCTCTGATATCATGGGAGTTTAGGAAAATTAAGATTGAAATTTTCTAAAAAAGTTGATTTTTCATTTTATTTTAATATTTTAATAATTAAAAAATAATAAAAATCATAAAAATATTAAAAATCATAAAAATGTCACATTTTGATTCCTAATCACTTAGGAACAAACCAAATATTTTTCCTAAGTCCCTAGGGTAAGATATTGAATTTTAAAGGCTTAATGTAATTTTTAATATTAAAAAATGAGTTTTTAACCTTTTTCACTAAAATAATTCTAATAAATCAAAGAAAAATTAGAAAATTATAAAATTTATTTCTCTGAACTCCTTGAGGTTAGAGAGATTTAAGAAAAATATAAAATCTATTTTTTCAACTTTAATTTTATTTTATAATTAATTAATACTCTAAAACTCAAAATAATTGTAATAAATAAAATATAATTCAAAAAATAACCAAAATTGGTCCAAGTGGTCCTCTAGTCATTAGGAACATCCCATAATTTTCTTAAGAATAGAAACCTTTCCTTGGTCATGTTGTTGAATTTTCTTTAAAAAAACCCTTACTTTCTACTAAAATAATTATATAAACAAATTAAATTCAGAAAAATCACATTTTCTCCTCTAATGTCTTAATAGACATGTGAGTGAGGTGAAATAAAAATTTCAAATTCATTTGAGCTCAATTTAGTGAGTTATGAAATAAATAAGCTTAAAAGGGCATAAAGGTAATTAAAAAAATTTAACCCTTAATTAAAACTTTAGGTTTAATCATGATGGAGGGTAAAACATTTGATTTTAATTTTCTCTTGGATGATTGAACCTTAGGAAAATTAAGGGGTAGAACCCATTGAACATTTTGAAAATATCAAAAAAAAAAATGAAATTTTAATTAATTAAATAATTTAAATTTGGGAAAGAATATATTTAAATTTGGAGCATTAAAATAGGGATATTATTAAGAGGATATTTATTCTTTAATCTAAAAATCCCTAAATAAGTCACTTTAACAATACTTAATTCCTAATTAGAAATTAAAATAATAATCCAAATTGATAATTAAAATTAACAATTAAAATTAAAATTAAAAAAATTAAATTAAATTAAATTAAATTAAATTAAAATATATTAAATTAAATTAAATTAAATTAAATTATACTAAATTAAACTAAACTAAACTAAAATTGAATTGAATTAACTTAAACTAAACTAAAAGTGAATTGAAATTGAATTGAATTAATATATTTAACAACAAACCTAAATGAAATCATTAAGAATTAAATCCAAAATAATTTGAACACTATTCCGAACTTAAAATTATTAATTAAAACCTCATTATTAAATTAAAACACTTTAAACCATTCACTCAAACTTTTAATTAAGAATGATTAAAAATCTATATAAACCAACTTGCCCTTAAAGGCTTCAATTGTTATAACTCTTAAATAGAGTATTAAGTGAAATGTCACTTCATTCATCAGGTAATCAAATACCTAAGTTCACCGAGCAAGAAACAAAGTTAACTAAACTCCTGGATGATTAATTCACCTGTATAACTAAATTTACTTGGACTCAAAACAATCTTAGAAATATTAAAAAGATGTTTAGGACCCGTCCTAAACACTTCCTCAATATGATGAGATGTTTTAGAAGAACAATTGAATTTAATTGTTCTTTGATGAAGAAAATCATCCATAAACAAAACACAAGAACCTAGACGTCATAGGAGATGACTAGTTATAGGATTAGGAATTTGGTAGACAACCAAAACCCTTCCCTTAGCTTTATTTAGGTACTTGTTGAAATATTTAAATGCCTTGACATGTGATTTAAGTGCAACTTGGGATGATGGGAAGACCCTCTAGGTACGCCTTTATTTAATTGCAATTTACTTTATTGCAGTTTACTTACATGCACTGTACTTTATTTTTCTTGCATGTTAAATAAAACTGTTGCATGAAAACCAAAACCTTTAGGATAGTCCCTAAACTGAAACAAAAACTAAATTAAAAGTTATTGCAAGATAAAATTCACCGCCACAACATTTCAAAATATAAAACAACTCAAAATTTAATCACAAATAGAACAACAAAACTACAATTGCAACTAAATTAAAACGTCTCGTTGAATGATCGGGAATACCTCGGATGATGTAACCCACGTGTTGCTAACGAGATTTCCAACGGTCTAAATGAAAGTGTGGAACTCATTAAGTTGAGTTTAGCAAATTCATCTGGACTAAGTGAATTCGATGAAAATAACGGTGCCGGGATGACGGAATCGTGGGATCTTAATCGGTTCTGTTTAATCAACTTTAAGATTTGTTTTAATTAAAACACTAAAAAAACACTTGGATTTTAAGATTTTCTCTAAACCAAAACACTTCTCTCATCTCTTGATTTATGACTTCTAAAACTAAACCTCTGCAACAACAAGGAGCTCGGAGCATGGTGGGCAGCACGACCATCGTCATCAGCAAAACTCGAATCTACTTTAGCAAAACTTTCCTTAGAATTAAATAACCAAGCCATATGACTTCGAGGTAGTTTGCCTAGTGCAACATAAATCCTCAATTCTTCGTTAGGCATTTGCATGATCATGTCATGTAAATTAAGTCCTAACTGGTCTTAGGATTCTGAGGTAGTTGTTTGATACGACATAAACCCTCACAACTTCGAGACTATTTGTGTGATTTTATCATATAAATATAAGTCCTAAATAAATAAATTTGGCAGGATTGCAACATTAAATAATTTTCTTAAACTCAAAGCCAAACAATAGGATAGTTTGAGAAGTTGCCAAGATTTTTCTTGGATCCTCAGCTTCTTTTACTTTTCTTCCTTTGAACTCCTGAAATTAACTGTTCCAAATTTGATCCATTCCCTATTGAAATCCCAAAATTCAATCCTTTGAAACCTTAAACTTTGAAATTCTTGAGAGTAAAACCACTAATCATTATTGAGAGTTTTCTTAAATGATTCCTGTCATTTAAGATGTAATTAACTATAGGGGCTTGCCCTTATAGGGAACTTTAAGAACCCAGGAAATATAAATCCTGCTTAATTCATTTATATTAAGCGAGGGGAACTTGTCGGCTTATAAAATTGGTTCGTAGACCAAACGGATGTCACTAAATCTTTTAGTTTATTTAATCGAGCCCCATCGTCGAGCGAGTGTGACTATTCCTCGGGATAGATACACAGTTTGTGGTGCGGTGCTCGTTTATATAAACTATTTGGGATGTGAGATCAGTTTGATTTCATATCTTAAAATTTTCAAACTTAAAAGTATTTTCAAAAATCAAATACAACTTTTTAAATTATTTATTTAAATTAAATTAAAAATTCGCCGACAATTTTTGTAGGCGACCCCTTTTTGAAATACAACACACAAACCTAAAAATATGCCGACAACTTCTGGCGACTTCGCTGGGGTCTAGTTCCTCTCTCCATTTTGATCAGATGGTTTGCTTTCATAAATCGGTATTGAGTCCATGCCCCTAGTGGACCAAACTACTATTCTTCGTTTGGAATACCCCGTTCATTTCTGTCTTGAACGAGTATAACCAACTTCTCTCCGATTTAGAAGCCACTGTTTAGACACCCCTAAACAGAGAGGTTCCGAGATCCTCTTACCTCTTTTCTGAGGTGGGGTGGACCCCAATAGGTGTTAGTTTAGGAGCGGTCCTTCGAGTCGAGAAGTCTTGCATAAGACTTTCTCTTCCTTTTCAATTCTAAATCGGGCCCTTTACCTTTTCTACAACCCTTTTTCCTTCAATCGTTTTGTTTCTAACAAACGAACCTCCTAATAAACAATCTCTTTTAAAAATCACAAATACACTAAGATAAACGAAAGTGTGTTCGGACTCTTTCTTTTTCGTCCTAAATTTTATGACGAAAAGAAGCATAATTCGGAACTGACATTCGGAATCTGCCCTGCAGAAAATGACTGCCCCAAAGCTAATCTTCTCCTTCACCAATGGAATGGACTTTTCCGTTTACAAGGATGAGCTGCCCGACAATGGGATCATCTGTTTCGAACAAGGATTCGGCAACACAGATATCAAGTTTGCTGATGTCACTCTCTTCACATTAATGAACAAAGTGTCAGAAACTGAAGAGCCCGTGATTAAGTTCAATCTGAAATCGACTCAAGAATTCCCTCCCCTGCAAAGGATTCCAGCTGAGAAAAGTACTACTGTTCATAGGAGGACTGTTGTCTCTACTCCCACCGGTCTAGTCATCTCTGCACCTACCCCGACTTCCGTCAAACTGAAGGGGAAGGAAATCCAAGTTTGTGATGAGCCCGTCACCGTGGAGGGTACAGATTTTGCTACAATACCAGCTGTTTTTGAGATTGGGTCTAGTTCAAGAATTGCACCCCTAACTCGGACTCAAAGGAGAAATAGAAGCAGAAAGATTGCCAAGAAAGCCAGAGCTGCTGAAGTTGTTTTCTAGAAGAAATTCCCGAGGGAAGAGAAGAACTGCCTGAGTATATACCTCTGTTGGAAGGGAGCAGGTTTCACCCTCTCTCTGCCGCATTAGATGAAGAGAATGTCCGTAGGATCGCCGCTGCATTACCCCGACCTGCGTACTACAACAATTACAAAAGGAAAAGGGATAAGACTACGCCATTGATTCGACTGCAAACTGTAATAGAAAGATTGGCAAAGAAAGAAAGATGCCATGTGTCAGAAATCTTAAGAAGGATAGGACGGCTGCCAGCTAAATCCCGCGTCGGACCGCGAATAGAGCCTGTTGCTGCTACTGAGAAACCAAAGAAGAAGATAAGTGCTAGTCCACCCGTTGTTGTATCGGGTCTACAAATTAGGGAGGATACCACCTTCCAGCATATAGCCGACAGACCATCCGGTCCTAAGCTTCCGACTGCGAGAAGGATGGTATGGCGACCTACTACTGGCGAGTTAAGACCAAAACAATGCCCTGAGAAGAAAAGTCTCGTCAGGAGACTTGAATCAGAAGAAAGTGCTACTGCAATAAAGGGGACTCCCGAGAAGGAAGTTCAACAACCGTCACAAGACAACTGCGAAACCGTGCGAAAAGGGCCACTAGAGGATGCCATGAACAAGTTAAGAACCGATATCCGACGGTTAGCAAAAGAAAGAGAAGAAGAATTAGGAGATGTCGTTGACTCATCCGAGTTCATGGATGAGGAGTATGCTGAGATCAACATGGTTGAGACACGAGCATCGTCGGCTTCACAAGGTGCTCTGACAGTTGCAGAAAGAGATGAACCAGAGGTGTTAAGAGCACAGATTCGGGAAAGAGATGACACAATTTCCCAAATGGCAAAGAGGATGGAAGAGATGGCTGCTGCCTTAGCCACTCTCCGCAGTCGAGTACAACCTCGAAAAGAGACACCCCGAGAAATTATCCATATTGCGAGATGGAGGAAAAGAGATTACATCCGTCAACGGAGACGAACAACCAAAGAAAGATCCTGCACAAAGCATGATTCCAGAAAAGGACATTAAGAGCATGGTAGAACAGTAGGTGCGAGAGGCCCTAGCACAATCTAAGAATGGAGCATCTATTCAAACGGGTAGACCTTACCCCGAAGAGTTCGATGCAGTCCAATACCCAAAAGGCTTCGTACCACCTCTGTTTAAGACTTTTGATGGAACAGAAAACCCCCGACAACATGTTGCACATTTTCGTGCTAGTTGCTGCAATGCCGGTGGGAGTGATGCTTTACTCTTCCGACAGTTCGTCAGCAGCTTATCAGGGATTGCCTTCGACTGGTACGCAGAATTGCTGAACGGTTTAGTAAAGACCTTTTCAGAACTAGAAAATTTCTTCGTGAAACGATTTGCCAGAGCTCAACACCACTTTATTATCGGCGATCTAGTGGTGGAGCAACAAAAGCCGAACAAGACTTTAGTGGATTACATACTTCGATGGAGAAACTTAAGCATGAAGTGTGAACCATAGCTTCAAGAACAACATGCAGTCAGCATCCTACTTAAAAGTATCCATGGTCCGATAGCACTTCTCCTTAAAGGGTTTACAATCAAGACTTTCGAGAAGTTGCTTAGCAAGGCCGGGAGCTTGCAAGAAGAGGCAAAGTAGTTAAGTTTCGTAGACAAGACTGATAAGCAGAAGCCTGTGAAAACATTTGAAAAGAAATCTAGAATCGTCGCGGCAGTAGATAAGGGCAAGCAGCCGGTTCAGATACAGTCAGAGCGGCCACAGCCTAGTTATCAATCACCACAACAGACTTATCAACAACCTCAGCAAGGCTATCAACAACCTCAACAGGGCTATCAGCAATCTCGTCCGAGCTATCAGTCGCCTCAGCATTATGAACAACCGCCTCGTTCATCGCGTACCTTAAGAGAACTCTTAAATAAAGAATATCCATTCAAAACTGAAGCAGTAGAGAAGATGTTCCACAGCTTAATGAAGACACCGGATTTTCGATGCCGCGAGCCCAAGAGGCCGGAGGAAGTCAATAAGAAAGATCATCCGAACTATCGCCCTTACCACCGCATGCTCGGACATAAGATAGAGGATTGCGTCACTTTCAAGAGTTGGCTTGATGACAATCTCCGGAAAGGGAACATAACGATCCCAAAGGAATACATGAAGGAACCCCAGAAAGGAGGTTCTGTCAATGTTATTTCAATGGATCCCATTGTTCCGATAAACCCTTACACGATCGATGATGGATGGAGTACCGTTTGGACGTAGTCATCAAAGAAAATTTTGGATCACATCCAAACCGCTTCGGTAGACGCTTCAGCTCAAAGTTTGAAACCTGTCGAGCCGGCACTATCACTTGCGATTGAAGAACCGCCCCAGGAGGAGGAGAAGATCGTGGAAGAAAAGAAGACCGAGGCTCCGAAGAGTAGACTAGGGACTGCTTATCCTAGGATGGTTATTTCCGATTTGGGGGATAAATCTCTCTAACTCCTGACTCTATATGATTATCTGCTCGCCCCGGCGGGATCTTATAATGATAAGGGTTATGGCGTTAGCTACGTTTTGACTGTTTCTAACGATTACGTAACTAGAGACAAACGACTTAATCCGGA
Source organism: Papilionanthe hookeriana x Papilionanthe teres (assembly GCA_022702705.1). Classification (NCBI taxonomy): domain Eukaryota; kingdom Viridiplantae; phylum Streptophyta; class Magnoliopsida; order Asparagales; family Orchidaceae; genus Papilionanthe; species Papilionanthe hookeriana x Papilionanthe teres. Next base: position 31,590,693 of record CM040426.1, read on the forward strand.
TCTCGATTCCAATACAAATAACGATTCTCAAATCATACATAACCTCGACGACCACGACGAAGAAGATTTTCACAAAGGAGGCTACGAAAGCTCGACAAGCAACGAGTCCATTTGTGAATTCCGAGGGGCTCCGATCACGATAGAATTAGAACCATCAGATACCGAAGCGACTTCAGAAGAGCCAGTTGCTCCGATTCAAAAGGAAACACCAAATTCATAAGAAATAACTGAAGTAAATTTAAGAAGCGGAAAAGTTCTACCCCCGAGAATGGGTCTAAAGGATATAGGAAAGCAGGTGGTTGCTCAGGAAGAGCCAACCCCAACAGAGGAACTGCCCATTCGGGCAGAAACCAAGGAACATGGTAATAAAGTAGACTACAACGTACTAGCCCATCTTAGGAAGCTACCAGCCAAACTAAGCATATACAATGCTCTGATCCTGTCAAAGGAGATGAGAGAGGCTCTGATCAAGGCTTTACTTGATCCAGAGATTTGTTTAGCCCAAATGGCCAATAATTCCTTCGACGAGGTTTGCTCGTTAAGAGAACAGCGAGGTGTTACCTTCACGGACAATGATCTATTACCGGGAACAGCGGATCACAACCGACCGTTATACATTTCGATCTACTATTGGAAAGTTTAAGCTCTCCGAGTGCTGGTTGATCCGGGAGCATCAATCAACATAATGAATCTTCAGATGCTAGCATATTTAGAAATTGATGCTCGTGAGCTTGAAGCAGACAAGATTCTATTAAAAGGCTTCAATCAAAAAGGAGAAAGAGCTCTCGGATCGATAACACTACTAATGAAGACCGGTGATTTAGCAAAGACAACTGCAAATTTCCACATAATTGATTTTGAGACATCGTTCAACGCTCTACTGGGTCGGCCATGGATCCATGAAAACCGGATGGTACCGTCATCTCTGCACCAGTGCATAAAGTATTACAAAGGAGGGGAACAATGTATCAAAGGTGACTTGCAACCATTCTCCGTACACGAGATTGGAATTCATAAAGATGCGGCCTACTACGCGCCCCCGAAGAAAACAATCTTTTCCAGAAATAACATACCAAATGAAGCAAAAGAGATTCGAGACGAAGAACTTAAAGTTCTAGTCCAACAGTTACTCACCACTCCCTTACAGCGAGATTGTGAAGATTTCTCCAGAACTCACACCCGAGGTCGAGGCTGGGGACGAGGACGTGGAAGAAATGTTGGAACAGTTGGACAGAAGAAACCGGTCATCGATGTTGATTGGGAGAACAGTTCCGAAGAAGAAGAAATTAAGAAAGAAGCAGTAACAATAAATCAAAAGAAACCACAGTTCAAGATCTCTCTCGAAGGCGAAAGAAATGAAGAATACAAATCAATGTACAAAAAGATTAACCATTATGTACATACTAGGACCCTGACCCCGATCCATTCTAATAAGATCGAGGGTATGGTGGTCAAGGAAGTACATGGTGGTGGTACTAAACCAATCTAGTTTTACCGTGGTGCTTCTTCTTCCAATACTGAAAAAGATGTACAATTTGAAGATGTTACTTCATCTGAATTAATGGAATTAACTTTTGAGTGGTACTCTCCCTGTGTTCAAAATTTAATTCAACGTGGAGTCTTACCTCGACAATGGACAAAAGGCCAATCACAATACTTTGAAAAATTATGGAATAATGCCGGTCAGCCTCCCAATTCAAAACATGATCTCGGATTCGGCACAGTAGGATCAATTGACGATACGGGATTTTGCTTGGTTGTCACTTGCGAACCTAATGAAGACTGCTTGGAAGCCTCATAAGATCTTGAAGATCTGAAAATAGGAGACGCTCCACCAGAATTTGAAGAAGAAATCAAATCTACAATAGGCGAGTTAACGGAAGTTAACTTAGGTACTAGCGAAGAGCCTAGGCCTACCTTTGTTAGCTCCTTACTCAATAAAGAAGACTCGAAGAAATAATCAAGCTACTAATGGAATTCGAGGACTTGCTTTGCTTGGAGTTACGATGAAATGCCGGGATTAGCTCTAGAAGTCGCAGTTCACAAGTTAGGAGTAGATCCTACTACATTTCGATCGGACAAGCCCCCAGAAGAATGCGTGTAGAAATTGAGCAACAAGTAATATCCGAAGTTAAAAAGCTAATATACGCTAAATTTGTCCGTGAAGAACAATACCCTACTTGGTTAGCCAATGTGGTACCAATCAGAAAGAAGAATGGACAAATCAGAATCTGCGTAGATTTCAGAGATTTAAATAAAGCATCTTCAAAGGATGAATTTCCACTACCAATCCCAGAACTGATGATCGACATTGCTTCAACACATGAAATCTTCTCTTTCATGGATGGATCATCAGGATACAACCAGATAAAGATGTCACCAGAAGACAAAAAGCTCACGACATTCAGAACGCCAATCGGAGTGTATTATTACACAATAATGCCGTTCGAACTAAAGAACGTAGGAGCAACATAACCAAGAGCGATGACGAAGATTTTTGATGATCTCATTCACAACCAAGTCGAGTGCTACGTGGATGATGTGGTCATCAAAAGCAAAATGAAATAAGATCACCTGTATGATTTGAGAATTATTTTCGAGCGACTAAGACAATACAACCTTAAGATGAATCCCTTAAAATGCGCCTTCGACGTTACCTCTGGGAAATTCTTAGGATTTGTTGTCCGACACCGCGAAATTGAAATCGATCCGGATAAGATTAAAGCTATTTTAGAAATGCCTCCTCCCAAAACTTTGAAATAACTACGATCCTTTCAAGGGAAGTTGGCATATCTTCGACGATTTATCTCGAACTTGTCAGGTAGGTGTCAGCCCTTCTAGGCATTAGTTAAAAAGGACGCCAAATTCGTTTGGGATGAGAAATGTCAGCGGGCTTTCAGGGACGTTAAGTAATATTTAATGACACCTCCCGTCTCAGCAGCTCCAGTCTCAGGTAGACCGTTGATACTTTATACCGCGGCTCTAGATGACTTCCTTGGAGCCCTGCTAGCCCAGGTCAATGATGAGGGAAAAGAAAATGCTCTCTACTACTTAAGCCGTCGTCTAATACCGACGGAAGTAAAGTATCCTACGATTGAGAAATATTGTTTGGCCCTGATCTTCGCTGCTCAAAAGCTCAGGCATTACATGCTTTCTCATAAAGTCAACCTTATTTCTAGAGTTAATCCGTTGCAATACTTGATGACCCGACCAACGCTTTCTGGCAGACTTGCCAGGTGGTCAATGATACTATTGCAATTCGACATAATTTTCGTTCCTCTTCACGCCGTAAAGGGACAAGTCCCAGCTGACTTCCCTGCAGCACACCCTTTACCGGCAGATTCGCCTCTCGACGACGATTTTCCTGATGAGCAGATAATGAGGCTAGAAGACCCTGATGATCGACGTTGGGAACTATACTTCAACACAGAAGAACAAAGAATTGCAAACGATAGTGCCCGGTAAGGCAGGAATCAGACTAATCTCTATAACACCGGAGCGGGGGATGTTAAAATACTCCTACCACTTAACAGAGCCGTGTACCAACAATGAGGCAGAATACGAAGCCCTTATAACTGGATTGGAATTAACCATTCAGATGGGAATAACAAATATCAACATCTACGGAGATTCTCAGTTGATCATTCAACAGGTCGCAGGACAGTACAAAATTTTAAAGCCAAGACTCGAGCAGTACTTTTAGTATGCCATGAAATTGTCGGAACAAATTCCAAATGTAACAATCTACAAGATTCCCAGAAAAGAAAATGCTCTTGCAGATGCGTTAGCCCGCCTTGCAAAGGAATTTGCCTGCTTGCAGGATGAGTCAGTTGAAGTGTCAGTTCGAGGATGACAGGTCCTATCACAGCTCGACATGGATACAATACACAAATCAGCAGAAAAGACAGGAGAAACAATTACAACAGTGACAGAAAATACAGAAGATTGGCGGCAACCATTAATAGACTACTTGCAAACAGGAAACTTACCGGACAATAAGTCATTAGCCCATCAAATCAAGAAAAGAACTATGTCTTACGCATTAATAAACAATACATTATACAGAAGGTCTTTTGATCAGATGTGGCTAAGATGCCTGAGCGGGTCCGAGGCTCGTGAAATCATTAAAGAAGTACATTCAGGACTTTGTGGCTCTCATCAGTCGGGTCCGAAAATGAAAATGAAGATTAAAAGACTTGGGTACTACTGGCCCTCAATGATGACCGACCGTATGAAAGTTGCCGAAAGTTGTCACCGATGCTGCAAGTGCACGGAGTGGTTCTACACCAACCTCCAAATGTGCTACATCCGACAATCGCGTTGTGGCCATTTGAGTGTTGGGGCACAAATATTGTGGGTCCGATAGAACCGCCTTCTTCAAGAGGACATCGCTTCATTCTAGCAGCTAAAGACTAATTTTCTAAATGGGCAGAAGCTATACCACTCAGAGAAGTGAAGGCACACCACGTGTTACAGTTTTTCAAGAACCAAGTCGTCTACCATTTTGGGTTACCGCGCAGAATCATTTCAGATAATGGGTCAGCATTCAAAAGTACAAAGATCAACAATTTTGTCAGAAGACACGGGATCGATTGGCGGTACTCAACGATCTACTACCCAAGAGAAAACGACTTGGCCGAGGCTTTTAATAAAACTCTCGTTCAAATTTTAAAGAAAACTTTCGATGACGACAAGAGAAATTGGCACGAGAAGTTGTTAGAAGCCTTATGGGCCTACAGGACGACTTTTAGGACTCCTACTCAGTCTATGCCTTACGCTTTAGTATACAGGTCTGAGGCCGTCTTGCCCCTGGAAGTTCAGCTTCCGTCACTCCGAATTACAGTTGCAGAAAATATCACTACAGAAGAAAATGCCAGACTACTACTGGAAGAATTGGAAAACTTGGAAGGGAAAAGACTTTCCGCACAACAGAATTTGGAACTGTATCAAGCCAAGATGATCCAAGCCCATGATAAATTAGTCCGTCCCAGGACATTCAAAGTCAGTGACTTAGTTCTTATTCTCAGAAGACCTATTCTTGGACATCGCAAGATAGGTGGTAAATTTGAACTAACATGGGAAGGGCCATTCGTGGTGGAGACAATCTACTCAAGAGGTTCCTACCAACTGGTGAATTGCCATGGAGAACGACCCATGCTTCCAATCAATGGACAGTATTTAAAGAAGTATTACGAGACCTGATATTTCGAATGGTGGCCTCTAAAGCAGAATCTTATCCCTAGAAACACGGGTGAAGTAATCACTTTGTGACTGGGTCCGAACCAAAATAAAATAAAATGAATGATAAAAAAAATCTCATCAACGAAAATGTTAAAAAGAAAACATAGGAAATCATAATAATAAAATGTCAATTTTTACTCTTAAATACATTCATTCCTGATATTTCCTCAACCCTTCCTACTTCCTTTAAATTTAAAAAGAAGTGAATAAAATTTTTTAAGTGTTTTTCTTATTGTTATTGTTCTTAGTATAGCCTCTGATCATTTCCTTGTTTTTTCGCAGGGAAATGTCGAACAGGCGGTTGGTTCTAAACTTTAGAAATGGCGTGAGTTTAGCACTTGATGAAAAGAGGGTGAGGGATGGAGCAGTGATAGAGATTGACTCAGACTTAACACCTGCCGGCTTACAATATGAAGAAAATGATTGGATCCCAGTTGATCGAGAAGAACTTCACAGCCAGACAGTGATGAAAATGGGTGGCCCGAGCCACCAATCCAGCAACAAGAAAAGAAAAGCAAACGCCACACATGCAACTGGAGAAGATATGAAAACAGCAGAGAGTAGGCTTGTCAGCGCCGCACTCGCATAAATTCAAGGAGTAAGGAGAGATACTCTCACTGCTAACCAGCGAAGAAATAAGATTTGTCGCATTCGCAAAATGTTGACCAAGTTAGCAGAAGATCAACATGAACAGACAATGGATACTATTAGTGCAAATGCTCCAAGGAGACCGGTTCGTCAGGAACCAGAAAGAAGAAAGTCAATTCCAAGAAGGTCGGAACAGATAAAAGAGATACCAAGAAAAGCAGAAATAGAGTCGGTACCTCGACGCCGAGCATATGTACCGGATCCGAAGAGTCTTGTTGCGAAAGCAACCCCGGAGGATGTCCCTACGGAGACTATCCCCGAGGAGCCAAGACATGTAGAAGAGCGTGCTGAGGTTAAACCATACATCCCGCAGTATGTTACTAGACACCGAGGACTTCATATAATCCCGGAATACGAGTTGGAGAAAATGCAACTAGTTGAGAAGAAAACCTTTGCGTACTTTGAAAGAATTTGAAACAAAAGGGTCAACATCTTGGAAGGCCTCGAGCTACATACATATGTTTTCTCGGATTATGGGCAACAACAGATTGTAGATTGCATCCTTGAATTACAGAAAATGGGTCGAGCTGGCCGCCTGAGAGAAAAGACATATTCAGAACCCCGAAGATGGATGCCGGGGAAGGGAAGAGTTACAATCCAATGCGTATGTTGTTACAACTTTGCCATAGACAGAAAAGGAAATCCACCAGGGATACTCCGTCGCAGTGAGGTGGATCCAATGCCAAGAGTCATCAAGAGAATGGTGAAAAGGATGATAACATGGAGAGTACTGCCTGCAGATTGCATACCAACAGCTGCATTATCAACATTTATAAGGAATGCAACTGCATACCTCCACATATAGACCATCATGACTTTGTTAGACCATTCTGCACAGTGTCATTCCTCAGCCAGTGCAACATCATGTTCGGATCTGACCTCCGGATTGCAGGCCCCGGTGAGTTCCGAGGGCCGGTGGAGATACCACTACTTGGTAGGTTCCGTCCTGGTGTTAAAAGGAAACAGAGCAGACATTGTGAAGCATTGCATTTCAGGAGTGCCTGTGGAGCGGATCTCAGTTACTTTTAGAAGAATGGACGACAGAAAGATGCCTTACAACTTTCAGCCAGATCCAGAATTGGAAAGTCTCCTACCCTACGAGCTGTGAGTTACATGGGAAATAGCACTAGTGGCGGTTGGAAAATATTTTAGGCATCATTTGTTGTGTGTCGGTGGGGGTGTCTTCGCCGCCAGTTTCTGTATCATGTCAATATCAAGGAGTCGCCATCTAATATTAGCCTAGTTTTATTCATATAAATCCCCTAAAGGATTTAGAGAATTTTTAGGACTAATAGTAGAAAATGTTGTTTATGATAATTCTTATATGAGGATATTCTAGAATAACATATTCTAGAATTTTCATATTAAGAAAATCATGGTAAACCAGAGATTTCTATTTTAGGTTCTTTTAGATCTCCTATAGAGGTAAGCCTTTATAGTTAATTACATCTTAAATAATTTTCAATTGTTTAAGAAAACTTCTGATTAATGTTAATCATTTGTTTTCTCAGAATTTATTTTAAGGAGAGATGTACCCACTATCACTCCCGAATGTTGTTATATCATGTTATTGAATACTTTAGGTATTATGTATAACCTAAAGGTTCTGGTTTTGTTGTCAATGTTGTTGATTTGTTGAAAAGTTTCAGGTTATGTGTCTAACCTAAAAGTTTTGGTTTTATTTTTGTTGTCAAAAGTTTCAGGTTATGTGTCTAACCAAAAAGTTTTGATTTTATTTTTGTTGTCAAAAGTTTCAGGTTATGTGTCTAACCTAGAAGTTTTGGTTTTATTTTTTTTTTGTTGTTCTCCTAGAATGTCGTCCTGCAAAACAAAGTTAGTACATCCTATAATATGTAAAGAAAATCTAAGCGAAATTTCTTATTTTCACCCTGCAAAGAAAACATTGTTAGAATCATCACAGAATATTTGGATATGTCTTGGATGTCAGTTTATGTCAAATTATTTTGAAATGTCAATTTTTTTGTTGATTATGTCAATTTTGGCTTAAAATGTTGAGTTTATATCTTGATCTTAAATTTTGAATTAACTTGAGTTCATGTCTGTCTAAACTCTAAGTTAAAAAGGTTTGAAATTAGATTCAATATTGATTGAATTAATTTGGGTTCATGTCTGGTTGAACTTAAGTTAGATTTAATGTTGATTGAATCCATTTAACTTGAGTTCATGTCTGTTTGAACTTAAGTTAAAAGGTTTGAAATTAGATTTAATATTGATTGAATTAACTTGGGTTCATGTACTGGTTGAACCTAAGTTAGATTCAATGTTGATTGAATCTATTTAACTTGAGTTCATGTCCGTTTGAACTTAAGTTAAAAGGTTTGAAATTAGATTCAATATTGATTGAATTAACTTGGGTTCATGTACGGTTGAACCTAAGTTAGATTCAATGTTGATTGAATCTATTTAACTTGAGTTCATGTCTGTTTGAACTTAAGTTAAAATGTTTGGTTCAGAATAGATTTAATTAAGTTTTAAGTCTTGTTTAAATAGGACTTAAAGGTTAATTCAGTCTAATAAATTAGACTCAATTAAATTTGCAGGCCATCTAAGTCCCTTTTAGATAAGACTTAAGTTTTAATTAAGTCTATTAAAGTTAAACCTAGATTTAGGATTGAACTTAAGTCGAGTTTTAGTTTAGATTCAAGTTAGGTTGAACCTAAGATTTAGGTTAGACTTAGGTTTATATCATGTTAAACCTAAGTATGGTTTGACTTAAGTCTAATATAGGTTAGACTTAAGTTAGGTTTTTGGGTTAGGTTCATGTCAGGTTGGACCTAAGCTTTGTTTGACTTGAGTCTAATATGGGTTAGACTTAAGTTAAATTTTCAGTTTAGATTGAGTTAGGTTCAAGTCAGGTTGGACCTAAGCTTGGTTTGACTTGAGTCTAATATGGGTTAGACTTAAGTTAAATTTTCAGTTTAGATTGAGTTAGGTTTAAGTTAGGTTGAATCTAGACTTAAGGTCGATTTAAGCTCAATATGAGTTGAACCTAAGTTAAGGTTTGACTTGGATTAGGTTCCAGTTGGATTGAACTCGAGTTTTGTTCGGTTTAGGTTAGGTTCGATATGAGTTGAACCTAGGTTTAGGTTAACTTGAGTTCGAGTTAGGTTAGACTCGAGTTAGGTTAGGTTTAAGTTAGGTTCGATGTGGGTTGAACCTAAGGTTTAGGTTAACTTGAGTTCAAGTTAGATTGGACTCAAGTTAGGTTAGGTTTAAGTTAGGCTCAACCCAACCTAAGATTTAGGTTAACTTGAGTTCAAGTTAGGTTGGGCTCAAGTTAGGTTAGGTTTAAGTTAGGTTCAATGTGGGTTGAACCTAAGGTTTTAGTTAACTTGAGTTCGAGTTAGATTGGACTCGAAGTTAGGTTATGTTTAGGTTTAGGTTATGTTGGACTTGTAATAAAAGGTTGGATTTGGGTACGATTAAACCTTAGTTGATTAAGGTTTAATAATTAATTAAGTCTAATGTAGTAGACTTAATTAGGATTTGTGTTTGATTAAACCTTAGTTAGTTAAGGTCTAATGGTTCGATTAGGTCTAATGGTTTAGACCTAATTAGGGTTTTAAGTTTGATTAAACCTTAGTTAGTTAAGGTCTAATGGTTTAGACCTAATTAGGGTTTAAGTTTGATTAAATCTTAGTTAGTTAAGGTCTAATGGTTTAGACCTAATTAGGGTTTAAGTTTGATTAAACCTTAGTTAGTTAAGGTCTAATGGTTTAGACCTAATTAGGGTTTAAGTTTGATTAAATCTTAGTTAGTTAAGGTCTAATGGTTTAATTAGGTCTAATGGTTTAGACCTAATTAGGGTTTTAAGTTTGATTAAACCTTAGTTAATTAAGGTCTAATAGTTTAATTAGGTCTAATGGTTTAGACCTAATTAGGGTTTAAGTTAAACCTTAGTTAGTTAAGGTCTAATGGTTTAATTAGGTTTAATGGTTTAGACCTAATTAGGGTTTTAAATTTGATTAAACCTTAGTTAGTTAAGGTCTAATGGTTTAAACCTAATTAGGATTTTAAGTTTGATTAAACCTTAGTTAGTTAAGGTCTAATGGTTTAATTAGGTCTAATGGTTTAGACTTAATTAGAGTTTAAGTTCGATTAAACCTTAGTTAGTTAAGGTCTAATAGTTTAATTAGGTATAATGGTTTAGACTTAATTAGAGTTTAAGTTTGATTAAACATTAGTTAGTTAAGGTCTAATGATTTAATTAGGTATAATGGTTTAGACCTAATTAGAGTTTAAGTTTGATTAAACCTTAGTTAGTTAAGGTCTAATGATTTAATTAGGTCTAATGGTTTAAACATAATTAGGGTTTAAGTTTGATTAAACCTTAGTTAGTTAAGGTCTAATGATTTAATTAGAGTTCAATGGTTTAGACTCAATTAGGGTTTTAAGTTTGATTAAAACTTAGTTAGTTAAGGTCTAATGGTTTAATTAGGTCTAATGGTTTAGACTTAATTAGAGTTTAAGTTTGATTAAACCTTAGTTAGTTAAGGTCTAATGATTTAATTAGATCTAATGGTTTAGACCTAATTAGGGTTTAAGTTTGATTAAACCTTAGTTAGTTAAGGTCTAATAGTTTAATTAGATCTAATGGTTTAAACCTAATTAGGGTTTATGTGTAAGGAGATTAATTAAGTTTTAATGTGTCTTTAATTAAGATTTGATTTTTATATTAAACCTAATTTAATTAAGGTTTAATGAATTAACTAAGTTTATTATGTCTTTAAACTTAATTAATAAGTTTAATTTAAGTTTAATATGTCTTTAAACTTAATTAAGATTTAATTTTTATATTAAACCTAATTTAAATAAGGTTTAATGAGTTAATTAAGTTTATTATGTCTTTAAACTTAATTAAAAAAATTAATTTTGATTAATTAGTTTAATATGTCTTTAAACTTAATTAAGATTTAATTTTTATATTAAACCTAATTTAAGTAAGGTTTAATGAGTTAATTAAGTTTATTATGTCTTTAAACTTAATTAATAAGTTTAATTTTGATAAATTAAGTTTAAGATGTCTTTAAACTTAATTAAGATTTAATTTTTATATTAAACCTAATTTAAGTAAGGTTTAATAAGTTTAATTATTATTATTTTTTTTAAATTTAGTTAAGTCCAATGTGGTCATTTTGGACTTAAGTGAAATTTCTCACTAGACTATCATAGACTAGAACCATTTTCAAACTTTGATTGTTGATGAAAATAGGTTAAATTTATAAAGAGTTATTTTTAGGATTAAAATTATTTAATTAATAAAGGATTTTAACCCTAAATTTCAAAATACCATTCAAAATAATTTCTATGACTTAGAAATAATTTTCTTAGGGTTATTGTCACGTTGCCCTATCATTTCTAGCCATTTGCATTTTTATTTTCCTTAATTTTCAATTTTTATAATTATTTTTTTGAAACAATTGTAAATAAACTTGAAAATTAAAGAAAAGTATCCTAGGCATGTTTTCTGTCCTTGGAAAAATTATGGAAGGTCCCTAAGAACATAAAGATAAACGCCTCAAAGTTTCATAATTTTTTGATTTATAAATAATTTTTAATAATTAAAATACTCCAAAGAGTATTTAATTAATTAAAAATTAAATACTGAGAAGAAAATTATGATTTTTGTCTCATAATTTTCTCCTTTTCAAGAGCTTTCCAGAGGTATTTTTGTCATATTTTTGTGACCTCTAGATAAAAAGATATTGATTTTTGAAGTTTTTAAGGTTAAAATGAATTTGTTTTTGAATATTGCGCCGCCAAACTCACCGCCGTTCGACGCGTGTCTTCGTACGCGTCGAACGAGTGGGAGGATCCGCTGCGGGGGATCATCCGCGTCGTTCATCCTTAAGGCGCAGGATCAGACGGCCGAAATAATTCAAATAAAAAATCTGAATTATTTCAAACCATTAAACTTTAAACATTAATATCTCATTCATTTCTTGATGAAATTGAGTGATTTTTTTTAAATGATCATCTGGATGAGAAGTATCCATCCATACGGTGATGATACACTTCTGGACTAGTATAAGACATGATATGTCGAAAATACAATTTATTTTGTAAAGAAAAATTCCATACCTTTGCCACAAGCAAATCGAAGCTAGATCGGACCTTATGGGTGCCTTCTGGGGCTCGAATAGAAGGTTATTGCTTGCAACAATTTGATCCGGAAGTCGGGCTTGGGGAGGAATTTTGAAGTACCTAATTTTGGGTCTGTTTTTGAAATTTGGTCGAATTGGCTCAAATAGGGTCGAACTATGGCTTGGATTTGATCCTAAAAGATTGCTTCGGGACTCTTAGGAAGACTTTTTATGTTGGGAGCAGGTGGATTTGGGCAGCCTATAGTTCTCCCTAATTTTTTTCTTCTCTCCTTGCTAGGTTCGACCATGGGGTCTTATTTATAACAAGGGGAGGTTATGGCTTAACTTATGATGTTCTAGGGGAGTAGTTACCTCCTCTATCAGCCCATTGGGTGAAGGAATTGGCTGGAGATAGGGATTGATGCTTCTCCCTAAGTTTTCCATGATGATCTCCATTGTTTTGTCTCTCACCCATTGGCTCATGTAAGAGGTGCATGGTGAGCTGCCTCTACTCTTCTTAGGGAGCTTACACCTCATTTCTTAAGCTTGGCAAATGGTGACGCACAAGCTCACGCCTCATTATTGCTCCTAACCATGGTAAGGGGGGGGGGTTTCATGCATGGTTTTCCTTCCATTGGGTGGCTTGGGAGGTGGGAGGTGAGGCCTCATGTTGGCCGGCCACCTCATGGCTAAATGAGGCTTAGGGTGAAGGAGAGAGTGACACCTCGCCCCATGCATCATGATGGGTATTAACCCATGGCTAAGTGGTCTTAATGTGGGCTTAATTATGTGTTAATTAAGCCTTAAGATGAATTTAGCCTAATTAATTATGAGAAGGTTATATGTCATTTCATTTCTTTTTAATTTCCCATTTTAATTAATTATTTTATTAATTAAAATTGTTGGAAAATATTTTATTAATCAATTTTTTAATTGAAAATAATTTCAATTTAATTAATTGATTAATTTTATCATTTTTGTCATTTTATGATTTTAATTTAATTTTCCTTTTAATTAATTATGTCATTTAATTAAAATATTGAAAATTGAATCATTAATCATTTTAATTAATCAAAATAATTTTGAAATTAATTATTGATTAATTTTGTTATTTTTATTTCATTTTTATCTATTTTAATCAAAATAGATAGGTGTTAACCAATTTTGACCTGGGTTGACCCAAGTCAGCCCAAATTGATCAATTTAATTTTAAAATGTCCAGTATTTGTGATTTTGCTATTGTAGGGTTTTAAATGTGTCATTGGGTGAAAGAGTTAACCTATGGGATCAACAGGGTAGGTCATTAGTTCTGGTTTGACCATTTTGACCAATGTTGACTTTTTAGGTCAAAAGGTTGACCTATGGGGTCACTGTGGTAGGTCATTAGGTCCGGTTTGACCAATTTGACCAAAGTTGACTTTTTAAATCAAAAGGTTGACCTATGAGGTCGACGGGGTAGGTCATTAGGTCTAGTTTGACCAATTTGACCAATGTTGATTTTTAGGTCGAAAGGTTGACCTATGGGGTCAACGGTGGTAGGTCATTAGGTCCAGTTTGACCAATTTGACCAATGTTGACTTTTAGGTCAAAAGGGTGACTATGAGGTCAACGGGGTAGGTCATTAGATGCGGTTTGACCAATTTGACCAATGTTGACTTTTTAGGTCAAAAGGTTGACCTATGGGGTCAACATGGTAGGTAATTAGGTCTGGTTTGACCAATTTGACCAATGTTGACTTTTTAGTTCAAAATGTTGACCCATGGGGTCAACAGGGTAGGTCATTAGGTCTGGTTTGACCAATTTGACCAATGTTGACTTTTTAGGTCAAAAGGTTGACTTATGGGGTCAACATGGTAGGTCATTAGGTCTGGTTTGACCAATTTGACCAATGTTGACTTTTTAGGTCAAAAGGGTGACCTATGGGTCGACGGGGTAAGTCATTAGGTGCAGTTTGACCAATTTGACCAATGTTGACTTTTTAGGTCAAAAGGTTGACCTATGGGGTCAACATGGTAGGTTATTAGGTATGGTTTGACCAATTTGACCAATGTTGACTTTTTAGGTCAAAAGGGTGACCTCTGGGGTCAACAGGGTAGGGCATTAGGTCTGGTTTGACCAATTTGACCAAAGTTGACTTTTTAGGTCAAAAGGGTGACCTATGGTGTCAACATGGTAGGTCATTATTTCTGGTTTGACCAATTTGACCAATGTTGACTTTTTAGGTCAAAAGGTTGACCTATGGGGTCAACAGGGTAGGTCATCAGGTATGGTTTGACCAATTTGACCAAAGTTGACTTTTAGGTCAAAAGGTTGACCTATGGGGTCAACAGGGTAGGTCATTAGGTCTGGTTTGACCAATTTGACCAATGTTGAATTTTTAGGTCAAAAGGGTGACCTATGGGATCAACAGGGTAGGTCATTAGGTCTGGTTTGACAAATTTGACCAATGTTGACTTTTTAGGTCAAAAGGGTGACCTATGGGGTCAACAGGGTAGGTCATTAGGTTTGGTTTGACCAATTTGACCAACGTTGACTTTTAGGTCATAAGGTTATTGACTCATTGTAAAATGAGGTCAACAAGCACACCTCCAATGCACATCCATGCGACATTCCTGCCAAGGGTGGCTTGGAAGGTTATGTTATTGCCCATATTTCTTATGATTCAGACATGGATTTTTGACAGACGCTTTTGGATGGATCAATAAGAAGTTTATACAGTCCGTTTTGAATTTACCTGGATTGTATGAGACATAAAATTTCTGAAGAAAATGTCATCATGACTAGATCAAGTTGTATGTTGTACTTTTAGCAAATTGGAATGAAAATGACTACGTCATATTTTGCCTTCACATCTTTTTGTGCAAATTGACTGGGAAACTCCATTAGAGTTAAATGAACTTTGAACGAATAACAGAAAAGAAAAAAAGAAAAAAAAATGAAGTTTTTTCTAAAAATCTAAATATTAAAATGAACTTCAAAATTCACATGAACATTAAATAAACAAAAAAAAGGGATCGTTAAGGGACAAATAAAACGAATCTAAATCTCAAATTGAATTCCGATCTGAATCCTCTGATTCGAATCTTTCAGTTCTTCTCTCAATCGAAATCTGTTTAAAGCTCTTTTGAAATTTGAATATTTTCCTCAACTTATTGCTAAGTCAAGTCTTTTCAGCTTGGTACACTTACCAGCTCATTTCAATTCTTTTTCTTCTGTGTCTTAGAGGATCAACTAGTTCTATTGACACGGAGCCACGAACTTTGTTCGATTTGGTTCTGATGGCATGAGACTGGGTCCCTCTTCATACAGATAAATCTTCGAGGCTAGAGCCTAACTTATAGTCCTCTTTCAAATTCCGAGACTGGTACCTAAATTCCAGTTCTCTTCTTTCGAGGTCGGTACCTAAATTCCAACTCTCATTCGAGATCGATACCTAAATTTCGATTCTCTTTCGAATTGATACCTAAATTTGAATTCTAAATTCTGAGACTGGTACCTAAATATCAGTTCTCTCCTTTCGAGGTCGGTACCTAAATTCCGACTCTCATCCGAGATTGATACCTGAATTTCGATTCTCTTTCGAATTGATACCTAAATTTCAATTCTAAATTCCGAGACTGGTACCTAAATTCCAGTTCTCTCCTTTCGAGATCGGTACCTAAATTCCGATTATCATTCGAGATCGATACCTAAATTTCGATTCTCTTTTGAATTGATACCTAAATTTCAATTCTAAATTCCAGTTCTCTTCCTTCGAGGTCGGTACCTAAATTCCGACTCTCATTCGAGATCGATACCTAAATTTCGATTCTCTTTCGAATTGATACCTAAATTTCAATTTTAAATTCCGAAATTGGTACCTAAATTCCAGTTCTCTCCTTTCGAGGTCGGTACCTAAATTCCGACTCTCATCCGAGATCAATACCTAAATTTCGATTCTCTTTCGAATTGATACCTAAATTTCAATTCTAAATTCTGAGACTGGTACCTAAATTCCAGTTCTCTTCCTTCGAGGTCGGTGAATGAGATCGATACCTAAATTTCGATTCTCTTTCGAATTGATACCTAAATTTCAATTCTAAATTCCGAGACTGGTACCTAAATTCCAGTTCTCTTCCTTCGAGGTCGGTACCTAAATTTCGACTCTTATTTGAGATCGATACCTAAATTTTGAATCTCTTTTGAATTGATACCTAAATTTCAATTCTAAATTCCGAGACTGGTACCTAAATTCCAGTTCTCTTCCTTCGAGATCAGTACCTAAATTCTGATTCTCATCCTTTTCGAGGTTGATACCTAAATTTCGACTCTCTTTCAAGATTGATACTTAAATTTCAATTCTCATCCCTTTCGAGATCAGTACCTAAATTCTGATTCTCATCCTTTTTCCGTCAATACTTAAACTCTGATTCTCACTCCGAGGCTGGTACCTAAATTCCAGTTCTCTTCGCAAATCCTGAGGTTGAAACCTAGGTTTCAATCCTCATTTCAAATCCAAATTTCAAACTTAAAATTTCCTTAAATCGATTTTAAATTAAACTTCAATCGAAATCCAAACTCATACATTGAAACTTGAAAAAGTAAACTAAAATCTAAATCGAATTCTCCAGATCTTGTGATTTGGAGTTCACCTCCTTTTCCATTCCCCAGCGAGAGTTCAGGGATCTCCAGTCTTGGAAATGTACCTGATACTCCCCAGCGGAAATTCTTCTTCTTCGTCCTAAGTTTATCACTTGGACATTTGTGTTGGTCTTGTTGATCTCTTCGGTCAACGCCAATACGCGCAGTGTGCTTGGTTAGCACACCACACCTATTGGGGGTCCATTTGTTGACCTCATTTTTGATGAGGTCTTTTCTCTTCTCTCTCCTTAGTACTTAGGATCTAGCCATAGGCTTTTCCTTTGACTAATTTTAGAGGTCTAGAAATGGAACCCACCATTTAGAAGTTCAAACACCTCTTAACTCCCTACAAACCCCACAAGCTCGATTGTAGACCCCCAATCACTCGAGGGTTGAAATCAAATGTGGAGGTTTAAAGGATGAGTTCCCCATAGGACTTCTTGGCCTTAGGAATACCACCGGTGGCTCAGTTCTAGTGAGGGTTGACCTGCACATACACTACACACTCACACACATTCCAAGTCCCAAAAGCACAATCTCACCCAACTTGACTTCCTGACTCATGTAGGTAATTCACATGGATGGTCCTTAACCCCTAAGCCCTTGACTAAGAGGGTCAGGAACAACATAGTGAATGCCGCAAATGATTCCTCTCATGACTCATATGGGTTTAATATGGTTTCATGGCTCAACCAAAGTGATTCCATTTTGCTCAAATTTGATCAATCTTCATTTTCCAAAATTTCAATTTTTGACCCCCCGGGCCCTACACCTACTGAACCTACCAAAAGCCCTTGAAATTACCCAAAATTACTCAAAATCAATCCTAAACTTCCCCCACTTAAATTGATCATCCATAGCCAAAAATACCAAAAATTCCAAAAGTACCCCCCAATACCCTCCAAATACCCAAAAATGTCGTTCTTAGCCCAAAAATCCAAAAATTCAGAAAATTAACAAAAAATTCCAAAAAATCCTAAATATTCCCAATTTCATTTTGTTCAACTACACCATGTGTTAATTTTGCCAATTTACCCCACTTTTACCAAAACCCCCAATTTGACCCATTTTAAACCCAAGTGAACCCAATGTCAAACCAAACCACCCCAATTGACCTCAATTTTAGTCCAATTCAATTCTAAACTTCAAATCAACATCCCCAATATCAATTTAGACCAAATCCAAGTCCAATTTGATTGACATTTGGGCTCAATTTTGAATTTGAAGCCTAAGACCCAATTTTAGCCCATGACCTAAACCTAGCTCAAACCAATCCAATTCAACTCCAATTGGCCCCAAATCTTTTCCAAAGCCTTCCTAACACCCCCATAAACAACACACTAACTTGATATGCCCAAAATTTGAACCGAAACTCCACCCAAACTTAACCTAAAACCAAAATCCCTTAAATTGACCTAAGCCCAAACCTAACCCAAATGGGCCCAAATCCTAAAATTAGAGCCCAACCAAAGTTAAAAACTCTTTGTGACACTCCCATGAAAATTTCTCAACATTAATTTTACATCAAATCCAACATTAGCCCAACTTTAGCCCAAGTTAACCCAATTTGACCCACTTTGGCCCCTTTACCAAAAGTCTAAAATTAAACCCAATTCAACTCCAAATTATTCCAAACCAATTCCAAATCATTCATGACACATTGTCGGCATATTTTTAGGTTGAGTATTTTATTTTGAGAAGGGGTCGCCATACAGAAATTGTCGGCGAATTTTTAATTTAATTTAAATAAATAATTTGAAAAGTAGTATTTGATTTCGAAAATAATTTTAAATTTGAAAATTTTAAGATATGAAATCAAGCCGATCTCACATCCCGAATAGTTTATATAAACGAGCATCGCATCACAAGCTGTGTATCTATCTCGAAGAATAGACACACTTGTTTGGTGATGGGGCTCGATTAAATAAACTAGAAGATTTGTGACATCCGTTTGGTACGCGAACCAATTTTATAAGCCGACAAATTCCCCTGCTTAATATGAAAGCATTAAACGGAGTTTATATTACCAGGTTCTTAAAATTCCCTATAAAGGCAAGCCCCTATAGTTAATTACATCTTAAATGACGGGAATCACATAAGAAAACTCGATAATAATCGATAATTCCGCTCTCGAGAATTTCAAAGTTTGAGTTTTCAAAGGATTGAATTTTGGAATTTCAATAGGGAGTGGATCAAGTTTGGAACATTTTGTTTTGGGAATTCAAAGGAAGAAAGGTAGGAGAAATCACAGATTCGAAGCGAACTCCGGCAATTTCCCGACTATCCTATTGTTTGGATTGAATTTAGGAAAGTCCTAATATTTATTTAATGTTTTGATCTTGCCAATTTTAATAAATTAGAACTTATATTTGTATGATAAAATCACACAAGTAGCCTTGAAGATGTGAGGGTTTATGTCGTATCGAACGACTACCTCGGAATCCTAAAACCGGTTAGGGCTTAATTTGCAATGCAAATGCCTAACAAAAGGTTGAGCATTTATGTTGCACTAGGCAAACTACCTCGAAGTCCTATGGCTTGGTTATTTAATTCTAGGAATGTTTAGTCGATGTAGATTCGAGTTTTCGCGATGACGATGGTCGTGCTGCCCACCATGCTCCGAGCTCCTTGTTGTTGCAGAGGTTTAGTTATAGAAGCCATAAATCAAGAGATGAGAAAAGTGTTTTGGTTTAGAGAAAATCTTAATTTCCAAGTGTTTTTTATATATTTTTTTAAAACAAATCTTAAAGTTGATTATAACAACACCGGTTAAGATCCCACTGTTCCATCCTTCCGGCATCGTTATTTTTATCGGATTCACTTAGTCCGGATGAATTTGCTAAACTCAACTAAATGAGTTCCACACTTTCATTTAGACCGTGGGAAATCCCGTTAGCAACACGTAGGTTACATCATCCGAGGTATTCCCGATCATCCAACAAGACGTTTTAATTTAGTTATAATTGTAGTTTTGTGTTCTGTTTGTGATTAAATTTTGAGTTGTTTTATATTTTGAAATGTTGTGGCGGTGAATTTTATCTTGCAATGACTTTTAATTTAGTTTTGGTTTCGGTTTGGGACTACCCTAAAGGTGTGGGTTTTCATGCAACAGTTGTTTATCATGCAAGAAAAGTAAGTGCGATGCGATTAAATAAATTGCAATAAGGTAAAGTGCAATAAAATAGAAGCGAACCTGGAGGGTCTTCCAGTCATCCCAAGCTGCACTTAAAACATAATTTGAATATTTAAGCAAGTTCCTAGGTAAAGCTAAGGGAAGGGTTATGATTTTCTACCAAGTTCCTAATCCTATAGCTAGTCATTTCCTATGACGTCTAGGTTCTTGTGTTTTGGTTTGAGGATGATTTTCTTCATCAAAGAATAATTAAGTTCAATTGTTCTTATAAACATCCTATCATATTGAGGAAGTGCTTAAGACGAGTCTTAAACATCTTTTTAATACCGCTAGAATTGTTTTAAGTCCAAATGAATTTAATTATACAAATGAATTAATCGTCCGGGAATTCAAGTTTTGTTGTTATCTTACTCGAGTGAACTAGGACATTTGAATATCCTATGAGTGAAGTATCACTTCATTTAACGTTCGTTTAGGAGTTATGATAACAAAAGCTTTCGAGGGCAAATTGATGTTCAAATGGTTTGTGATTTAATTTCGGTTAACGGGTTTAAATTTGTAATAATGTTTAAGTTGCTTTACATTTATTTTAAAATTCTTTATGTCTTAGGTGATGTTATTTTTAATTTAATTTAACTTTAATTTAATTTAATTTGGTTTAGTTTTAATTTTAATTTAATTTAATTTGATTTGATTTTAATTTTAACTTGATTTTATTATTTTAATTTAATTTAATTTAATTTAATTTAATTTAATTTAATTTGATTTAATTTGATTTAATTTGATTTAATTTGATTTAATCTAATTTAATTTAATTTGTTTTAATTTAATTTTATTTAATTCAATTTAATTTAAAATTTGATTTAATTTAATTTTAATTTTAATTTAATTAAAATTTTAAAAGGGTTTAATTTAAATAATTTAACTTTAATTTAATTTAATGATTAAGTCTTTTAGCATTTTAAATCATAAATTTGGATTATCATTTTAATTAGGAATTAAATATTATTGAGATGATTAATTTAGGGATTTTTAAATTAAAGAACAAATCTCTTCCTAATAATATCCCTATTTTAATAATTCCAATTTTATTATTCTTCCAAATTTAATCAATTATTTAATTAAGGTCTATTTCAATTATTTTCAAATTGTTTGGTAGGTTTCTACTCTTTAATTATTTAAATTCTAATCATCCAAATCATATTAGGATCAGATATTTTACTCTTTAATTTTATTAAGCCTAAAGTTTTAATTAAAGGTTAAAATTTTAATTACCATTTTGCCCTTCAAGCTTAATAATTCCATAACTCACTAAATTGAGCTTAAATGAACTTGAAATTTTTATGTGACTTCACTCATATGTCAATAAAGACATGAGAGGGGAAAATGTGATTTTTACGTATTTAATTTATTTATGTAATTATTTTTGGTAGACAATAGGGATTTCAAGGAAAATTTAATAATATGACCAAGGGAAAGTTTATGTCCTTAAGAAAATTATGAGACATTACTAATGACCAGAGGACCACTTGGACCAATTTTTGGTGATTTTTTTAATTATATTATTTTTATTATAATTATTTTGAGATTTGGATTATTAATTAATTTAAAAATAAAATAAAGGTTAAAAAATAAATTTTATATTTTTCAAAAATCTCTCTGATATCAAGGAAATCAGAGAATCAATTTTTATAATTTTCTGATTTTTCTTTGATTTATTAGAATTATTTTAGTGGAAATGCTAAAAAAAATACATTTTTTAATTTTAAAATTACCTTAGGGCTTTAAAATTTAATATCTCATCAAATAAACCTAAGAAAAATATGGGGTTTGTTCCTAAGTGATTATAATTCAAAATGTGACATTTTAGTGAATTTTATTATTTTTGTGATTTTTATTATTTTTATTTATTAAAATATTAAAATAATGCAAAAAATTAACCTTTTTAGAAAATTGCAATTTTATTTTTATTAAATTCCCCTGATATCAGAGAGGCTCCAAAACCAATTTGGTGAATTTTTGAAAAGTATTTTGAAAGTTATGAATTTTTAAAGTTTAAAATGGCTAAATGGCTTAATCAACCCATTTAGTTGGGCTAACCAAGTCCGATTGACTTCAAATTTTTATGGTGGGTTCCTCTGATCCTAAAGGTCAATGGAGAATTGATTTCAAGTCAATTTGATGTATGATTAGCTCTAATTAATTAAGGACCTATTTTGGGTGTTTAGGCTAATTAGGGTTATTCCAAGTGAATTAATTCAAAACCAATTTTTCCTAGGGTCCTCTGGTCATAAGAAACATCACCAAATTTTACTAGAATTTATTTCATAACATGCTAATTACTGGATTTAAAATACTCAAAACAGCAACATGAATTTAAAAAATCAATAACTTCTCATAGGGATGGCCTCTGACTTTGGAAAATTCAGGGAATGTTCCCAAATTCGGAGGCTTAAAAGCCACATGGTCTCATGCCATAGTGAATTTCCTATATGCATGGAGAATTAAAACAATACGGAGGGTAAATAAATCATTAAAAATAAAATACTTGATGAAATTAAATGATTTCTTTTCCACATTATTCTCCTCCGTTCACCGAGCGAGATGGTATTTTTATTTTATTTTTCCGATTTTTCTACACAAAGTTATGCATTTTTGAAGTTTAGGGAATTAAATAAATAAAAAATACCCTAATTTCCTACTTATCCACGCGGCGCCACGCCATCCTCGGCAGCTCCGAAACGCCGCGTGTCGCGGCGGCCATTCGACGCCGCCATCCGACTCGGCGCTCGGGGGCTCGCCGTATCGTTCCATCTCCCCATCCGGCGCGATCCTGGCCGTCCGTCCGCGCGTGTATGGAATGAACGAAATCCGTTCATCGTCCCCAAGCGTCCTCGCCCGAGAGCCGTCCACACTAAAACCCTAAGAACTCACTCATTTCTCAACGGATTTTCGTGTTCTTATGCTCTATGGATTCGTCTTGAAGAGACGAATACATCTATACGTGATCATGCATTGAAATTAAGGCATTTGGAATAGAGAATCTCCAGAAGCTCGGGATAAAGAATTAGCTCATACCTTTGCTCAGAGAAATGTGGCTTCAATCTGAGGGTTGTGTCACTTTCGATTGGGTCCCAGCAAGCTCCAGATGAAGTCTCCTGGTTTCATGAATCGCCTAGGTATGATTTCGACCAAGCCCGATCACAAAGCTTGGAGTCTGGAACAGATGGGTGGCCTGGAGAGGGGGCTTTTGCTGGTGGACTCCTTCTCTTGGTACGGTGAAGGTGTAGGACCAATCAATTTGAGGATTGATCGGCTGTGGAGAAGTGTCCTGGTTTTGGGTGGAATTTTGGCTGAGAAATTGGGCTCTGTTGGTGGGGATTAGGGCAAATTGTCACTGGGATCAACTGCTCTAAGTATGGAGAGTGTTCTGGAGCAATTTTAGCAGGGTTTCAGAAAGGTCTGGTTCAAAACCTCTCATGGCCGAGAGGGGGTGGTGTTTAAATAGGAGAGGGTGGAGGGCCTCCCAGGGGGAGTTAGGGCTTGGGATCAGCTGCTCTTGGCAAGAGAAGAACGACTACAATGGCCACTGGAGATGGGGCGGCTCGGCGGTGAGAATTCCGAGTTTGGGCTCACATATGAGATCTCGGCTCTGGTGGTTTCCGGCGGCTTTGGTGGTCGGCCGGCCGGGGTCGAGTCACCCTCGAGGTCGGGGAGGTCGTGGCTGGGGCTTAGTGCGATCAATCGGCATTGGCCATGTGTAAAGGGTTTGATTTAGATGGAATGGGGGAGGAGCTAATTTTGGGTCCAAATGGGTCCAAGTCATGGATTTAGGTTTGGTTCACCCTCCAAGGCCTGATTTTTGGGCTAAGGGAGTCGGGTAAGTCGGCTAGCTTAGTGGGGAGAAGTCACCATCTAAGTACATTTATGTTTAATCAAGGTTTAGAAGAGTCATGAAAAGGCATAATCACCCTTAAGGGAATCATTAAAGGACTCCCTCCCTTTGCCAAAAATGACATGGTGATGTGTAAAGTGGCTCCCATGGCTTGCATATGGCTTGTGCATGGCTTCATGACTCCATTTGGCTTGGGGCAAAGCTTAGTCAATTTCATGGAAGTAGATTTTAGGAATCTTGGCATTTTTGGTGGAAATTTGGATGAAGCTTGATTTGGAATGGTTTAATGATAATTTTGAAACTTAGGGGTGATATCGATTAAAGGTATGATGAAAAGAAATTGCCATGTGGGCTTTAGGGCCAATTTTGGGCTTTTGTATTTGGTGGAAATGGGCTTTTAGAATGGTTTAGGAAAGTGGGCCTTTAGGTTTGAAAACAAATTGGTGGATGGAAATTTTGTGAAGGATTGGGCCAAACAAATGTTGGGTTTAGCTCATGGATGTGCCATGAGTGATTTGAAGCAAGTTGGGAGTGATTTGGGTTTGAATTGGGTTGAATTTGGGCTTCTTTGGTGAATGGGCCAAGATAGGTCAAATTGGGCTAACTTTGGCCAATGTTGGGCTAGGGTTGAAATTGATGTAAAATAAATGTTGGGAATGTTGAATTGAAGTTTAGAATTGAATTGGACCAGAATTTGGGTCAATTGAGTAGGTTTGGTTTGACATTGGGTTCACTTTGGGTTAAAATGGGTCAAATTGGGGGTTTTGGCAAAAGTGGGGTAAATTGACAAAATTGGCCCATGGTGTAGTTGAACAAAATGAAATTGGGAATATTTGGGATTTTCTGGAATTTTTTGGGAATTTTCCGAATTTTTGGATTTTTGGGTCAAGAGGGGTATTTTGGGTATTTGGAGGGTATTGGGAGGTATTTTTGAAATTTTTGGTATTTTTGGCTATGGATGGTCAATTTGAGTGATGTGTGAATGTTTGTGATTGGTCTTGAGGAATTTTGGGTGATTTGGGATTTTTGAAAAATTTGGGTGATTTCAAGGGCTTTGGGTAGGCTAGGCGGGTGTAGGGTCCCGGGGGTCAAAAATTGAAAATTTGGAAAATTGAAGATTGGGTGAATGTAAGTGGAATGAAATCATTTTGGTTGAGCCATGAAGCCATATCAAGCCCACATGAGCCATGAAGGGACTCATTTGAGGCATCTACTATGTTGTTCCTAACCCTCTTAGCCAAGGGCTTAGGGGTTAAGGACCATCCATGTGAATCACCTACATGAGTCAGGAGGTCAAGTTGGGTATGGGTGTGGTTTTAGGAGGTGTGTGAAAGTGTAGTGTATAAGTGTAGTGTGTGTGTGTAAGTCAGCCCTTCACTAGACCAGGCCACCCAGGGCAGTCTTAAGGCCAAAGAGTCCTATAGGAACCTATCCTTTAAACTTCCACATTTGATTTCAACCCTCTAGGTGATTAGGGGTCTACGATCGAGTTTGTGGAGTTTGCGGGGAGTTAAGAAGTGGTTTGAACTTCTAGGTGGTGGGTCCCAATTCTAATCCTCTAAGATAGTCGAAAGGAAAAGCTGAGGCTAGATCCTAAGTACTAAAGAGAAGAAGAGAAGACCTCATCAAAAATGAGGTCAACAAATGGACCCCCAATAGGTGTGGTGAGCTGACGGAGCACACCGCGCGTATTGGTGTTGACCGAAGCGATCAACAAAACCAACACAAACGTCCAAGTAACAAACTTAGGACAAAGTAGAAGAATTTCCGCTGGGGAGTGTCAAGTATATCTCTGAGACTGGAGATTCCTGAACTCTCGCTGGGGAAAGGAAAAGAAGGTGAATCCCAAATCACATGATCTGGGGAATTTCAATTTAGATTTCATTTTGTTTCAATTTAAGTTTTGATGTGTGAGCTTAGATTTTAGTTTGAGTTTCAATTTAGATTGAAGTTTTGTTAAGATTAATTTGAAGGGATTTGATTCTTGAAATGAAAATCGGAATTTTGTGATTTTAGATGTAATATCTTCAACCTCGAAAGGAAATTGAATTGATTAGATTGAATCATTACAATGAGGAGAGATCTCAGAGCAATGCGGTATTGGATGTAAAATCCTTAACCACAAGAGTTTGATTTTGATGTATTTCATCGCAATAGGGAAAGAATCCTAAAACAATGCAGTCTCGGATGTAAAAAGCTTCAACCCCAAAAGTTTGAATTTGATGTATTTCATTGCGATAGGGAAAGGATCCTAAGGAAATGCAGTCTCGGATGTAAAATCCTCAATTCCAAAAGTTTGAATTTGATGTATTTCATCGCAATAGGGAAAGAATCCTAAAGCAATGCAGTCTCGGATGTAAAATCCTCAACCCCAAAAGTTTGAATTTGGTGTATTTCATCGCAACAGGGAAAGAATCCTAAAGCAATGCAGTCTCAGATGTAAAATCCTTAACCCCAAAAGTTTGAATTTGATGTATTTCATCGCGATAGGGAAAAAATCCTAAAGCGATGCGATCTCGGATGTAAAATCCTCGACCCCAAAAGTTTGAATTTGATGTATTTCATCGCGATAGGGAAAGAATCCTAAAGCAATGCGGTCTCGGATGTAAAATCCTCGACCCCAAAAGTTTGAATTTGATGTATTTCACCGCAATGGGTAAAGAATCCTAAAGCAATGCAGTCTCGGATGTAAAATCCTCAACCCCAAAAGTTTGAATTTGATGTATTTCATCGCATTGGGGAAAGAATCCTAAAGCAATGCAGTCTCGGATGTAAAATCCTCAACCCCAAAAGTTTGAATTTGATGTATTTCATCGCAATAGGGAAATAATCCTAAAGCAATGCAGTCTCGAATGTAAAATCCTCAACCCCAAAAGTTTGAATTTGATGTATTTCGTCGCAATAGGGAAAGAATCCTAAAGCAATGCAGTCTCGGATGTAAAATCCTTAACCCCCAAAGTTTGAATTTGATGTATTTCATCGCAATAGGGAAAGAATCCTAAAGCAATGCAGTCTCGGATGTAAAATCCTCAACCCCAAAAGTTTGAATTTGATGTATTTCATCGCAATAAGGAAAGAATCCTAAAGCAATGCAGTCTCGGATGTAAAATCCTCAACCCCAAAAGTTTGAATTTGATGTATTTCATCGAGATAGGGAAAGAATCCTAAAGCAATGCAGTCTCGGATGTAAAATCCTCAACCCCAAAAAGTTTAATTTTGATGTATTTCATCTCGATAGGGAAAGAATCCTAAAGCAATGCAGTCTCGGATGTAAAATCCTCAACCCCAAAAGTTTGAATTTGATTGAGATTTGATTTGAGATCTGGAAAGATTGAATTTGAAATTTGATTGAGATTTGATTTGACATTTGGAAAGATAGAATTTGAAATTTGATTGAGATTTGATTTGACATTTGGAAAGATTGAATTTAAAATTTGATTGAGATTTGATTTGGAATCTGGAAAGATTGAATTTGAAATTTGATTGAGATTTGATTTGGAATCTGGAAAGATTGAATTTGAAATTTGATTTAAAATTTGTGCTCATTTTGTTTGTCCTTTAACGATTCAAATTTTATTTTATCGTGAACTTGGAGTTCATCATTTTTCCATTTAGATTTTCTTAAGGAAAGTTTTCTTTTATTCTTTTTTTTGGTTTCTGTTCTGTTCTTTGTTCGAAGTTCATTTAACTTTAATGACGTTTCTCAGTCAACTTGCACAAAAGAGGTGAAGGCCAAAAATGTGACATAGTCACTTTCATTCCAATCATGTTGAAGATACATCATACAACTCGATCTGGAATACATCTCATACAATCCATGTAGACTCAAAACAGACTATGTATGATCTTTGTCGATCCATCCAAAAAAGGTATCTGTCAGAAAACCATGTCTGAATAGTGAGGTACATGGTTAATAACATCACCTTCCAAGCCATCCTTGGCAAGGATGCCGTATGGATGTACGTTGGAGGTGTGATATTTTCCATGTAACTCACAGTTTGTAAGGCCGGAGGCTCTCTAGCTCCGGTCCGGCTGGAAGTGGTAAGGTGCTTTCTCGTCATCCATCCTTCGAAAGTAACCGAGATCCGCTTCATTGGTACTCCCGGTATGCAATGTTTAGCGACATCCGCTCCGTTGCCCTTCAGTATCATGACGGAACCTACCGGTAATGGTATCTTTACTGGCCCTCGGAACTCACCTGGGCCCGCTATCCGGAGGTCAGATCCGAACATGATATTACACTCGTTCAGAGAAGAAACTATGCAGAAAGGTCTGACAAAGTAGTGGTGATCTATGTGCGGGGGTATGCAGTCACCCTTCTTGTAGATGTTAATGATGCAACTGTTGGGTATGCAATCTGCTAGCAGTACCCTCCATGTTATTATTCTCTTTACCATCCTTTTGATGACTAATGGCATTGGATCCACCTGGCCATGAAGGAGTATCCCTGGTAGGTTTCCCTTCCTGTCTTCTGCGAAGTTGTAGCAGCATCCACATTATATTGTAATTCTCCCTTTCCCTGGCATCCATCTCCGGGGTTCTGAGTAAGTGTTTTCTCTTAGGCGGCTCGCTCGACCCATTCTTTTCAAATCCCGGATGCAGTCCAAGATTTGTTGTTGTTCGTATTTTGAGAACACGTCTGTATGTAGCTCGAGGCCTTCTAGTATATTGATCCTCCTGCCTCTAATTCTCTCGAAGTATTCAAAGGTTTTCTTCTCGACATTCTGCATTCTTTCTAGCTCGTATTCTGGAATAATTTGCAAATGGCGAGGCATGGTGACGTACTGTGGGATATAGTCACTTTCCTCGTATTGCAGGCTTGCTGGTGTGAAGTCTGAGTCAATCTCTATTATCTCTCCATCTTTCACCCTCTTTTCATCGAGTGCAAGGCTTACGCCATTTCAAAAGTTCAGGACCAACCGCCCGTTCGACATTTCCCTGCGAAAAGCTAAGGAAAAGGATCAGGGGCTGTACTAAGAACAAGAACATTAAGAAAATGTTTATTTAAGACATTTTTTTTATTATTCCTTTTATATTTTCAAATTTAACAGGAATGAAGTGGGAAAATATCAGGAAAGAGATTTTGATATGGAAGAGAAAACAAGGAAAACTTTATTATCATGATTTTATTTTTATTTTATTTTTTTTAGCACATTTTTTATTATTTTTGGGTTCGGACCCTGTCTTAAGTAATTACTTCTCCCGTGCTTCTAGGGATGGAGACTTCATTCCTTCGAAACATTAGGTAGCATAATACTTCTTCAAGTATCATCCGTTGATCGGAAGCATATGTCGTTCTCATTGGCAGTTCACTAGCTGGTAGGAGCCTCCTGAGTAGACTGCCTCAACCACAAACGGCCCTTCCCAAGTCGGTTCAAATTTTCCTCCTATCTTGCGGTGTGCAAGAATAGGTCTTTTGAGAACGAGAACTAAGTCACCAACTTTGAAGGTTCTTGGGCGGACCCGGTTTGTCATGGGCTTCGAACCATCTTAGCTTGGTATAGTTCTAAATTCTGCTGCGCTGCAAGTCTTTTCCCTTCCAGTCTTTCTAATTCCTTTAGTCGTAGTTTGGCATTCTCTTATGTCGTGATTTTGTTTGCAACTGCAATTCTGAGTGAAGGAAGCTGAACCTCTAAGGGTAACACTGCCTCGGACCCATACACCAGAGCGTAAGGTGTAGCTTGAGTAGGAGTTCTGAAAGTTGTCCGGTAGGCCCATAAGGCTTCTAATAACTTCTCGTGCCAATTTCTCTTATTATCGTCCAAAGTTTTCTTTAAAATTTGAACGAGAGTTTTATTAAAAGCCTCGGCCAGGGCCGTTTGCTCTTGGGTAGTAAATTGTTGAATATCGCCGGTCGATTCCGTGTCTCCCGACAAAATTGTTGATTTTTGTGCTTCGAATGCCGACCCATTATCCGAGATGATCCCGTGCGGCACTCCGAAACTCGTAGACAACTTGGTTCTTGAAAAGCTGTTGCACGTGGTGTGCTTTCACTTCTCTAAGTGGAACTGCCTCTGCCCACTTGGAAAAGTAATCTGTAGCCGCAAGAATGAAGCGATGTCCTTTTGAAGATGGTGGTTCTATTGGACCCACTATATCCGTGCCCCAACATTCGAATGGCCATGATGCAATTGTCGGATGTTGCACATTTGGAGGTTGGTGTAGAACCACTCCGTGCACTTGGCATTGGTGACAGCTCTTGGCGATTTTCATGCAGTCGGTCATCATCGAGGGCCAGTAGTACCCTAGTCTTTTAATTTTCATTTTCATCTTCGGACCCGATCGAGTGAGCGCCACGTGAGTCCTGAATGCACCTCTTTAACAATTTCACGGGCCTCGGACCCGCTTAGGCACCTTAGCCACATTTGATCGAAAGACTTTACGTATAACGTGTTGTTTATTAATGCGTAGGACGAGTTCTTTTCTTGATCCGATGGGCTAACGACCTATCGTCCGGTAGTTTTCCTGTTTGCGGGTAGTCATGTAATGGTCGTCGCCAATCTTCTGTGTTTTCACGTCACTGTTGCAACCGATTCTTCTTCTTTTTCGATTTGTGTATTGTGTCTATGTTGAGTCGTGATAGGACCCGACGTCCGTGAACCGACACTTCCACCGATTCATCTTGCAAGCGGTGCAAATTCTTTGGCGAGGCGAGCTAACGCATCTGCTAAAGCATTTTCTTTTCTGGGGATTTTATAGATCGTCACATTTGGAATCTGTTCCAACAGCTGTATGGCATACTGGAAGTATTGATCGAGTCTTGGCTTTAAAATTCCGTACTCGTCCGCGATCCGTTGAATGATTAACTGCGAATCCCCGTAGATGTTGATGTCCGTTATCCCCATTTGAATAGCTAATTCCGGCTCCGTTATGAGGGCTTCGTATTCCGCTTCGTTGTTTGTACACGGCTCCGTCAAGTGGTAGGAGTATCTTAACATCCCCCGCTCCGGTGTTATAAAGATTAGTCTGATCCCTGCCTTACCGGGCACTATCACTTGCGATTCTTCGTCTTTGTGTGCTCAAGATGCTCCGTCGAAATATAATTCCCAACGTCGATCATCAGGGTCTTCTAGGCTCATTATTTGTTCATCCGGCAAATCGTCATTGAGAGGAGATTCGCCGTGCAAAGGGTGTGCTGCGAGGAAATCTGCTAAGACTTGTCCCTTTAAGGCACAAAGAGGCACGAAAGTTATATCGAATTGCAATAATATCATCGACCATCTGGCAAGTCTGCCGGAAAGCGTTGGACGAGTCATCAAGTATTGCAATGGATTAAATTTCGAGATCCGGTTGACCTTATGAGAAAGCATGTAGTGCCTGAGCTTTTGAGTGGCGAAGATCAGGGCCAAACAATGCTTCTCAATTGCGGGATATCTTATTTCCGTCGGAAGTAAACGACGACTTAGATAGTAAAGAGCATTTTCTTTACCCTCATCATTGACCTGGGCTAACAAGGCTCCGAGAGAGTCGTCTAAAGCCGCGGTATAAAGTATCAGCGGTCTACCTGAGACTGGGGCTGCTAAGACAGGAGGTGTCATTAAATATTGTTTAAATGTCCTCGAAGGCCTTCTGGCATTTCTCTTCCCAAATAAAATTGGCGTCCTTTTTAACTAATGTTGAGAAAGAATGACACCTACCTGACAAGTGTGAGATAAAGAGTCGAAGATATGTCAGCTTCCCTTGAAAAGATCGTAGTTGCTTTAAGGTTTTAGGAGGCGGCATTTCTAAGATAGCTTTAATCTTTTCGGGGTCGATTTCAATTCCACGATGTCGGACAACGAATCCTAAGAATTTCCCGGAGGTGACGCCGAAGGCGCATTTTAAGGGATTCATCTTAAGGTTAAATTGTCTTAATCGTTCGAAAACAATTCTCAAATCATATAGGTGGTTTTCCTTTACTTTGCTTTTGATGACCACATCGTCCACATAGCATTCGACTTGATTGTGGATGAGATCATCAAAAATTCTTGTCATTGCTCTCTGGTAGGTTGCTCCTGCGTTCTTCAGCCCGAATGGCATCACTATGTAGCAATATACTCCGATCGGCGTTCTGAATGCTGTAAGTTTTTCATCTTCCGGAGCCATTTTTATCCGGTTGTATCCCGAAGATCCATCCATGAATGAGAATATTTCATGTGTCGAAGCAATGTCGATCATTAATTCGGAATTGGTAGAGGAAATTCATCCTTTGGACATGCCTTGTTTAAATCTCCGAAATCCACACAAATTCCGATCCGACCATTCTTCTTTCGATCGGCACCACATTGGCTAATCAAGTCGGGTATTGTTCTTCACGGACAAATTTAGCGTCTATTAGCTTTTTAACTTCGAGCTATGACTTGTTGTTTGATTTCTAGACGCATTCTTCCGGGACCTTGTACGACTGGAACGTAGTAGGATCCACTCCTAGCTTATGAACTTCGACCTCTGGAGCTAATCCTGGCATCTCATCGTAGTTCCAAGCAAAACAGTCTTTAAATTCTATTAATAACTTGATTATTTCTTCGGAGTCCTCTTTATTGAGTAAGGAGCTAACAAAGGTAGGTCTAGGTTCTTCGCTAGTACCTAAGTTAACTTCCGTTAACTCATCTATTGTAGATTTGATCTCTTCTTCGAATTCTGGTGGAGCGTCTCCAATTTGTAAATCTTCAAATTCTTCTATAGTTTCCATGCAGTTTTCATTAGACTCGCAAGTGACAACCAAGCAAAATTCGGTATCGTCAGTCGATCCTACCGTGCCGAAACCGAGACCATGCTTTGAATTGGGTGGACGACCGGAGTTATTCCATAATTTTTCAAAAATGTTGTGATTGACCTTTTGTCCATTGTCGGGGTAAGAAACCACGCTGAATTAAATTTTGAACACAGGGAGAGTACCACTCAAAAGGTAATTCCATTAATTCTAATGAAGTGACATCTTCAAATTGTACATTATTTTCAGTTTTGGAGGAAGGAGCGCCACGGTAGAATTTGATGGGCTTTGCACCGCCGCTACGTACCTCTTTGACCACCATACCCTCGATCTTATTAGAATGAATTGGGGTCAGGGTCATAGTATGTACATAGTGGTTAATCTTCTCGTACATCGATTTATATTCTTCATTCTTTTCATCTTCGAGTGGGATCCTGAATTGCGGCTTCTTCCGACTTATTGTCGCTGCTTCTTGTTTGATCTCTTTTTCTTCTTCGGAGCTCGTCTTCCCAATCAACATTGATGGTTGGTTTCCTCCGTCAACCGTCCTAACGTCTCGCCACAACCTCGTCCCCGGCCTCGACCTCGGATGCGAGTTGTGGAGAAACCTTCACCATCTCGCCGTAAGGGAGTGGTGAGTGACTCGTTGGACTAGAACTTCGGGTTCTTCGTCATCCCGAATTTCCTTTGTTTCATTCGTTATGGTATCTCCGGAGAAGATTGTTTTCTTCGGAGGTGCATAATAAGCCGCATCTTCATGAATTCCAATTTCATGTACGGAGAATGGTTGTAAGTCACCTTTGATGCACTCGTTCCCCTCCATCGTAGTATTTGATGCACCGATGTAGAGATGATGGTACCATCCGGTTTTCATGTATCCATGGTCGGCCTAGTAGAGCGTTGAATGACGTTTCTGAATCAATTATGTGAAATTTTGCGGTTGTCCTTGCCAAGTCACCGGTCTTCATTAGCAGTGTTATTGATCCGAGGGCTCTTTCTCCTTTCTGGTTGAATCCTCTTAATAACATTTTGTCTGCTTCAAGCTCGCGAGCATCAATTTCCAAGTATACTAGTGTTCGAAGATTCATTATATTGATTGATGCTCCTGGATCCACCAATACTCTGGAGAGTGTAAACTTCCCAATTGTAACTGAAATGTATAACGGTCGGTTGTGGTATGCTGTCCCAAGTAGTAGGTCATTGTCCGTGAAGGTAACATCTCGCTGTTCCTTTAACTAACAAACCTCATCTAAGGAATCTCCGGCCATTTGAGCTAAGCAAATTTTCGGATCAAGTAAGGCCTTGATCAGAGCTTCTCTCATCTCCTTTGATAAGATGAGAGCGTCGTAGATGCTCAGTTTGGCCGGTAGTTTCCTAAGATGGGCTAGCACGTTGTAGTCCAATTTATTTTCATGTGTCTCGGCTTCTTCCCGAATGGATATTTCTTCTGCCGGGGTTGATTCTTCTTGAACAACCACCTGCTTTCCTTTGTCCTTTGGACCCATTCTCAGAGGTAGAACTCTTCCACTTCTTAAGTTAACCTCTATAACTCGCAAATAGATTCGTTGCTTGTTGAACTCTCGTAGCCTCCTTGATGGATGTCTTCTTCGTCATTGTGATCGTCGAGATTGTGAATGATTTGAGAATTGTCATTTTGTATCGAAATCGATGTCCGGATTGTCGCTAGTTACGTAATCGTTAGAAACAGTCAAAACGCCGCCAACGCCATAACCCTTGTCATTATAAGATCCCACCGGAGTGAGCAAATAATCATACAGAGTCAGAGGTTCGAGGGATTCCTCCCCCGAATCAGAAACAACTATCCTAGGATAAGCAGCCCGTAGTCTAGCCTTAGGAGCCTCGGTCTTCTCTTCTTCGTCGATTTTTTTTCTTCTCTTCAATTGTCTCTTGTTGAGGTGGTTCTTCCATCGCAAGTGATAGTATCGACTTAACAGGTTTCGAACTCTGAATTGAGGCTCGCACCGAAGCGGTTTGGATGTGATCCAAAATCTTTTTCGAAGACATTGTCCAAGCGGTAGCCCATCCATCATCAGTCACATAGGGATCTATCGGAACAATGAGATCAGTCGAGACAACATTGACGGAACCTCCTTTACGGGGTTCCTTCATGTATTCCTTCGGGATCGTTATATTCCCTTTCCGAAGATTGTTGTTGAGCCAACTTTTGAAGGTAATACAATCTTCTATCTTATGCCCGAGCATCCAGGTGGTAAGGGCAAAAGTTGGGATCGCCTTTCTTGTTGACTTCTTCCGGTCTCTTAGGTTCGCGCAGTTGGAAATCCGGAGTCTTCATCGATTGCTGAGAACATTTTCGATCTTGCCTCATTCTTGAACGGATACTCTCGCTCGAAGTTCCCTTAACGTACGTTGCGTACGAGGCGGTTGTTCATACTGTTGAGATGACTGATAGCTGGGTCGGGGTTGCTGGTAATTCTGTTGAGGTTGTTGCGGCCGTTCTGACGATATTTGTATCGGTTGCTTGCCTTTATCAACAGCTGCAACGATTTCGGATTTCTTTTCAAAAGTTTTCACAGGCTTTTGCTTGTCTGTTTTGTCGGTGAAACTTAATTGCTTCGCCTCCTCTTGCAAGCTTCCGGCCTTGCTTAACAACTTCTCGAAAGTCTTAATAGTAAA
Source organism: Papilionanthe hookeriana x Papilionanthe teres (assembly GCA_022702705.1). NCBI lineage: Eukaryota > Viridiplantae > Streptophyta > Magnoliopsida > Asparagales > Orchidaceae > Papilionanthe > Papilionanthe hookeriana x Papilionanthe teres. The sequence goes on from CM040426.1 coordinate 31,625,681, forward strand.
TCCTTGAGGAGAAGTGCTTTATCGGCCGTGAATGCTCTTTAGTAAAATTCCAACCGCATGCTCGTTCTTGTAGTCGTGGCTCACACTTCATACTTAGATTCCTCCATCGAAGTATGTAGTCCACTAAAGTTTCGTTCGGCTCGCCTTCTCTACCACTAAATCACCTATAGTGATGTGGTGCCGAGCTCCGACAAATCGCTTGATGAACGGGTTCTCTAATTCTTAAAATGTCTTCACCGAACCGTTTGGTAATTCCGCATACCAATCAAAGGCGATCCACGATGAGTCGCCGACAAATTGTCTGAAGAGTAAGGAATCACTTCCGCCGGCATTGCAACATCTGGCACGAAAATATGCAACATGCTGCCGAGGGTTTCCGGTTCCATCAAAGGTCTTGAACAGAGGTGGTACAAAGCCTCTCGGATATTGGACAACGTCGAATTCTTCGGGGTAAGGTCTACCCGTCCGAATGGATGTCCCGCTCTTTGATTGTGCCAAGGCTTCTCGCACCTGCTGTTCCACCAAGTTTTTGATATCCTTTTCCGGAATCATGCTTTGTGTTGAATCCATTTTTAACTGATCATCCCCGTTGACGAACGTAATCTCCTTTCCTCCGTCTACAATGTGAATGACCTCTGGGGGTGTCTCTCTTTGGGGTTGCACTTGACTTTGGAGAGTGGCTAGGGCTACAGCCATCTCTTCCATCCTTTTTGCCATTTGGGCGATTGTATCATCTTTCTCTTGAAGCTGCCTCCTCATTACTTCGATTCCTCTCTTCTCGCTACTTGCGGGGCACCTTGTGAAGCTGACGAAGCTCGTGTTTCAACCATGTTAATTTCTGCATATTCATCATCCATAAACTCTAACGAATCAATCTCATCTCCGAATTTCTCTTCTCTTTCCTTTGCTAATCATCAAATATCAGTTCTTAGCTTTTCCATAGCATCTTCTAGTGGTCTTTTCTGTACATCCTTGCAGTTGTCATGCGATAGCTGTCGGGTTTCTTTCTCATGAGTCCCCTTCACTGCGGTAGCACTTTCTTCGGACTCAAGTCTCCTGACGAGACTTTCCTTCTCAGGCTGTTGTTTCAATCTTAATTATCCAGTAGTGGGATGTCATACCATCCTTCTAGCAGCAGAAGGTCTAGGACCGGATGTTCTGCCAGCCAAATTCTGGAAGGTGGTATCCTCCCTAATCTGTAGTCCTGAAACAACGACAGGTGGACTAGCTTTCATTCTCTTATTTGGCTTTTCTGCAACGATAGCAGGTTATACTCGCGGCCCAAGATGGGATTTAACTGGCACCCGCCCTATCCTTCTTAAAATTTCTGATACAGGGCACCTTTCCTTCTTTGCTAACTTCTCTATCAAAGTTTGCAGTAGAGCAAATGACGTAGTTCTGGCCCTTTTCTTACGGCTATCATTGTAATATACGGGCTGAGGCAATGCGGCAGCAATCTTGCGAACATTTTCTTCATCCTCTGCGGCGAAGAGGGGATGTAATCTACTTCCTCCCAAAAGTGGTATGTATTTAGGCAGCGGTGTATACTCGGGCAGTTTTGGGATTTATTCTAGGAAAGCAACTTGAGCAGCTCTGGCTTCTCTAGCAATCCTTCTACTTCTGTTCCTTCTCTGAGTCCGTGTCAGCGATGGAATTCTCGAGCTGGACCCGATTTCAAAAATAGAAGGTCTCACAGGAAGGTCTGTACCCTCCACGGTAACAGGTTCACCATAGTTCTGAATTTCCTTCCCCTTTAGTTTGGCGGGAGCCGGGGTAGGTGCGGAGACAACTAGACCGGTGGGGGTAGCAACAACGGTCCTTCGTGAACGGCGAGTACTTCTCTCAGTTGGAATCTTTTGCAGAGGAGGGAATTCATGAGTTGACTTGAGGTTAAACTCAATCAACGGTTTCTCAGTCTTTGGTACTTTGCTTGTGAGTGAAAAGAGAGTGACGTCGGGGATTTTGATGTCGGTGTCCCCGAATCCTTGTCCGAATCGAATGATTCCATTATCGAGCGATTCGTCCTTGAACACGGCCGGGTCGAGTCCGTTGATAAAGGAGAAGATCAGTTTTGGGGCTTCCATTTCTGCAGGGCAAATTCCAAGTGTTAGTCTCCGAATCGTGCTTCTTCTTGTCGTAAAACTTATGACGAAAAAGAAAGAGTCCGAACACATTTCTGTTTTCCTTAGTGTATTTGTGGTATTAGAAGAAAATTGTTTTTTCGGAAAGATTTGTTCGTTAAGACAGAGAGTTATTAAAAAAAGGAGAGTTGTATGAAGGATAAAAGGAATTGATTAGGAACTGGAAAAGGAAGAGAAAGTCTTGTAGAAATTTCTCGACCCGCAAGACTGCTCCTAAACTAATACCTATTGTGGGTCCACCCCACCTCAGAAATGAGGTAAAAGGATCTCGGAACCTCTCTGTTTAGGGGTGTCTAAACAGTGGCTCCTAAATCCAAGAGAATGTTGGCTATACTTGTTCAAGGTAGAAATGAACATAGTATTCCAACGGAAAGAAGGGTAGTTTGATCCACTAGGAACATGGATACACTACCGATTTTTAAAAGCAGAATTGTCTGATTAAAATGGAGAGAGGAATTATCCCCAGCGGAGTCGCCAGAAATTGTCGGCAAATTTTTAGGTTGAGTATTTTATTTTGAGAAGGGGTCGCCAAAAAGAAATTGTCGGCGAATTTTTAATTTAATTTAAATAAATAATTTGAAAAGTAGTATTTGATTTCGAAAATAATTTTAAATTTGAAAATTTTAAGATATGAAATCAAACTGATCTCACATCCCGAATAGTTTATATAAACGAGCATCGCATCACAAACTGTGTATCTATCTCGAAGAATAGACACACTGTTTGGTGATGTGGCTCGATTAAATAAACTAGAAGATTTGTGACATCCGTTTGGTCTGCGAACCAATTTTATAAGCCGACAAATTCTCCTGCTTAATATAAAAGCATTAAACGAGGGTTTATATTACACGGGTTCTTAAAATTCCCTATAAGGGCAAGCCCCATAGTTAATTACATCTTAAATGACGGGAATCACATAAGAAAACTCTCGATAATAATCGGTAATTCGCTCTCAAGAATTTCAAAGTTTGAGTTTTCGAAAGGATTGAATTTTGGAATTTCAATAGGGAGTGGATCAAGTTTGGAACATTTTGTTTTGGGAATTCAAAGGAAGAAAGGTAGGAGAAATCACAGATTCGAAGCGAACTCCGGCAATTTCTCGACTATCCTATTGTTTGGATTGAATTTAGGAAAGTCCTAATATTTATTTAATGTTTTGATCTTGCCAATTTTAATTAATTAGAACTTATATTTGTATGATAAAATCACACAAATAGCCTTGAAGATGTGAGGGTTTATGTCGTATCGGACGACTACCTCGGAATCCTAAAACCGGTTAGGGCTTAATTTGCAATGCAAATGCCTAACAAAAGGTTGAGGATTTATGTTGCACTAGGCAAACTACCTCGAAGTCCTATGGCTTGGTTATTTAATTCTAGGAATGTTTAACTGATGTAGATTCAAGTTTTGCTGATGACGATGGTCGTGCTGCCCACCATGCTCCGAGCTCCTTGTTGTTGCAGAGGTTTAGTTATAGAAGTCATAAATCAAGAGATGAGAAAAGTGTTTTGGTTTAGAGAAAATCTTAGTTTCCAAGAGTTTTTTATATATTTTTTTAAAACAAATCTTAAAGTTGATTATAACAACACCGGTTAAGATCCCACGGTTCCATCCTTCCGACATCGTTATTTTTATCGGATTCACTTAGTCCAGATGAATTTGCTAAACTCAACTAAATGAGTTCCACACTTTCATTTAGACCGTGGGAAATCCCGTTAGCAACACGTAGGTTACATCATCCGAGGTATTCCCGATCATCCAACAAGACGTTTTAATTTAGTTATAATTGTAGTTTTGTGTTACGTTTGTGATTAAATTTTGAGTTGTTTTATATTTTGAAATGTTGTGGCGGTGAATTTTATCTTGCAATGACTTTTAATTTAGTTTTGGTTTCGGTTTTAGGGACTACCCTAAAGGTGTGGGTTTTCATGCAACGATTGTTTATCATGCAAGAAAAGTAAGTGCGATGCGATTAAATAAATTGCAATAAGGTAAAGTGCGATAAAATAGAAGCGTACTCGAGGGTCTTCCCGTCATCCCAAGCTGCACTTAAAACATAATTTGAATATTTAAGCAAGTTCCTAGGTAAAGCTAAGGGAAGGGTTATGGTTTTCTACCAAGTTCCTAATCCTATAGCTTAGTCATTTCCTATGACGTCTAGGTTCTTGTGTTTTGGTTTGAGGACGATTTTCTTCATCAAAGAACAATTAAGTTCAATTGTTCTTATAAACATCCTATCATATTGAGGAAGTGCTTAAGATGAGTCTTAAACATCTTTTCAATACCGCTAGAATTGTTTTAAGTCCAAATGAATTTAATTATACAAATGAATTAATCGTCCGGGAATTCAAGTTTTGTTGTTATCTTACTCAGTGAACTAGGACATTTGAATATCCTATGAGTGAAGTATCACTTCATTTAACGTTCTATTTAGGAGTTATGATAACAAAAGCTTTCAAGGGCAAATTGATGTTCAAATGGTTTGTGATTTAATTTCAGTTAACGGGTTTAAATTTGGAATAATGTTTAAGTTGCTTTACATTTATTTTAAAATTCTTTATGTCTTAGGTGATGTTATTTTTAATTTAATTTAACTTTAATTTAATTTAATTTGGTTTAGTTTTAATTTTAATTTAATTTAATTTGATTTGATTTTAATTTTAACTTGATATTATTATTTTAATTTAATTTAATTTAATTTAATTTAATTTGATTTAATTTGATTTAATTTGATTTAATTTGATTTAATTTGATTTAATTTGATTTAATCTAATTTAATTTAATATGTTTTAATTTAATTTAATTTAATTTATTTTTAATTTTAATTTAATTAAAATTTTAAAAGGGTTTAATTTAAATAATTTAACTTTAATTTAATTTAATGATTAAGTCTTTTAGCATTTTAAATCTTTAATTTGGATTATCATTTTAATTAGGAATTAAATATTATTGAGATGATTAATTTAGGGATTCTTAAATTAAAGAACAAATCTCTTCCTAATAATATCCCTATTTTAATAATTCCAATTTTATTATTCTTCCAAATTTAATCAATTATTTAATTAAGGTCTATTTCAATTATTTTCAAATTGTTTGGTAGGTTTCTACTCTTTAATTATTTAAATTTCAATCATCCAAATCATATTAGGATCATATATTTTACTCTTTAATTTTATTAAGCCTAAAGTTTTAATTAAAGGTTAAAATTTTAATTACTATTTTGCCCTTCAAGCTTAATAATTCCATAACTCACTAAATTGAGTTTAAATGAACTTGAAATTTTTATGTGACTTCATTCATATATCAATAAAGACATGAGAGGGGAAAATGTGATTTTTCTGTATTTAATTTATGTATGTAATTATTTTTGGTGGAAAATAGGGATTTCCAAGGAAAAATTAATAATATGACCAAGGGAAAGTTTCTGTTCTTAAGAAAATTATGAGACATTCCTAATGACTAGAGGACCACTTGGACTAATTTTGGTGATTTTTTGAATTATATTATTTTTATTATAATTATTTTGAGTTTTGGAGTATTAATTAATTTAAAAATAAAATAAAGGTTGAAAAATAAATTTTATATTTTTCAAAAATCTCTCTGATATCAAGGAAATCGGAGAATCAATTTTTATAATTTTCTGATTTTTCTTTGATTTATTAGAATTATTTTAGTGGAAATGCTAAAAAAATACATTTTTTAATTTAAAAATTACCTTAGGGCTTTAAAATTTAATATCTCATCAAATAAACCTAAGAAAAATTTGGGGTTTGTTCCTAAGTGATTAGAATTCAAAATGTGACATTTTAGTGAATTTTATTATTTTTGTGATTTTTATTATTTTTTATTTATTAAAATATTAAAATAATGCAAAAAATTAACTTTTTTAGAAAATTGCAATTTTATTTTTCTTAAATTCCTCTAATATCAGAGAGGCTCCAAAACCAATTTGGTAAATTTTTGAAAAGTATTTTGAAAGTTATGAATTTTTAAAATTTAAAATGGCTAAATGGCTTAATCAACCCATTTAGTAGGGCTAACCAAGTCCAATTGACTTCAAATTTTTATGGTGGGTTTCTCTGATCCTAAAGGTCAGTGGAGAATTTATTTCTAGTCAATTTGATGTATGATTAGCTCTAATTAATTAAGGACCTATTTTGGGTGTTTAGGCTAATTAGGATTATTCCAAGTGAATTAATTTAAAACCAATTTTTCCTAGGGTCCTCTGGTCATAAGAAATATTACTAAATTTTTCTAGAATTTATTTCACAACATGCTAATTACTGAATTTAAAATACTCAAAACAGTAACATGAATTTGAAAAATCAATAACTTCTCATAGGGATGGCCTCTGACTTTGGAAAATTCAGGGAATGTTCCCAAATTTAGAGGCTTCAAAAGCCCTATGGTCTCATGCCATGGTGAATTTCCTATATGCATGGAGAATTAAAACAATGCAGAGGGTAAATAAATCATTAAAATTAAAATACTTGATGAAATTAAATGATTTCTTTTCCACATTATTCTACTCTGTTCACTGAGCAATGATAAGTATTTTAATTTTATTTTTCTCATTTTTCTACACAAAGTTATGCATTTTTGAAGTTTAAGGAATTAAATAAATAAAAAAATACCCTAATTTCCTACTTATCCACGCGGCGCCACGCCATCCTCGGCAGCTCCGAAACGCCGTGTGTCGTGCTGCCATTCGACGCCGCCATCCAACTCAGCGCTCCGGGGGCCCGCTGTATCGTTCCATCTCCCCATCCGGCGCGATCCTGGGCGTCCGTCCGCGCGTGTATGGAATGAACGGCATCCATTCATCGTCCCCAAGCGTCCTCACCCGAGAGCCGTCCACACTAAAACCCTAAGACCTCACTCATTTCTAAACGGATTTTCGTGTTCTTATGCTCTATGGATTCGTCTTGAAGAGACGAATACATCTATACAGTGATCATGCATTGCATGAAATTAAGGCATTTGGAATAGAGAATCTCCAGAAGCTCGGGATAAAGAGTTAGCTCATACCTTTGCTCAGAGAAGTGTGGCTTCAATCTGAGGGTTGTGTCACCTTCGATTGGGTCCCAGCAAGCTCCAGATGAAGTCTCCTGGTCTCGTGAATCGCCTAGGTATGATTTCGACCAAGCCCGATCACAAAGCTTGGAGTTTGGAACAGATGGGTGGCCTGGAGAGGGGGCTTTTATTGGTGGACTCCTTCCCTTGGTCTGGTGAAGGTGTAGGACAAATCAATTTGAGGATTGATCCACTGTGGAGAAGTGTCCTGGTTTTGGGTGGAATTTTGGCTGAGAAATTGGGCTCTGTTGGTGGGGATTAGGGAAAATTGTCACTGGGATCAACTGCTCTAAGTATGGAGAGTGTTCTGGTGCAATTTTAGGAGGGTTTCAGTAAGGTCTGGTTCAGCACCTCTCATGGCCGATAGGGGGTGGTGTTTAAATAGGAGAGGGTGGAGGGCCTCCCAGGGGGAGTTAGGGCTTGGGATCAGCTGCTCTTGGCAAGAGAAGAACAGCTACAATGGCCACTGGGGATGGGGCAGCTCAGCAGGTGAGAATTCTAAGTTTGGGCTCACATGTGAGCTCTCGGCCTGGTGGTTTCCGGCAGCTGTGGTGGCTGGCCGGCCAGGGTCAGGTCACCCTCAAGGTCAGGGAGGTCAGGGCTGGGGCTTAGTGCAGTCAATTGGCATTGGCCATGTGTAAAGGGTTTGATTTAGATGGAATGGGGGAGGAGCTAATTTTGGGTCCAAATGGGTCCAAGTCATGGATTTAGGTTTGGTTCACCCTCCAAGGCCTGATTTTTGGGCTAAGGGAGTCGGGTAAGTCGGCTAGCTTAGTGGGGAGAAGTCACCATCTAAGTACATTTATGTTTAATCAAGGTTTAGAAGAGTCATGAAAAGGCTTAATCACCCTTAAGGGAATTATTAAAGGACTCCCTCCCTTTGCCAAAAATGACATGGTGATGTGTAAAGTGGCTCCCATGGCTTGCATATGGCTTGTGCATGGCTTCATGGCTCCATTTGGCTTGGGGCAAAGCTTAGTCGATTTCATGGAAGTAGATTTTAGGAATCTTGGCATTTTTGGTGGAAATTTGGATGAAGCTTGATTTGGAATGGTTTAATGATAATTTTGAAACTTAGGGGTGATATCAATTAAAGGTATGATGAAGAGAAATTGCCATGTGGGTTTTAGGGCCAATTTTGGGCTTTTGTATTTGGTGGAAATGGGCTTTTAGAATGGTTTAGGAAAGTGGGCCTTTAGGTTTGAAAACAAATTGGTGGATGGAAATTTTGTGAAGGATTGGGCCAAACAAATGTTGGGTTTAGCTCATGGATGTGTCATGAGTGATTTGAAGCAAGTTGGGAGTGATTTGGGTTTGAATTGGGTTGAATTTGGGCTTCTTTGGTGAATGGGCCAATATAGGTCAAATTGGGCTAACTTGGGCCAATGTTGGGCTAGGGTTGAAATTGATGTAAAATAAATGATGGGAATGTTGAATTGAAGTTTAGAATTGAGTTGGACCAGAATTTGGGTCAATTGGGTAGGTTTGGTTTGACATTGGGTTCATTTTGGGTTAAAATGAGTCAAATTGAGGGGTTTGGCAAAAGTTGGGTAAATTGACAAAATTAGCCCATGATGTAGTTGAACAAAATGAAATTGGGAATATTTGGGATTTTCTGGGAATTTTCTGAATTTTTGGATTTTTGGGTCAAGAGGGGTATTTTGGGTATTTGGAGGGTATTGGGAGGTATTTTTGGAATTTTTGGTATTTTTGGCTATGGATGGTCAATTTGAGTGATGTGTGAATGTTTGGGATTGGTCTTGAGGAATTTTGGGTGATTTGGGATTTTTGAAAAATTTGGGTGATTTCAAGGGCTTTGGGTAGGCTAGGCGGGTGTAGGATCCCGGGGGTCAATAATTGAAAATTTGGAAAATTGAAGATTGGGTGAATGTAAGTCGAATGAAATCATTTTGGTTGAGCCATGAAGCCATATCAAGCCCACATGAGCCATGAAGGGACTCATTTGAGGCATCCACTATGTTGTTCCTAACCCTCTTAGCCAAGGGCTTAGGGGTTAAGGACCATCCATGTGAATCACCTACATGAGTCGGGAGGTCAAGTTGGGTATGGGTGTGGTTTTAGGAGGTGTGTGAAAGTGTAGTGTATAAGTGTAGTGTGTGTAAGTCGACCCTTCACTAGCACTGTGCCACCCGGGACGAGTCTTAAGGCCAAAGAGTCCTATAGGAACCTATCCTTTAAACTTCCACATTTGATTTCAACCTCTCAGGTGATTAGGGGTCTATAGTCAAGTTTGTGGAGTTTGCGGGGAGTTAAGAAGTGGTTTGAAATTCTAGGTGATGGGTCCCAATTCTAATCCTCTAGGATAGTCAAAGGAAAAGCCTAAGGCTAGATCCTAAGTACTAAAGAGAAGAAGAGAAGACCTCATCAAAAATGAGGTCAACACACATCCCTAAACTAAACCCAACACTTGTTTGGCCCAAGTCTTTACCAAACTTTCATCCTAAAATCCATGTTAAAATCCAAAAGCCCACTTCCCTAAACTATTTTAAAAGCTCATCTTCACTATTTTTCAAAGGCCCAAACTTCATGCTAAAGCCCATATGACATTCTTTTCATCACCCCATTAATTGATATCATCCATTAAGTCCTAAATCAATCATCAAATAATCCTAAATTAGGCCTCATGCCAAAATCACCCATAAATCCCAAAAATTCAAAACCTTCTTTCATGTAAATGACCAAGCTTTGTCCCAAGCCACATGGAGCCATGAACAAGCCATTTACAAGCCATATGAAGCCATGGAAGGTTCGACATGCGACCAAGCCATTAAAGGCGAAGGAGGGCCCCCTTTCTTAATCCTTCATTAAGCCTTTTTAACCATAACCATGTCACACACTAAACTAAGTTTAGCCACCTCACCATGGATGAAGACTTCACCACTCCAATTCAGCTGACCTAAATGATTCCCCCAGCCCAAATCAGAGCTTGGAAGGGTGCACCAAACCCAAATCCATGAGTTGACCAAAATCAAGCGAAAATGACCCTTACCCCATGCCATTTTAATCAAACTCCTTTACACTTGGCATTTGCCAATTAAACTCACAAACCTCAAGCACTGACCTCCCTGAGGACAACAGTGACCTGACCCTGGCCGGCCAACCAACAAGCCGCCGGAAAACACCATGGCCGAGAGCTCCATGTGAGCCAAACTTTTCAATTCTGCCTTGCTGAGTTGTCCCAGCCCAATTGAACACCATGGCTGTTCTTCTCTTGCATGGAGCAGCTCGATCCCAAGCCCTAACTCCCCTGCGAGGCCCTCCAAGCCATGCTTATTTAAACACCACCTCCTCTCGGCCATGGGAGGTGCCGAACAAAAACTTAACAAAACTCGGCCAAAATTGCTCCAGGACCTTCTCCCAACCTAGAGCAATTGATCCCAGTGTCCATTCGCCCTAATCCCCATTAACGGAGCCCAATTTCTCGATCGAAAATCCACCCAAAAACTAGGACACTTCACCACGATGAGCCAATCCCGAAATTGATTGACTCTACACCTTCACTCGGACCAAGAGGAGAAGTTCCCAGACAAAAGCCCCCTCACCGAGCCGGCCATTGCTTCCAGCCTCCAAGCTTTGTGATCGACCTTGGTCACTTTTTTACCTAGGCATTTCCCCAGTGCAAGAGACTTCATCTGGAGCTTGCTTGGACTCAATCGAAGGTGACACAACCCTCAGATTGAAGCTTCACTTCTCTGAGCAAAGGTATGAACTCACTCTTTCTCTCGAGCTTCTGGAGATTCTCCATTTTTTTGAGTCGATTTCAATTCATGTTTACCGTATGGATGTGTTCTTCTCTTCAAGACGAATCCACAGAGCATAAGAACACAAAAATTCGTTGCGAATCGAGTGAGTTCTTAGGGTTTTAGTGTGGACGGTCACGGGTGCACACCAGTAGTAGACGATGACCAGGAGCCGTTGGATCGCGCGTGTATCAAGCGGACGATCGAGATCAAGCCGGACAGTGCAATGGTTCGTGAATGGCGGGCCCCCGTAGTGCTAACTCAGATGGCAGTGCCGAATCAGAATGCGCCGCTTGGCCTTTCAGAGCTGCCGAGGATTACGTGGCGTCGCGTGGATAAGTAGAAAAATAGGGTTATTTTCTATTTATTTAAATGCCCAGAACTTCAAAAATCCATATCTTTGCATAGGAAAATCACAAAAATAAAATAAAAATACCCTCTTGCTCAGTGAACAGAGGAGAATAATGTGGAAAAAAAATCAAATTAATTGGATGAATACTTTATTTTTAATAATTTATTTAATGATTTCAGTATTTTGATTCTTTATTTTCATAAACAAATCACCATGGCATGAGTCCATAGGGCTTTTGAAGCCTCTGATCTTGGGATCATTCCCTGAATTTTTCAAGGTCAGAGACCATCTCTGTGAAAATTTATTGAATTTTCAATTTCATGTCACAGTTTTAGGTATTTTAATTCCAATAATTAGCATGTTCTGAAATAAATTCTAGGAAAATTTGGTGATGTTCCTTAGGACCAGAGGACCCTATGAAAAATATATTTTGAGTTAATTCATTCATAATAACCTTAATTGGCCTAAACCCCTAAAATTGAATTTGAATTAATTAAGGTTAACTACACATCAAATTGATTTCAAAATAATTCTCCACTGATCTTTAGGGTCAGAGAGACCTCACATAAAAATTTGAAATCAATTGGACTTGATTAACCCTATCAAATGGATTAATTAAGCCTCATAACCAAAATGAAATTTTAAAAATTCATAACTCCAAAAATACTTTTCAAAAATTCACAAAAATAGTTTTAGGGCTTCTCTGATATCAGGGGAGTTTAGCAAAATTAAGATTGGAATTTTCTAAAAAAGTTGATTTTTCATATTATTTTAATATTTTAATAATTAAAAAATAATAAAAATAACAAAAATATTAAAAATCATAAAAATGTCACATTTTGATTCCTAATCACTTAGGAACAAACCAAATATTTTTGTGGTGCGGTGTGACTATTCCTCGGGATAGATACACAGTTTGTGGTGCGGTGCTCGTTTGTATAAACTATTTGGGATGTGAGATCAGTTTGATTTCATATCTTAAAATTTTCAAACTTAAAATTATTTTCAAAAATCAAATACTAATTTTCAAATTATTTATTTAAATTAAATTAAAAATTCGTCGACAATTTCTATAGGCGACCCCTTTTCGAAATACAACACACAAACCTAAAAATATGCCGACAGAACCCTCTGCTGAATTTGACTTGAATTCTCACCAAGACTTCCCCGCTGTTATGAAGATGAAAATTACTCCCGCCTCCGTTAAGTCAGCTGTACCCAGAAGGACAGTTACCTCCACTTCTACAGGGTTCGCCGTAACTGCATCTACCTTCCCATATGTAAAGGGAAAAGAGATTCTGTATGAAGACACTGAGGAGGAATTTCTCGTACCACCAGTTTTTGAGGTTGGTTCCTGCTCCAAGACGTAGAAGAGGAACTGCTGCTGTAGAAATTCAAAGGCCGTCAGGGCCAAGGCTCCTAGTTTGCCAGTTACAGATGAGATTACTCATAAGGAGGAACTCAGATTACTGGAAATTGCTCTTCTCCTCCGAGGAAGCAGGTTTCATCCGCTAGCTGATACTACTGGAGATGAGAGTCTCCATCAGATGGCCGCTGCAGTTTCGCCGTCTGTTTACTGTCGTAATGAGGTATGTTAGGAACCCTCAATCATTACTTAAGTCAGTTCTATTTTCCAAAAGCTCGCAGAAGAGGAAGGATGTTCCGTCACCAAACTACTTAAGAGGATGGGATGTGTTGTGTCTCCTAAGATGAAAAGAGAAATTTTGAAAAGGGTTAAGTCTGAAGCACCACCGGTCCGTGTTCCAGTAAAGTTCTGACTGGGAGAACGCATTACTAATACAGATACAATCACTACCACCTCGACAACCGTTGGACGCATGGCGGTCAAGTCTCGGCTGGGTCCGAGAGTACCACCTGCTACAGTTCGTGAAGGACACTCCCCAGAAAGGGATAGGAGAGGATTACGATCCTCCGCACGAGGTCTACAGCCGAGGGAGCATACCCTTTCTCCCTACTCTGAAGTCCCCACTGAGGCACCCCGCCTTAGGACAACTGGCTTCAAAAGAAAGGTATGGGTCCCTAAGGTTGTCGTACCAGTGCCACCAGAGAAATCCGTTGAGCACGAAATGGATTATGAGTCATATATTCCCATTGCCACTACTAACGCTGCTTCAGAATCGATTGCAAAGAAACCGTCAGATCTTCAATCAGTAAAAGAGAAAGTAATGGAAGATAAGGTTCATAAACTTCGCGAAGAAATTTCAAAATTAGCAAGAGAATGAGGGTTGAACGTCGATGATGAGGATCTCTACTTGTCAGATTACATGGATGAATTCATGGAAGTTAATGTGGTGGAAACTAGGGTTGCATCATCCACACGTGGTCCCACCGGTAAAAGAGGACACCACAGAAGAACTCCGGTGGATCATCTTATTAAGAGACGAACAAATAAGCCAAATGGAAAAAAAAATAGAAGAGGTGATCGCTGCCCTTACCGCCGTGGCTACGATACATGGACAGTCGCAGTCGCTACTTGCAACATCTCCAAAAATTAATTAACCAGAAATCATGCATATTACCGATGACAGAGAAGAGGTCACCTCCACCAGCGGAGAAGATCAACATTAGAAAGATACAACCCCAGTTATGCCAGAAAACTACATCAAACAAATGGTCGAGAAGCAGGTGCGAGAAGCCTTAGCTCAGTCTCGAGGCGGTGCATCAATTCCAAAGGGTAGACCTTACTCGTAGGAATTTGATGCCGTGCCATACCCGAAATGCTTCGTTCCTCTGACGTTCAAGACATTTGATGACATGGGAAACCCTCGCCAGCACGTCACACATTTCAGAGCCAACTGCTGCAACACGGGAGGAAGCGATGCTTTACTACTTTGACAGTTTGTTAGCAGTCTGTCAGGGATAACCTTCAATTGGTATGCAGAGCTACCCAATAGATCAGTTAAGACATTTGTAGAAATGGAAGACTTGTTCATAAGAAGGTTTGTCGGTGCTCAACATCATGTCACCATAGGAGATCTTGTTGTAGAGCAGCAGAAGCCTAGCGAGTCCCTGGTATACTATATCTTGAGATGGAGGAACCTTAGCATGAAATGTGAGACACAACTATAGGAGCAACATGCGATCGAGATACTGCTTAAGAGTATCAACGGTCCGGTAGCTTTCATGCTTAAAGATTTGACCATTAAGTTCTTCGGGAAGCTACTCAGTAAGGCGAGCAGTCTCCAGGAAGAAGTCAAGCACATGGAACCATCAGAAAAGGCAGAAAAGTCGAGACCATTCAAAGCATTCAAGAAGAGATCCGGTGTAGTGGCAACGGTCAACAAAGGAAAACTGCCGCTGAGAATTCAGTCAGAGCCGCGCGCACAGTACAGCCAGCTTCCAGCTCAGTACAGTCAGCCCACATTATGTTCAACCTCAGTATGCTCAGCCCTACGGTCAACCCCGTCTGCCGCAACAGTACAGTCAGCATTGTCAGCAGAGTTTCCAGTAGAGGTCGTACCATACAGGTGTCAGACGGAGTCAGACAATAGTAGAAAGATTAGGTAAGGAATTCTCCTTCAAAGATGATGCCATATCAAAGATGTTCAAAAATTTGATCAAGAAGCCCGAGTTTAGATTGCCGGAGCCGAAGAAACTAGATGAAGTCGACAATACAGATCAACCCAAATACTGCCCGTATCACAGAATGTTGTCACACACGATAGAAGGGTGTTTTAGCTTTAATGATTGGCTTGAAAGAAATTACAAGGAGGGTAACATCACGATCCCGAAGGAATACTTAAAGGAACCTGCAAGGAGTTCTATAAATGTAATTTCAGCCGAGTCGATCTCTCAGTTAGACCCATACACCGGCGAGGGAGGATAAAGAATGACATTGGAGGACCTCAAGAAGGTTCTGGATCAGATTCGATCAGATTTGAAGCAGGCAGCCGCCCAAAGATCACCTTTTACTCTGCCGAAAGAGCAGACTGCAATAGGAGAATCGTTACGACTACAGAAGCCGAAGAAGAAAGATACTGTGAAAGGTATTAAGGAAGATAGCGCGAAGGGTAGGATAGAGGCTGCCCCGATTAGATTGGTTGTCTTAGATTCGGGGAGGAAACCCCTCAAACTCCTGACTTTGTACCATTATCTCCATGCCTCCACGGGCTCTTTTGAATCTAATGGATTTAATTTTGGTTACATTTTGGTTGTTTCCACTGACGACGTGACAGAATATGATCAATCTAACCCCGATTTCGTTTCCCAAACTGATCATCAAATCACGATAGTTCCCGATGAAGACATTGACGAAGAAGAAAACACCGACGACATCGACTACGAAAGCTCAGAGAGCGAGGAGCCAATCCTCGAGTGTAAGGGAGTTCCGCTCAGCTTAGACTCTTCAGACACAGAGTCAATGCTAGAAGAACCTGCTTCAATATCGGAAGAACCTCTGGGTTCGAAAAAGGAAGAAATAACAAAAGTAAATCTCAGAAGTTGAAGAATACCGCCGTCAAGAACAACGCCCGTGGAAAAGGGAAAGCAGATAGTTGCTTAGGAGGGACCACCCCCAGCGACGGAAGAAATACATATTCGAGAAAAAGTCAGAAACTCATATCAAGTGGAGTATAACGTACTAGCACATCTTAGGAAGTTGCAGGCCAAACTAAGCATATACGACGCTTTGATCCAGTCAAAGGACATGAGAGAAAATCTGGTGAGGGCCCTCATTGACCCAAAAATTTGCTTAGCACACTTGGCAAGCACGTCCTTAGATGGAGTTTGTACTATGAAAGAATAGCCAGAGTGACGTTTGCCGATGAAGATTTGCTAATCGGTACAACCGATTACAATCGCCCGCTCTACAGTTCTGTTAATATTGGCATATTCGTGCTTACCAGACTGCTAGTAGACCCAGGAGTGTCACTCAATATAATGAGCCTACGGACGTTCGCATATTTTGACATCGACACTCGAGAAGTCTCTACCGACTGGATGATGTTAAGAAGATTCAATTAGAAAGGAGAAAGAGCGCTTAGATCTATTACACTGCAGATGAAAGTTGAAATCTAGTAACAACCGCAAAATTTCATGTTATTGACGCGGACACTTCGTTCTGTATTTTACTTGGTCAGCCGTGGCTTCATGAATACAATATGGTCCCGTCATCTCTTCATCAGTGCATCAAATATTATAAAAATGGTCAAGAAAATTGCATCAAAGGGGACTTACAGCCGTTCTCAATACACGAAGTGGGCATCCATGAAGACGCTGCCTACTATGCTCCCCCGAAGAAGACCGTTCTCTCTAGAGAAGTTGTGACAAGTATAATTGAGAATTCGAAAAAACCACAAGGCGAGACCATTCGCTCACCACTCCTTTGAAACGAGGCGATGAAGGTTCTTTCAGCCCACGCACCCAAGATCAAGGCCGGGAATGTGGTCAAGAAGAACTTACCAGATCGTCGAACGGACAAAGCCAGCGACCAACATCAAAGTAGAAGGAAGTTTTGAAGAAGAGGAAAAGGAAATGATGATGATAAGAAAAAAGAAGCCACAGTTCAAGATTTCCTCAAAAGATGTGGAGAAAAGTGATTACAAATCAATGTATGATCGGATCAACAATATGTGCATGCCATGACTCTAACTCTGATCAATCCTCAAAAGATTGAGAGTGCGGAGATCAAGGAAGTCCATATTGGTGGTCCTAAGCCGATCAGGTTTTACCGAGCTTTCCCTTCTACTGTTGAACCATTTGTAACTTTGGAAAAGAACGACTCTAATGAATTAATGGAATTACCTTTTGGTTATTTTTCGCTGTTTGTACAAAAATTGATTCAACAAGGATATGTGCCAAAACAAACGCCAAAAGGTAAGTTACAATTGTTTGAGAAATTATGGAATGTCAAAAGTCAAAAACTTAATTCGAATGAAGGCCTCGGGTTTGGTACGATAGGACCAGTCGATGATTAAGAATTTTGTATGGTTGTTACTAGCCATTCAGAGGAAGAATGCTTCGACTTTCAAGATGAGTTCGAAGATTCCACGTCAATAACATGGAATTTTGAGGTTGTCACTAGATTTCCAACTTTCAGCTGCAGTGTAATAAATCAAAGCGTTCTTTCTCCTTTCTGGTTGAATCCTCTTAACATCATCCAATTAATAGAGAGCTCTCGAGCGTCGATGTCAAAATATGCTAACGTCCGTAGGCTCATTATGTTGAGTGACGCTCCTGATTCTACGAACACTCTAGTAAGCACGAATCTGCCAATATTAACAGAAATGTAGAGCAGGCGATTGTGATCGGTTGTACCGAGTAGCAAATCTTCGTCGGCAAACGTCACTCCTGGCTGTTCTTTCACAATACAAACTCCATTTGAGGACGAGCTAGCCAAGTGTGCTAAGCAAATTTCTGGGTCGAGGAGGGCCGTCAGCAGATTTTATCTCTTCTCCTTTGACAGGATCAGAGCGTCGTAGATACTTAGTTTGGCGGGCAACTTCTTAAGATGTGCTAGTACGTTGTACTCCACTTGATAGGAGTTTCTAACTTCTTCTCAAATCTATATTTCTTCCGTCGTTGGGGATGGTCCCTCTTGAGCAACTGTCTGCTTTCCCTTTTCCGTGGGCGTTGTTCTTGGCGGTAGTATTCTTCCACTTCTGAGATTTACTTCTGTTATTTCTTCCTCGTCCAAACCCAGAGGTCCTTCCGATGTTGAAGCGTGTTCTTCTAGCATTGACTATGTGTCTGAAGAGTCTAAGATGAGCAGAACTCTCTTACACTCGAGGACTGGCTCCTCGCTCTCTGAGCTTTTGTAGCCGATGTCGTCGATGTTTTCTTCTTCGTTGACTTTTTCATCGGGAACTATCGTGATTTGAGGATCAGTTTGGGAATCAAAATCGGGGTTAGATTGATCATATTCAGTCATGTCCTCAATGGAAACAAATAAAACATAACCAAAATTAAATCCATTAGATTCAAAAGAGCCCGTGGGGGCATGGAGATAATGGTACAAAGTCTGGGGTTCTAGGGGTTTCATCCCCGAATTTGAGACAACCAATCTAACCAGGGCAGCCTCTATCCTACCCTTCGTGCTATCAAAGGTCAGATTTTAGCTGTCTTCCTTGCGGCACAACCACTGCCAGCTGGGTCCCCGCTATACAATGATCTACCAGACGAGCATATACTGCAAATAAAAAACCTTAGTGTTCAATGTTGGGAGATGTATTTTGACGGAGCTTCATGAACCAGAAAAGACAAAAGGACAACAGATAGTGATAACGGACAAAGCAGGGATTGGTTTTATTTTCGTAACACCGGATCAAACGGTGTTAAGATTTTCATACCACCTGACAGAGCCGTGCACAAATAATGAAGCAGAATATGAAGCCTTGATAACCAGGTTGGAATTGACAATACTGATGGAAATAACAGATATTGTCATTTATGGCGACTCACAACTCGTCATCCAGCAGGTTGTCGGACAATACAAAATTTTGAAACCAAGACTAGCAGAATATCACAAGTACATAATGAAATTATTGGAATAAACTTTCAGTGAAACCTTCTACAGGATCCCTCGGGGTGAGAATGCCCTTGCGGATGCTCTAGCTAAGCTCGCTAAAGAATTGAATTGCACACCAGAGGACTCTATTGACGTCACGGTTCAAGGACGGCAAGTGCTATCGCAGATTAAACTGGACACCCTACACAAATTAGGAAAAGAAGAAATAGTAGTTACAATGACAAAATATTGAAGACTGGTGTCACCCGAGAATACCTACAGATAGGCAAATTACCAGAGGATAAGTCAGCAGCGTATCAAGTTTAGAAACGAGCAATGTCTTGTGCAGTAATTAACAATGTTCTATACAGAAGATCATTTAATCAGATGTGGCTTAGGTGCCTTATCAGAACAGAAGCGCAGCAGATCGTTAAAGAAGTACACGTCGGATTGTGTGGAGTTCACCAATCAGGGCCGAAGATGAAAATGAAAATTAAAAGACTCGGATACTATTGGTTGGCAATGATGACAAATTGTATGGATATAACTAAGAAAAGTCATCAATGTCAGGTACATGGAGTGGTCTTGCACCAACCTCTGAATGTTCTACACCCCACGATTGTCTCGTGGCCGTTCGAGCGTTGGGGCACGAATATAGTGGGTTTGATAGATTTGGGGGAGGCATCAGTGACTTAGGTTAGCCGGCCGGTCCTGCGAAGCCTCGGGCAGACGAGCGATGCAAGGAGAGGTACTAGGACACGACGCCAACAAAGGAGGGGAGAGTGTTCATCTACACGAGAAGAGCAGGTCGTAGCTGGGGGTCATCGGCGAGGGTCGTCAGTCGGCGACTTTGAGCGAGGTTCGAAGTCGGCTAGGGTTCGCAAACGGCAGATCTAAGTCACAATAGAACAGGGGAGAGAGGGAGCAAGCGATACTTTATATTGTAATGTAATAATAATAATAATAATAATAATAATAATAATAAATTTAATAATTGCTGCCCCGCACATTTTTAGCTCAGACGCACCATCATTTTGAAATGAAGGTCCTCCCTAAGTAAAATCGACGTTTCGGACGCACTGGCGCAGTCCGTTTTGTCATCCGGGATCATTCAGAGTTGTTCAGAGCACTTTTTCAGCAATCGGGTCTAAAAAGATAGTTCG
The DNA here is from genome assembly GCA_022702705.1 of Papilionanthe hookeriana x Papilionanthe teres. NCBI lineage: Eukaryota > Viridiplantae > Streptophyta > Magnoliopsida > Asparagales > Orchidaceae > Papilionanthe > Papilionanthe hookeriana x Papilionanthe teres. The sequence continues at coordinate 31,645,636 of CM040426.1, forward strand.
CATATTTTTAGCCTGTATAGCGACATGGGTGCCCTCCCTAGATAATATCGGCATCCCAGACTCACTTAAGTGGTCTGTTTTGGTATCCGGAGTTGTTTGGGCGACTTTATAATGATAGGGTTGAAAAAGATAATTTGCACGTTTTTAGCTTGCCTGCGAAGCCGTAGCGAAATAGACGCCCTCCCTAAGTAATATTGACAGATTGTACACACTCGCGCAGTCTGTTTTGTCGTTCGAGGTAGTTTGGACAAATTTTTGATGGTCAGACCTAAATAAGCCACTTTCGCGTGAGGTGCGACGAGTAATATTCTTTGAACCGATTGAAGTCGTCTGACGAACCGAATGTCGACTAGCCTTTGCCTAAGAGAAAGCTAAAGCCTAGCAGAATGATGCTTCCTACATGCCCCTCAACACATGCCAAAAAGTCTGAAATGGATGTCTCACGCTTCGAGATTTAACACATATATCAAGCAAGGTTTCATAGCACTCCAACGGATATCCAATACTTGCAACATCAAAAATTGATGCCAACAAAGGACCGCTAACAAGTGTAGTGCGTCACTGAGGCACAATGCACTTATTGACACATATTCAAAGAGAGTCTCTCTTGGTAGTGAAGGTGACATCCCAAGAGAAGAGTGGGAGAAAGATCGACCAGAATAGATAAATTGGACATGTTATGGTCGAGGGTGTGGCTAACTTGTCATGATCGATCAATGAACAAAATAGGTTTAGAGGCCATAAAGGCATAACCACGAAAATAGGTTTAGAGGTTGTAGAGGCATAAACTAGGAGGGTGGTTCAGAGGCCATAGAAGCATAATCACAAAAATAGGTTCAGAGGTAGTAGAGGTATGACCTAGGAGGGTGGTTTAGAGGACGTAGAGGCATAACTACAAAGATAAGTTCAAAGGCCGTAAATGCATGACCTATGAGGGTGGTTCAAAGGTCTCAAAGGCATAACCACAAAAATAGGTTCAGAGGCCGTAGAGGCTGATCCATAAAAAAATATACCTATTTTTATGCCTTAATTTTTATCAATTTCTAAGGATATTATGTTTTAATGAAAGAAATTTTTGTGTTTTTGGATGTAGGTGATGTAAAAAGGTCCAAAAAAGGAAAAAGGGTGAAAAAGGAGCAAAAAGGAGCAAAAAGGAGCAAAATACAAGAATTATAAAAAATTATGGCCTGGCGCCTACGCGCCAGACTCGATACAGAAACTGTCAAGTTTTTGAAGACTTTTGGACGGTTATTTTGACGGAGTAAGCGGTTATTGGACATTCTAGAAGACTGGCAGTTGTTCCTTGATAATAGGACATGTGATACATTGCATTTGGACGCTCTAAAACGGTTTTAGTCGCGAGAGGTGCGAGCCAAAGTGAAGAAGTGCGAAGAACTAAACGCGGTGTCCGGTGCCTGGGCACCAGACAGACCTTCTAGAAGATTCATTGAATGTTGACATGTTTTGAAGAGGTGCCTCAAGGCAACCCTTGAAGCCTATAAATAGGAGTCCACTCCTTCAGAAAAACGTGCCCCCCATTGTAACCCCTATCTCTTATCCACTTTAGGATCTCTCATCCTTGGAGAGAGAAATAGAGAGAGAAATTTTGGGCCACTTTTATTTAGTTTAGTGAGTTTATTTTCAAGTTGTTGCATCTGACATTCATTACACTGTGGAGTCAATAGGAATCAGAAGATCTGTAGAAGGAATATTTGAGATAAATATTTTATTGTTGATTCAAAGTTTATTTTTTATGTTTTAATATTTATATTCAATGTGTTCTGAGTAGTTAGTTTACTTTCTTCCTTCAATTTTGAAAAGATAAATAAGATAATATAAAATTCGATGGAGAATTGAAAATCAAAATATTTTCAAAACATTGTGATGATATTAATACTCGATCTTACTTTACTTTTTAAATTGGCCATTTAAATTGTTAAAACCTGTTGAAGAGTTTTGACACCTAGAAGGAGAAGAACTCTTAACTTGTATATGTCACATGAATCCTTGGGTAGTCGAAGGCCATGCGCGGGCTATTCAAGGTGAAGTGCAAATAAATAGGAAGATAAGATTTAAAGGGCGTAGAATTGATAAGTTTTTAGAGTGACAAACTAAATTATTATAATTTGATTTATAGATAAGGAAAGGGTCACTAGTAGGGCTGACCATAGCCACCCTTGGATATCTAGTAGTGTGAGCCTAGATTAACCCATTCTACTAACAATACATCCGGACCTGATCTGTAGATTAGCCAATGTTCTTTGTGCCTGGATCAAAGGGTAAAGAATATGAATGCTTCTATTTGACACAATACCATAAAATAGATTCTCCAAAGAATATTAAATTATCTTAAAAATCTTGGATTAATTGAAAGGAAGAAAATTGTTTGTTTTATATTGTTTTCACAAAATCATTTTCTTATATTTGTTTTCTTTACCTGCATCTAGTACATTAAAAGTAATTTATAGTTAGATTAAAATACAAAAAGATTTGAAATACAGTATTTAAAAATTAATTACCATTTTTCCCCGTGGGATCGATACTGGGGTTTTTGTTTCAAAGCCCTATATTACTTGAAACAATATGTATACTTGCATAGTACCCAAAAAAGTGTATAAAATATTTTTCTTTAAAATTATATTTTGCTATATAAACATATATTTAAAAAGTATTAATCACTAACGACCTAGCATTCAGTAGCGATCAAGTTTTATTTAAATGCTATTGCCGTATTAAAATTTGGTACACATCTATATAACAAGTTATTCCGGGTCAAGTATTTGTACCTTTGTCAGAAATTGAATTTTCTAGCAGTGGTAATAAATTCTTGTATTTGGAAATACAAAAATCGGGTCAGAGGCACAACCTAGGAGGGTGGTTCAGAGGCCATACAAGCATAACCACCAAGGATCCCAACCAGGCCAGAAAAACTGGGTATGGTTGGGGGTAGTGGTCAGCAGTCGAAGCTAACTGTCCAATGAAGAGCTCAGCCATGCCAGATAAACTGGACATGTTTGGCTGAGAAAGAATTTACCTGACCTCATTCAATATGTCAATATCGATATGTTTGACCTCATTCGAAACGACAAAATCGATGAAAACCCCTTACCTGACCTCATTCGAAACTGTAGGGGAGAAGGACCAAGTCAGGCTAGATAAACTGGACATGTTTTGCTGGGGTTTTGCCTGACCTCATTCAAAACGGCAATATCAATATGTTTTTCCTCATTCAAGACAACATGATCAAAGAAAACCCCATACCTGACCACATTTGAAACGGTAGCGGAGAAAGCTCAATCATCTCATGTGACCAATTCTCCTGTTATGTTTCCCTTGAAAGTGACCGCGATTGCGAGTCTAACTGATCTCCTTGAGACGAAACACCCAGCACTTTAACAAGGCGACTATAAAGCAAAACATATCCTGATCAGAGGTGGTGATCAAACCAGTGACTATATAGTATGGCCAACCAATAAGAAGGAAGGGTGGTACAGAGGTCGTGAAGGCATGACCAAACACAGTGGTTCAAGAGTCGTAGAGGCATGACCACAAAAATAGGGTCAGAGGCCATAAAGGCATAACCTAGGGATGGGTTCAGAGGCCGTAGAGGCATAACCTAAGGATGGGTTCAGAGGTCGTGGAGGCATAATCCAATACAGTGGTTCAGGGGCCATAAAGATATAACCACAAAACAGGTTCAGAGGCAGTAGAGGCATAACCTAGGAATGAATTCAGAGGCCATAGAGGCATGACTCAAGGAATGTCTGATGACGGTGTACCCACTGTCCCAAAAGGGCATGTGGCCGGAGAAGTACTGAAATGCTAATGAGACGGACACACAATATATTCCCATAAGAGAGCTGACAAGAATGTCATATAGCTCTAAAATGTCGCATCAAGCGACTACGCCAAAGATCTCAATAGATAAGATATCCTCATGATAGAGCCGACAAAAGTATTGATCACCCTTAAAATTACCTAAATTTTTAAATCATTTCTAACTGATATTATAAGGATATTATGCTTTAATAAAAATATTTCTTATGTTTTTAGTTGCAGGTACAAGAAAATAAGTTTATGAAGAAAAAAAATAAAAAAAGAGCAAAAGAAGTAAAAATGAGTTAATTGAATAAACGAAGAAAAAGGGTTGACTCTAGAGAGTTTTTGGACAGTTTTATGATGATTATTGATGACTAAGAAGTGATCTAAAAGTCTCTGAAAAATTTCCCATATATTATAAACAAGTGTCGACATATTTTTAGGTTATGTATTTTAAAAAGGGGTCGCCAAACAGAAATTGTCGGCAAATTTTAAATTTTAAGTTTAATTTAAATATTTATATAATTTGAAAAGTAGCATTTGATTTTGAAAATAATTTTAAATTTGAAAATTTTAAGATATGAAATCAAACCGATCTCACATCCCAAATAATTTATATAAACGAGCACCGCACCACAAACCGTGTATCTATTTTGAGGAATAGGCACACTGTTTGATGATGGGGCTCGATTAAATAAATTAGAAGATTTGTGATATCCGTTTGGTCTTCGAACCAATTTTATAAGCCGACAAGTTCCCCTGCTTAATATGAAGGAATTAAACAGGGTTTATATTACCTGAGTTCTTAAAATTCTCTATAAGGGCAAGCCCCTATAGTTAATTACATATTAAATGTCCGAAAACACTTAAGAAAACTCTCGATAATGATCAGTGGTTTTGCTCTCAAGAATTTCAAAGTTTATGGTTTTCAAACAATTGGATTTTGGAAATTTCAATAGGGAATAACTCAGATTTGGAACAGTTATTTTGGGAATCCAATAGAAGAAAGGTAGGAGAAGCTGAGGATCCAAGAGGAATCTTGGCAACTTCCCAAACTATTCTATTGTTTGGCTTTAATTTGAGAATTATTTAATGTTTCAATCCTGTCAGTTTTAGTTAATTTAGGACTTATGCTTGTATGATATAATCACACAAATAGCCTCGAAGATGTGAGGGTTTATGTCGTACCAAACAACTACCTCAGAATCCTAAGACCTGTTAGGGCTTAATTTGCATAATATGATTGTGCAAATGCCTAGCAAAAAGTTGAGGATTTATGTTGTACTAGACAAATTACCTCAAAATTCTATGACTTTGTTATTTAATGCTAATAAAGGTTTTGCTGATGTAGATTCAGGTTTTGCTGATGACGATGGCCATGCTGCCCACTATGCTCAAAGCTCCTTGTTGTTACAGAAGGTTTAGTTTTAGAAAGTGAAAATCAGGAGATGAGAGAAGTGTTCTGGTTTAGAGAAAATCTTAAGGTTCAGGTGTTTTTAACATTTTGTTAGGGGAATCTTAAAGTTCGTTATAACAACACCGGTTAAGATCCCACGGTTTCATCATTCAGACACCGTTATTTTTATCAAATTCTCTTAGTCCAAATGAATTTGCTAAACTCAACTAAATGAGTTCCACACTTTCATTTAGACCGTGAGAAATCCCGTTAGCACACGTATGTTACATCATCCGAGGTATTTCTGATCATCCAACAAGACGTTTTAATTTTGTTGTAGTTGTGGTTTTGTTGTTTTGTTTGTGATTAAATTTTGAGTTGTTTTATCTTTTGAATGTTGTGGCGGTGAATTTTATCTTGTGTTGATTTTAATTTAGTTTTGGGTTTCAATTTTGTGGCTATCCGGAAGGTTTCAGTTTTCATGCAGGGTAACATTCTTGTTTAACATGCAAGCGAAGTAAAGTGCGGTACAGGTAAGTAAATTACAATAAAGTAAAAGCGTACCTGGAGGGTCTTCCCGTCACTCCAAGCTGCACTTAAAACACATATCAGAGCATTTAAATATTTTGAGGAAAGCACCTAGGTAAGGCTAAGGAAAGGTTATGGTTGTCTATCAAAATCCTAATCCTATTGCTAGTCAATTCCTATGACGTCTAGGCTTTTGTGTTTTATGGATGATTTTCTTCACCAAAGAACAATTACATTCAATTGTTCTTCTAAAACACCCCATCATATTAAGGAAGTGCTTAGGACGAGTCCTAAACATCTTTTCAATACTTCTGAGATTATTTTGAGTCTAAATGAATTTCATTGTACAGGTGAATTAATCATCCAAGAATTTAGTTAAGTTTTGCTTCTTGCTCAGTGAACTTAGATGTTTTATCATCCGATGAGTAAAGTAACAGTGTTTCACTTAAGAGTTATGTGGGTGAAAGTCTTTAGGGGCAGGTTAGGTTATTAAGAAACTTAACCATCTTGTTTGAAGTTGAGTTGTTTTTTTTTTAAGAATGATTCAAATTAATTATAATACTTTAGTTTAATTATAATTGTCTTATGTTATTACACTTTGATTGTGTAATTTCAAAAGTTGACTTAGTTATTCTAGAATTGTCTTAACATTAATTTTAGTTATATTTAATTTAATTGTGTTGATTTGAATTTGATTTTAATTTAGTTGCATTAATTTAATTTTGATTTGAAGTTAATTAAATTATTTTTAAATTGTTTTAATTTGGATTGTTTTGAATTAATCATGTCATTTTAAAATTATTTTTAATTTAATTAATTATATTATTTTAAAATTATTTTTTTATTAAATTATCTTATAAATTGTTTTAATTTGGTTATTTGATTTATCTTAGATATTATTTTAATTTATCTTAGTTTTTATTAATGAGTTATTAAATTAATATTAAGTGGTATTTGATTTCTATCATTAATTAGGGGTTAAGATTAATAAATTAATATCTTCCAAGATTAAACCCCTTCACTTAACACATTCTCTTTTAATTAACTTCAAATTTTTAATAATTTAAGAAATTATAATCATATTGTTTATGTTGGAAAAGTGATAAACGGGTTTCTACCCTTTAATTCCTCATGTTTCAATCATCTAAAGAGATTAATTAGGATCATTCATTACCCATTACCCATATTTAAGCCTAAATATTGATCAAGGCAAAATTTCAATAATTACCATTTTGCCCCTTAGGCTTGTTCACTTCATAATTCTTTAAATATAACTCAAATGACTTCGAAATTTTTATGTCACCATACTCATGGGTCAATTAAAATATCAGAGGAAAAAGTGTGATTTTTTCATTTTTAAATTAATTTTAATAATTATTTTTATGGAAAATAAGGGTTTTCAATGAAAATTCAATAACATGACTAAGGTAATGTTTGTGCATAATAAAATTGGAATTATTAAAATAGGGATATTATTAGGAAGAGATTTGTTCTTTAATCTAAGGATCCCTAAATTAATCATCTCAATAATATTTAATTCCCAATTAAAATGATAATTCAAATTTAAGATTTAAAATGTTAAAAGACTTAACCATTAAATTAAATTAAAGTTAAATTATTAAACTCTTTTAAATTTTCAATTAAGATTAAAAATAAAATTAAATTTAAATTTAAATTAAATTAAATTAAAACATATTAAATTAAATCAAATTAATTTAAATCAAATTAAATTAAAATTAAATTAAAATCAAATTAAATTAAATTAAATTAAATTAAATTAAAATTAAAAATAAAATAAAATTAAAATTTAAATTAATTTAATTTAAATTAAATTAAATTAAATTAAATCAAATTAAATTAAATTAAAGGAAATCAAATCAAATTAAATTAAATCAAATTAAATTAAATCAAGTTAAATTAAATTAAATTAAATCACATCAAATCAAACTAAATTGAATTAAATTAAATTAGATAATGGAATCAAGTTAAAATTAAATCAAATTAAATTAAATTAAAATTAAAATTAAACCAAATTAAATTAAATTAAATTAAAGTTAAATTAAATAAAAAATAACATCACCTAAGACATAAAGAAATTAAAAAATAAATATAAAGCAACTTGAACACTATTCCAAATTTAAACCCGTTAACTGAAATTAAATTAAATCACAAACCATTTGAACACCAATTTGCCCTCGAAAACTTTTATTGTCATAACTCCTAAACAGAATGTTAAATGAAGTGTTACTTCACTTATAGGATATTCAAATGTCCTAGTTCACTGAGCAAGATAACAACAAAACTTGAATTCTCGGACGATTAATTCATTTGTATAATTAAATTCATTTGGACTTAAAACAATTCTAGCAATATTGAAAAGATGTTTAAGATTCTTCTTAAGCACTTCCTCTATATGATAGGATGTTTATAAGAACAACCGAACTTAATTGTTCTTTGATGAAGAAAATCGTCCTCAAACCAAAACACAAGAACCTAGACGTCATATGAAATGACTAGATATAGGATTAGGAATTTGGTAGAAAACCATAACCCTTCCCTTAGTTTTACCTAGGAACTTGCTTAAATATTCTAAATTGTGTTTAAGTGCAGCCTGGGATGACGGGAAGACCCTCCAGGTACACTTTTATTTTATTGCAATTTACTTTCTTGCAATTTATCTTATTGCAATTTATTTAATCGCATCGCACTTACTTTTCTTGCATGATAAACAACTATTGCATGAAAACCCACACCTTTAGGATAGTCCCTAAAGCCGAAACCAAAACTAAATTAAACGTCATTACAAGATAAAATTCACCGCCACAACATTTCAAAATATAAAACAACTCGAAATTTAATCACAAACGGAATACAAAACTACAACTACAACTAAATTAAAACGTCTTGTTGGATGATCGGGAATACCTCGGATGATGTAACCTACGTGTTGCTAACGGGATTTCCCACGGTCTAAATGAAAGTGTGGAACTCATTTAGTTGAGTTTAGCAAATTCATCCGGACTAAGTGAATCCGATAAAAATAACGATGCCGGAAGGATGGAACCGTGGGATCTTAACCGGTGTTGTTATAATCAACTTTAAGATTTGTTTTAAAACATAAAAAACACTTGGAAATTAAGAATTTCTCTAAACCAAAACACTTTTCTCATCTCCTGATTTATGACTTCTATAACTAAACCTCTGCAAGAACAAGGAGCTCGGAGCATGGTGGGCAGCACGACCATCGTCATCAGCAAAACCCGAGTCTACTTCGACAGAAACTTTCTTAGAATTAAATAACTAAGCCATAGGATTTCGAGGTAGTTTGCTTAGTGCAACATAAATCCTCAACTCTTCGTTAGGCATTTGCATGATCATGTCATGTAAATTAAGCCCTAACCGGTCCTAGGACTCCGAGGTAGTCATTTGGTACGACATAAACCCTCACATCTTCTAGGCTATTTGCATGACTGCGTCATACAAATATAAGTCCAAATTAATTAAAATTGGCAAGACTGAAATGTTAGATAACATTAGGACTTTCTTAAATTCAAGCCAAACAATAGGATAGTCGGGAAATTACCGAAGCTCGCTTCGAATCTGTGATTTCTCCTATCTTTCTTCCTTTGAATTCCCAAAACAAAATGTTCCAAACTTGGTCCATTCCCTATTGAAATTCCAAAATTTAATCCCTTGAAACCTTAAACTTTAAAATTCTTGAGAGCAGAATTACTGATTATTATCGAGTGTTTTCTTAGGTGATTCCCGTCACTTAAGATGTAATTAACTATAAGGGCTTGCCCTTATAGGGAATTTTAAGAACCCAGGTAATATAAACCCTGTTTAATGCTTTCATATTAAGCGGGGAACTTGTCGGCTTATAAAATTGGTTCGCGGACCAAACGGATGTCACGAATCTTCTAGTTTATCGAATTGAGCCCCATCACCAAGCAGAGTGTGTCTATTCTCCGGGATAGATGTACGGTCTGTGGTGCGGTGCTCGTTTATATAAACTATTCGGGATGTGAGATCGGTCTGATTTCATATCTTAAAATTTTCAAATTTAAAATTATTTTCAAAATCAAATACTACTTTTCAAATTATTTATTTAAATTAAATTAAAAATTCGCCGTACAATTTCTGTTAGGCGACCCCCTTTCAAAATACAAAACACTTAACCTAAAAATATGCCGACAACTTCTGGCGACTCCGCTGGGGATAATTCCTCTCTCCATTTTAGTCAGATAATTCTGCTTTCAAAAATCGGTAGTGTATCCATGTTCCTAGTGGATCAAACTACCCTTCTTTCCGTTGGAATACTATGTTCATTTCTACCTCGAACAAGTATAGCTAACATTCTCTCGGATTTAGGAGCCACTCGTTTAGACACCCCTAAACAGAGAGGTTCCGAGATCCTTTTACCTCATTTCGAGGTGGGGTGGACCCCCAATAGGTATTGGTTTAGGAGCGATCTTGCGGGTCGAGAAGTTTCTACAAGACTTTCTCTTCCTTTTCCAGTTCCTAATCAATTCCTTTTACCCTTCCTACAACTCTCCTTCTTTTAATAATACTCCCTGTCTTAAAGAACAAATCTTTCTGAAAAGACAATTTTCCTTTAATACCACAAATACACTAAGATAAACAGAAATGTGTTCGGACTCTTTCTTTTCGTCATAAGTTGTACGACAAGAAGAAGCACGATTCGGGGACTAACACTTGGAATCGCCTTGCGAAATGGAAGCCCCAAACCGATCTTCTCCTTCGTCAACGGACTCGACCTGGCCGTGTTCAAGGACGAACTGCCTGATAATGGAATCATTCGATTCGGACAAGGATTCGAGGACATCGACATCAAAATCCCCGACGTCACTCTCTTTTCACTCACAAGCAAAGTACCAGAAACTGAGAAGCTGTTGATTGAGTTCGAACTCAAGTCAACTCACGAATTCCCTCCTCTGCAAAAGATTCCAACTGAGAGGAGTACTGCTGTCCACAGAAGGACTGTTGTTGCTACCCTCACTGGTCTAGATTGTCTCTGCACCTACCCCGGCTTCTGCCAAATTAAAGGGGAAGGAAATCCGTAACTATGGTGAACCCGTTACCGTGGAGGGTACGGACCTTCCGTGAGACCTTCTATTTTCGAAATCGGGTCTAGCTCGAGAATTCCATCACCGACACGGACTCGGAGAAGGAACGAAGTAGAAGGATCGCTAGAGAAGCCGTAGCCGCTCGAAGTTGCTTTCCTGGAGGAAATCCCGTAACTGCCTGAGTATACACCGCTGCCTGAATACATACCACTTTTGGGAGGAAGCAGGTTCCATCCCCTCTCCGCCGCAGAGGATGAAGAAAATGTTCGTAAGATTGCTGTTGCATTGCCTCAGCCCGTATATTACAACGATAGCCATAAGAAAAGGGCCAGAACTACCCCATTTGCTCGACTGCAAACTTTGATAGAGAAGTTAGCAAAGAAGGAAAGGTGCCCTGTATCAGAAATTTTACGAAGGATAGGGTGGGTGCCAGCCAAGTCCCGTCTCGGGCCGCGAGTAGAACCGGCTATCGCTGCGGAAAAGCAAAATAAGAGGATGAAAGCTAGTCCGCCTGTCGTTGTTTCAGGATTACAGATTAGGGAGGATACCACCTTCCAGCATTTGGCTGACAGACCATCCGGTCCTAGACCTTCCGTCGCTAGAAGGATGGTATGGCGTCCCACTACTCTGGACAATTAAGATTGAAACAACGACTCGAGAAGGAAAGTCTCGTCGGGAGACTTGAATCCGAAGAAAGTGCTACCGCGATGAAAGGGGACTCATGAGAAGGAAACCCGACAGTTATCACATGACAACTGCAAGGATGTACAGAAAAGACCACTAGAAGATGCTATGAAAAAGCTAAGAACTGATATTCGGTGATTAGCAAGAGAAAGAGAAGAGAAATTCGGAGATGAGATTGACTCGTCAGAGTTCATGGATGATGAGTATGCAGAAATTAACATGGTCGAAACACGAGCTTCGTCAGCTTCACAAGGTGCCCCTGCAGCCGCAGAAAGAGAGGAGCCAGAAGTAATGAGGAGGCAGCTTCAAGAGAATGATGATACGATCGCCCAAATGACAAAAAGGATGGAAGAGATGGCTGTAGCCCTAGCCACTCTCCAGAGTCAAGTGCAACCCCAAAGAGAAACACCCCCAGAAGTCATTCACATTGTAGACGGAGGAAAGGAGATTACATCCGTCAATGGGGATGATCAATTAAAGAAGGATACAACACAAAGCATGATTCCAGAAAAGGATATCAAGAGCTTGGTGGAACAGCAGGTGCGAGAAGCCTTGGCACAATCAAAGAGTGGGGCATCCATTCGGACGGGCAGACCTTACCCCGAAGAATTCGACGCTGTCCAATATCTGAAAGGCTTTGTACCACCTCTGTTCAAGACGTTTGATGGAACCGGAAACCCTCGGCAGCATGTTGCACATTTTCGTGCCAGTTGTTGCAATGCCGGCGGAAGTGATGCCTTACTCTTCGGACAATTTGTCGGCAGCTTTATAAGGGATCACCTTTGATTGGTATGCGAATTACCGAACGGTTCGGTGAAGACATTTTCGGAATTAGAGAACCTCTTCATCAAGAGATTTGTCGGAGCTCAGCACCACATCACTATAGGTGATTTAGTGGTAGAGAAGCAGAAGCCGAACGAAACTTTGGTGGACTACATACTTCGATGGAGGAACCTAAGTATGAAGTGTGAGCCACAGCTACAAGAACAACATGCAGTCAACATTTTACTTAAGAGCATTCACGGCCCGATAGCACTTCTCCTCAAGGGATTTACTATTAAGACTTTCGAGAAGTTGTTAAGCAAGGCCGGAAGCCTGCAAGAAGAGGCGAAGCAATTAAGTTTCACCGATAAAATAGACAAACAGAAGCCCGTGAAAACTTTTGAAAAGAAGTCCGGGATCGTTGTAGCAGTCGACAAAGGCAAGCAACCGATACAAATATCGTCAGAACGGTCGCAGCAACCTCAACAGAATTATCAACAACCCCGACCCAGCTATCAGTCATCTCAACAGTATGAACAACCGCCTCGTTCGCAACGTACATTAAGGGAGCTTCTGAGAAGGGAGTATCCGTTCAAGAATGAGGCAGTGCCGAAAATGTTCCGCGAGCTTGATGAAGACTCCGGATTTCCAATCGCCGGAACCTAAGAGACCGAAGAAGTCGACAAGAAAGGTGATCCCAACTTTTGCCCTTACCACCGGATGCTTGGGCACAAGATAGAAGATTGTATTACCTTCAAAAGTTGGCTCAACGACAATCTTCGGAAAGGGAATATAACGATCCCGAAGGAGTACATGAAGGAACCCCAGAAAGGAGGTTCCATCAATGTTATCTCGACGGATCTCATTGTGCCGATAGACCCCTATGCGACTGATGATGGATGGGCTACCGCTTGGACAAGGTCTTTGAAAAAGATTTTGGATCACATCCAAACCGCTTCGGTGCGAGCCTCAATTCAGACTTCGAAACCTGTTAAGTCGACACTATCACTTGCGATAGAAGAACCACCTCAACAAGAGATAATTGAAGAGAAGTAGAAAATTGACGAAGAAGAGAAGACCGAGGCTCCTAAGGCTAGACTAGGGGCTGCTTATCCTAGGATAGTTGTTTCCGATTCGGGGGAGAAATCCCTCGAACCTCTGACTCTGTATGATTATCTTATAATGATAAGGGTTATGACATTGGCTACGTTTTGACTGTTTCTAACGATTAAATAACTAGCGACAATCCGGACATCGATTTCGATACAAATGACAATTCTCAAATCATACACAATCTCTACAATCACGATGACAAAGAAGACATCCATCAAGGAGGCTACGAGAGTTCAACGAGCAATGGATCTATTTGCGAGTTTCGAGGAGCTCCGAATCACAATAGAGTTAGAGCCTTCGTACTCGAAGCTAATCCGGAAGAACTCGTCATTCCGATTCGGAGGAAACACCAAGCAAACTCAATACTAGATTCGCAGGAAATTACGAAGTTAACTTAAGAAGTGGAAGAGTTCTACCTCCGAGAATGGGTCCAAAGGACAAAGGGAAGCGGTGGTTGTTCGGGAAGAACCAACCCCTGCAGAAGAAATACCCATTCGAGAAGAAGTCGAGACACATGAAAATAAAGTGGACTACAACGTGCTAGCCCATCTTAGGAAACTACCGACCAAGCCGAGCATCTACGACGCTCTCATTTTATCAAAGGAGATGAGAGAAGCTCTGATCAAGGCCTTACTTGATCCAGAAATTTGCTTAGCTCAAATGGTCGGAGATTCCTTAGATGAGGTTTGTTCGTTAAAGGATCAGCGAGTTGTCACATTCACGGACAATGATCTACTACTTGGGACAGCAGTCCACAACCGACCGTTGTACATTTCGATTACAATCGGGAAGTTTACACTCTCCGCAGTATTGGTGGATCCGGGAGCATCAATCAATATAATGAATCTTCGAACACTAGCATATTTGGAAATTGATGCTCGCGAGCTCGAAGTAGACAAAATGCTATTAAGAGGATTCAACCAGAAAGGAGAAAGAGCCCTCGGGTCAATAACGCTGCTAATGAAAACCGGTGACTTAGCAAAGACAACCGCGAAATTTCACTTCATTGATTCAGAAACGTCGTTCAACGCTCTACTGGGCCGACCATGGATACATGAAAACCGGATGGTACCATCATCTCTACATCAGTGCATCAAATACTACGATGGAGGGGAACAATGCATCAAAGGTGACTTACAACCATTCTCCGTACATGAAATTGGAATCCATGAAGATGCAGCTTATTATGCACCTCCGAAGAAAACAATCTTCTCCAGAGATACCATAACGAATGAAGCAAAGAAAGTTCGGGATAACGAAGAACCTGAAGTTCTAGTCCAACAGTCACTCACCACTCCCTTATGGCGAGATGGTGAAGGTTTCTCCACAACTCGCATCCGAGGTCGAGGCCGGGGACGAGGTCGTGGTAGAGATGTTAGGACAGTTGGACAGAAGAAACCAACCATCAATGTTGATTGGAAAGATAGTTCTGAAGAAAAAAAGAGATCAAGCAAGAAGGAGCGACAATAAGTCGGAGGAAGCCGCAATTCAGGATCCCGCTCGAAGATGAAAAGAATGAAGAATACAAATCGATGTACGAGAAGATTAACCACTATGTACATACTATGACCCTGACCCTGATTCATTCTAATAAGATCAAGGGTATGGTGGTCAAAGAGGTACATAGCCGCAATTTGAAGATGTCACTTCATCAGAATTAATGGAATTACCTTTTGAGTGGTACTCTCCCTGTGTTCAAAATTTAATTCAGCGTGGTTTCTTACCTCGAAAATGACAAAAGGTCAATCACAACATTTTGAAAAATTATGGAATAACTCCGGTCGTCCACCCAATTCAAAGCATGGTCTCGGATTCGGCACGATAGGATCGGCTGACGATACCGAATTTTGCTTGGTTGTCACTTGCGAGTCTAATGAAAACCGCATGGAAACTACGGAAGAATTTGAAGATTTACAAATTGGAGACGCTCCACAGAATTCGAAGAAGAGATTAAATCTACAATAGATGAGTTAACGGAAGTTAACTTAGGTAGTAGCGAAGAACCTAGACCTACCTTTGTTAGCTCCTTACTCAATAAAGAAGACTCCGAAGAAATAATCAAGTTATTAATAGAATTTTAATACAGTTTTGCTTGGAACTACGATGAGATGCCAGGATTAGCTCCAGAGGTCACAGTCCATAAGCTAGGAGTGGATCCTACTTCTGTCCTAGTCAGACAAGGTCCCAGAAGAATGCGTCTAGAAATCGAACAACAAGTCATAACCGAAGTTAAAAAGCTAATAGACGCCAAATTTGTCCGTGAAGAACAATACCCAACTTGGCTAGCCAATGTGGTACCAGTCAGGAAGAAGAATGGTCAGATAAGAATTTGTGTGGATTTCAGAGATTTAAACAAGGCATGTCCAAAAGATGAATTCCCTCTACCGATCCAAGAATTAATGATTGACATTGCTTCGACACATGAAATATTTTCATTCATGGATGGATCTTCAGAATATAACCAGATAAAAATGGCTCCAGAAGATGAAAAACTTACGACGATTCGAACGCCGATCGGAGTATATTGCTACACAGTGATGCCGTTCGGACTGAAGAACGCAGGAGCAACCTACCAGAGGGCAATGACAAGAATTTTTGATGATCTCATCCACAATCAAGTCGAATGCTACGTGGACAATGTGGTCATCAAAAGCAAATTAAAGGACAACCACCTATATGATTTGAGAATTGGTTTTGAACGATTAAGACAATTTAACCTTAAGATGAATCCCTTAAAATGCGCCTTCGGCGTCACCTCCGGGAAATTCTTTGGATTCGTTGTCCGACATCGTGGAATTGAAATTGACTCGGAAATGATTAAAGCTATCTTAGAAATGCCACCTCCCAAAACCTTAAAGCAACTACGATGTTTTCAAGGGAAGTTGGCATATCTTCGACGCTTTATCTCAAACTTGTCAGGTAGGTGTCAGCCTTTCTCGACATTAGTTAAAAAGGATGCCAAATTTATTTGGGAAGAGAAATGCCAGAAGGCCTTCGAGGACATTAAGCAATATTTAATGGCACCTCCTGTCTTAGCAGCCCCAGTCTCAGGTAGACAGTTGATACTTTATACCGCGGCTTTAGACGACTCTCTCGGAGCCCTGTTAGCCCAGGTCAATGATGAGGGTAAAGAAAATGCTCTTTATTACCTAAGCTGTCGTTTACTTCCGATGAAAATAAGGTATCCCGCAATTGAAAAGCACTGTTTGGCCTTGATCTTTGCCGCTCAAAAGCTCAGGCACTACATGCTTTCTCATAAGGCCAACCTGATCTCGAAATTTAATCCATTGCAATACTTGATGACTCGTCCAACGCTTTCCGGCAGACTTGCCAGATGGTCAATGATATTATTGCAATTCGATATAACTTTTGTGCCTCTTCGTGTCGTAAAGGGACAAGTCTTAGCAGACTTCCTCGCAGCACACCCTTTGCCGGCAGAATCTCCTCTCAATGATGACTTGTCAGATGAACAAATAATGAGCCTAGAAGACCTTGATGATCGACGTTGGGAATTATATTTCGACGGAGCATCTTCAGCACACAAAGATGAAGAATCGCAAGTGATAGTGCCCGGTAAGGCAGGGATCGGATTAATCTTTATAACACCGGAGCGGGGGATGTTAAGATACTCCTACCACTTGATAGAGCCGTGTACAAACAACGAAGCAGAATACGAAGCCCTCATAACAGGGCTGGAATTAACTATTCAAATGGGGATAATAGACATCAACATCTACGGGGATTCGCAGTTAATCATTCAACAGATCGCCAGACAGTACAAAATTTTAAAGCCAAGACTCGAGCAATACTTCCAGTAAGCCATACAGTTGTTGGAACATATTCCGAATGTGACGATCTACAAAATTCCCAGAAAAGAAAACGCTTTAGCAGATGCGCTAGCCCGTCTCGCAAAAGAATTTGCATGCTTGCAAGATGAATCAGTGGAAGTGTCAGTTCACGGACGTCAAGTCCTATCACAGCTCGACATAGACACAATACACAAATCAGAGAAAGAAAAAGAATCAGTTGCAACGATGACGAAAAACACGGAAGATTGGCAACGACCATTAATAGACTACCTGCAAACAGGAAAACTACCATACGATAGTTCGCTAGCTCATCAGATCAAGAAAAGAACTCTGTCCTACGTATTAATAAACAACACGTTATACAGAAGGTCTTTCGATCAAATGTGGCTAAGGTGCCTAAGCGGGTCCGAGGCCCGTGAAATTGTTAAAGAGGTGCATTCGGGACTCTGTGGCGCTCACCAGTCGGGTCCGAAGATGAAAATGAAAATTAAAAGACTAGGGTACTAGTGGCCCTCGATGATGACCGACTGCATGAAAATCGCCAAGAGCTGTCACCAATGCCAAGTGCACGGAGTGGTTCTACACCAACCTCCAAATGTGCTACATCCGACAATTGTGTCGTGGCCATTTGAATGTTGGGGCACAGATATAGTGGGTCCAATAGAACCACCATCTTCAAAAGGACATCGCTTCATTCTTGCGGCTACGGATTACTTTTCGAGTGGGCAGAGGCGGTTCCACTCGGAGAAGTGAAGGCACACCACGTGCTACGGTTTTCGAGAACCAAGTTGTCTACCGTTTCGGAGTGCCGCGCAGGAACATCTCAGATAATGGGTCAGCATTCAGAAACACGCAAATCAACAATTTCGTCAGGAGACACGGAATCGACTGGCGGTATTCAACAATTTATTACCCAAGAGCAAACGGCTTGGCTGAGTCTTTTAATAAAACTCTCGTTCAAATCTTAAAGAAAACCTTGGACGATAATAAGAGAAATTGGCACGAGAAGTTATTAGAAGCCTTATGGGCCTACCGGACAACCTTCAGAACTCCTACTCAAGCTACACCTTACGCTCTGGTGTATTGGTCGGAGGCAGTGTTGCCTTTAGAGGTTCAGCTTCCTTCACTCAGGATTGCAGTTGCAAATAAAATCACGACGGAGGAGAATGCCAAATTACGACTAGAAGAATTGGAAAGCCTGGAAGGGAAAAGACTTGCAGTGCAGCAAAATTTAGAACTATACTAAGCCAAGATGGTTCAAGCCCATGACATACTGGTCCGCCCAATAACCTTCAAAGTTGATGACTTAGTTCTCGTTCTCAAGAGACCTATCCTTGCACACCGCAAGATAGGAGGAAAATTTGAACCCACTTGGGAAGGGCCGTTTGTAGTTGAAGCAGTATACTCAGGAGACTCCTACCAGCTAGTGAATTGCCAAGGAGAACGACATATGCTTCCGATCAATGAACGATACTTGAAAAAGTATTACGCTACCTGATGTTTCGAAGGAATGAATTCTTCATCCCTAGAAACATGGGCGAGGTAATTACTTATGACTGGGTCCGAACCCAAAAATAATAAAAAATGTGCTAAAATAAATAAAATCATGATAATAAAGTTTTCCTTGTTTTCTCTTCCATATCAAAATCTCTTTCCTGATCTTATCCCACTTCATTCCTGTTAAATTTAAAAATACAAGAAGTAATAAAAAAAAACTGTCTTTAATAAACATTTTCTTAATGTTCTTGTTCTTAGTACAGCCCCTGATCCTTTTCCTTATCTTTTCACAGGGAAATGTCGAACGGGCGGTTGGTCCTGAACTTTAGAAATGGCGTAAGCCTTGCACTCGACGAAAAGAGGGTGAAAGATGGAGCGATAATAGAGATTGACTCAGACTTCGCACCGGCGGGCTCGCAATACGAGGAAAGTGACCGGGTCCCGATTGATCGAGACGAACGCGCCGTCGGACGATGAATGAAAGTGGGTGGCCCAAGCCACCACTCCAGTAGCAAGAAAAGGAAAACAAACACTGAAGAGGACAAGAGAATTAAGTCTGTGGTCGCTACAGCAGAGGGCAGGCTTGTCAGCGCCGCGCCCACAAAGATTCGGGAAGTACGAAGAGCTACTCTCACAGCAACTCAGCGAAGAAATAAAAATCGCCGTATCCGCAAGATGTTAACCAAACTAGCAGCGGACCAGCGGAACGAGGCAGTTGCTCTGCCAGTACGTATACTTCAAGGACGCCAGTTCACCAGGTACCTGAAGAAAGGAGGCCAGCTCCTAGGATAACAGAAGGGACCAGGGAAATCTTAAGAAGAACAGAAGAAAGAAGGCTACAACGCCACCAGACAAAGCCACCAGTAATGCATAACCTTGTTGCAGAAGCAACCCCGGAGGATGTCCCGACGGACACCACCCCCGAGGAGCCGAGGTATGCAGGAGAACGTGAAGGGATTGAGCCATATATCCCACAATACGTCACTGAGCCTCACCATTTGCGGATTATTCCGAATACGAGCTAGAAAAAATGCGGAATGTCGAGAAGAAAACTTTTGAATACTTCGAGAGAATCGTAGGCGGGAGGATCAATATACTAGAAGGCCTCGTGCTACATACGGACGTGTTCTCGAATACGACCAACAACAAATCGTGGATCGCATCCGGGATTTGAAAAGAATGGGCCGAGCGGGCCGCCTAAGAGAAAACACTTACTCGGAACCCCGGAGATGGATTCCGGGGAAAGGTAGAATTACAATACAATGTGGATGTCGCTACAACTTCGCGGAAGACAGGAAGGAAACCCACCGGAATACTCCGTCATGGCCGAGTGGATCCAATGCCATTAGTCATCAAAAGGATGGTAAAAAGAATGATAACATGGAGGGTACTCGCCGGCGATTGCATACCCAACGGTTGCATCATTAACATTTACAAGAAGGGTGACTCGCATACCCCACACATAGATCACCACGACTTTGTCGGACCTTTCGCACGGTTTCTTTTCCGAACGAGTGTAATATCATGTTCGGATCCGACCTCCGGATAGCGGGCCCGGGTGAGTTCCGAGGGCCGATAAAGATACCATTACCGGTAGGATCCGTCATGATGCCGAAGGGCAACGGAGCGGATGTCGCTAAACATTGCATACCGGGAGTACCGGTGAAGCGAATCTCGGTTACTTTTAGAAGGATGGACGACGAGGAAGACACCTTACCACTTCCAACCAGTCCGGAGCTAGAGAGCCTCCGGCCTTACGAGTCGTGAGTTACATGGAAAATATCACACCTCCAACGTACATCCATACGACATCCTTGCCAAGGATGGCTTGGAAGGTGATGTTATTGACCATGTACCTCACTATTCAGACATGGATTTTTGACAGATACCTTTTAGGATGGATCGACAAAGATCATACATAGTCCGTTTTGAGTCTACATGGATTGTATGAGATGTATTCCGGATCGAGTTGTATGATGTATCTTCAGACATGATTGGAATGAAAGTGACCATGTCACATTTTTGGCCTTCACCTCTTGTGTGCAAGTTGACTGAGAAACGCCATTAAAAGTTAAATGAACTTCAAACAAAGAACAAAAAAGAAAAAAAAATAATAAAAGAAAACTTTCCTTAAAAATTTAAAAAAATGATGAACTCCAAATTCATGATAAAATAAAATTTGAATCGTTAAAGGACAAACAAAATGACCACAAATTTTAAATCAAATTCAAATTCGATCTTCCAGATTCCAAATCAAATCTCAATCAAATTCAAATTTAATATTCCAGATTCCAAATCAAATCTCAATCAAATTCAAATTTGATATTCCAGATTCCAAATCAAATCTCAATCAAATTCAAATTCGATCTTCTAGATTCCAAATCAAATCTCAATCAAATTCAAATTCAATCTTTCCAAATTTCAAATCAAATCTCAATCAAATTCAAATTCGATCTTCCAGATTCCAAATCAAATTTCAATCAAATTCAAATTCAATCTCTCCAAATTTCAAATCAAATTTTAAATCAAATTCAAATTCAACCTTCCAAATTTCGAATCAAATTTCAATCAAATTCAAACTCAACCTTCCAAATCTGAAATCCAATCCGTTCTACTCTTTCCCTTGTTTGGGATGGAAGCGGTTGATTCCATTGACACGGATCGAATCTGATGGTGAGGAATTGTATCCAATCCAAACCAGCGACTTTCGATCAACTCTTTTGAATGGGATATGTAGCATCTACGTATTCCCTCCTAATCTATTTCTTTCAACAAAAAAAAATCTTTCACAACTCTCATGAAATTCCTGAAACACCAAAATTCCACACTTTTCAAATCAACACTACAAATCTTTGCAAAATCAATTACTACATCAAATTCAAACTTTTGGGGTTGAGGCTTTTACATCCGAGACTGCATTGCTTTAGGGTTCTTTCCCTATCGCAATGAAATACATCAAAATCAAATTTTTGGGGTTGAGGATTTTACATCCGAGACCGCATTGCTTTAGGATTCTTTCCCTATCGCAATGAAATACATCAAAATCAAATTTTTGGGGTTGAGGATTTTACATCCGAGACTGCATCGCTTTAGGATTCTTTCCCTATCGCAATGAAATACATCAAAATCAAATTTTTGGGGTTGAGGATTTTACATTAGATACTGCATTTCTTTAGGATTCTTTCCCTATCGCAATGAAATACATCAAAATCAAATTCTTGGGGTTGAGGATTTTACATCCGAGACTGCATTGCTTTAGGATTCTCTCCCTATTGCAATGAAATACATCAAAATCAAATTTTTTGGGTTGAGGATTTTACATCCGATACTGCATTGCTTTAGGATTCTTTCCATATCGCAATGAAATACATCAAAATCAAATTTTTGGGGTTGAGGATTTTACATCCGATACTGCATTGCTTTAGGATTCTTTCCCTATCGCAATGAAATACATCAAAATCAAATTTTTGGGGTTGAGTATTTTACATCCGATACTGCATTGCTTTAGGATTCTTTCCCTATCGCAATGAAATACATCAAATTCAAACTTTTGGGGTTGAGGATTTTACATCCGAGACTGCATTGCTTTAGGATTCTTTCCCTATCGCAATGAAATACATCAAAATCAAACTCTTGAGGTTAAGGATTTTATATCCAATAACACATTGCTCTGAGATCTCTCCTCATTGTAATGGTCCAATCTAATCAATTCAATTTTCTTTTGAGGTTGAAGATGTTACATCTAAAACCACAAAATTCTAATTTGCATTTCAAATTCAAATCCCTTTAATTAATTTTAACAAACTTCAATCTAAATTAAAACTCAAAATCTAAACTTACACATCAAAACTTAAACTAAAACAAAATAAAATCTAAATTGAAATTCTCTCAGATCATGTGATTTGGGATTCACCTCCTTTTCCTTTCCTCAGCGAGAGTTCAGGAATCTCCAGTCTCAGAGATATACTTGACACTCCCCAGCGGAAACTCTTCTACTTTGTCCTAAGTTTGTCACTTGGACGTTTGTGTTGGTTTTGTTGATCGCTTCGGTCAACACCAATATGCGCGGTGTGCTCCTTCGACTCACCACACCTATCGGGGGTCCATTTGTTGACCTCATTTTTGATGAGGTCTTCTCTTCTTCTTTTCGTACTTAGGATCTAGCCTTAGGCTTTTCCTTTGACTATCTTAGAGGATTAGAATTGGGACCCACCTTTTAGAAATTCAAACCACTTCTTAACTCCCTGCAAACTCCACAAACTTGATTGTAGATCCCTAATCACCTAGAGGGTTGAAATCAAATGTGGAAGTTTAAAGGATGAGTTCATATGGGACTCTTTGGCCTTAGGGCACTCACCCAGGTGGCCTGGTCCAGTGAAGGGCCGACTTAGACACACACTACACCTATACACTACACTTTCACACACCTCCTAAAACCACACCCATACGCAACTTGACCTCCTGACTCATGTAGGTGATTCACATGGATGGTCCTTAACCCTTGGCTAAGAGGGTTAGGAACAACATAGTGAATGCCTCAAATGAGTCCCTTCATGGCTCATGTGGGCTTGATATGGCTTCATGGCTCAACCAGAATGATTTTATTCCACGTACATTCACCTAATCTTCAATTTCCCAAATTTTCAATTTTTGACCCCCGGGACCCTACACCCGCTTAACCTACCCAAAGCCCTTGAAACTACCTAAAATTTGCAAAATCACCTAAATTATCCAAAATTCCTCAAAATCAATCCCAAGAATTCCCACATTACTCAAATTGATCATCCATACCCAAAAATACCAAAAATTCTAAAATACCTCCCAATACCCTCTAAATACCCAAAATACCCCTCTTGACCCAAAAATCCAAAAATTCAGAAAATTCCTAGAAAATTCCAGAAAATCCCAAATATTCCCAATTTCATTTTGTTCAACTACACCATGGGCCAATTTTATCAATTTACCCCAGTTTTGTCAAAACCCCCAATTTGACCCATTTTTAACTCAAAGTGAACCCAATGTCAAACCAAACCTACCCAATTGACCCAAATTCTGGTCCAATTCAATTCTAAACTTCAATTCAACATTCCCAACACCAATCTAGACCAAATCTAAGTCCAATTTGATTGACATTTGAATCCAATTTCACTTTTGGCCTTAAAGCCCAATTTGGACCCATGACTCAAACCTAATCCAAACTAACCCAATTCAACTCCAATTAACCCCAAACCTTTTCTAAACCTTCCTTAGAATCCCCACAAACAAAACACTAACATTATTTGCCCAAAATTTGGACTCAAACCCCACTCAAATTCAACCCAAAACTAAAAGGCCCAATTTTGACCTAAACCCAAACCTAACCCAAATAAACCCAAACCCCAAAATCAAAACCCAACCAAAGTGAAAACTTCTTTGAAACACTCCCATAAACATTTCCCAACATTTATTTTACATCAATTTCAATCCTAGCCCAACATTGGCCCAAGTTAGCCCAATTTGACCTATATTGGCCCATTCACCAAAGAAACCCAAATTCAACCCAATTCAAACCCAAATCACTCCCAACTTGCTTCAAATCACTCATGACACATCCATGAGCTAAACCCAACATTTGTTTGGCCAAATACTTCACAAAATTCCCATCCATGAAATCATTCTTAAACTTAAAAGCCCACTTACATGAAACCTTCTTAAAGCCCATCTCCACCAAAATCCAAAGGGCCAAAATCAATCCAAAACCCATATGACAATTGCTCTACACCATATTTTCAATTAAATCAATCCCTAAGTTTCAAAACTCATCATGAAGCCATTCCAAATTAAGCCCCATACAAATTCCCATCAAAATACCAAAATTTTCTTAAACCCATTTCCATGAAATTGACTTAACTTTTCCCAAGCCAAAGATGAGCCATGAAGCCATGCATGAGCCACATGGAAGCCATGAGAGCCTCTTTACATGTCACCATGCCACATTGGGTAAGAGGGGAGAGAGCTTTCCTTAATTCCTAAAAGTCTTTAACCTCACCCATGATACCCCTTAACCAAGATTTAATCCAAATATTCTTGGATAAGGACATCACCACCTTTTTACTAGCTAGCCTAACTGATTTTCTCAGCCCAAGGCTAGCCATGGGGAGGTGAACCTAGCCCAAACAAATGTGTTGACCAAACCTAGCCAAGATTAGCCATATCCCCATGCCATTTTGATCCAAGTTCTTTACACATGTCCATGCTCGATTGATCGCACTAATGCCAAGCCACGACCCCACCGGCCAAGATGGTGACTCGAGACGGCCGGCCGGCCACCGAGCCGCCGGAAAATGCCATGCCCGAGAGCTCACATGTGAGCCCAACATTGGAATTCTCCCTCGTCGAGTCGTCCCATGCCCGATGGCCACCATGGCTGTTCTTCCCAAGCCCGGAGCGGCCCGATCCCAACCCTTGGCCATCCCTGTAAGCCTCTCCAGCCACCTCTATTTAAACCCGACCCCCTCACGGCCATGGAAGAGAGTTGCACAAACCTGCCGAAACTCTGCCAAAATTGTTCCAGGCCCTACTCCATACTTAGAGCAGTTGATCCCCAGTGTTAATTTGCCCTAATCCCCACCAACAGAACCCAATTTCTCAACTGAAATTTCACCCAAAAACCAGGACACTTTGCCACAGTGAGCAAATCTTCAAATTGACTGGCCCTACACCTTCACTAGACCAAGAGGAGAAGTTTCCCACTCGAAAGCCCCATCTCCGGGCCACCCGAGTTGTTCCGGCCTCCAAGCTTTGTGATCGGCTGTGGTCACTTTCATAGCTAGGCAATTCACCAGACCAGGAGACTTCATCTGGAGCTTGCTGGGACGCAATCGAATGTGACACAACCCTCAGATTGAAGCCACACTTCTCTGAGCAAAGGTATGAGCTAATTCTTTATCCCGAGCTTCAGGAGATTCTCCATTTCAAATGCTTTAATTTCAATACATGATCGCCGTATAGATGTATTCGTCTCTTCAAGACGAATCCATAGAGCATAAGAACACGAAAATCCGTTGAGAAATGAGTGAGTTCTTAGGGTTTTAGTGTGGACGGCTCTCGGGTGAGGACACTTGGGGACGATGAACGGATGCCGTTCATTCCATACACGCTCGGACGGAAGGCCAGGATTGCACCGGATGAGGAGACGGAACGATACATCGGGCCCCTGGAGCGCTGAGTCGGATGGCGGCGTCGAATCAGAAAGCGCCACGCAGCACTTCGGAGATGTTAAGGTTGACGCGACGCCGACTCAGATAAATAGAAAAATAGGGATTTTCTGATTTATTTAATTCGCTAAACTTCAAAAATCCATAACTTTGTGTAAAAAAATCAGAAAAATAAAATAAAAATACCCTCTTGCTCAGTGAACAGAGGAGAATAATGTGGAAAAGAAATCATTTAATTTCATCAAGTATTTTATTTTTAATGATTTATTTACCCTCTGCATTGTTTTAATTCTCCATGCATATAGGGAATTCACCATGGCATGAGACCATAGGGCTTTTGAAGCCTCTGAGTTATGAAATTATTAAGCTTGAAGGGAAAAATGGTAATTAAAATTTTAACCCTTAATTAAAATTTTAGGCTTAATAAAATTAAAAAGTAAAATATTTGATCTTAATCTGATTTGGATGATTGAAATTTAAATAATTAAGGGAAAGAAACCTACTAAGCAATTTAAAAATAATTGAAATAAACTTTAATTAAATAATTGATTAAATTTGGAAGAATAATAAAATTGGAATTATTAAATAGGGATATTATTAGGAAGAGATTTGTTCTTTAATCTAAGGATCCCTAAATTAATCATCTCAATAATATTTAATTCCCAATTAAAATGATAATTCAAATTTAAGATTTAAAATGTTAAAAGACTTAACCATTAAATTAAATTAAAGTTAAATTATTAAACTCTTTTAAATTTTCAATTAAGATTAAAAATAAAATTAAATTTAAATTCAAATTAAATTAAATTAAAACATATTAAATTAAATCAAATTAATTTAAATCAAATTAAATTAAAATTAAATTAAAATCAAATTAAATTAAATTAAATTAAAAATAAAATTAAATTAAATTAAAATTTAAATTAATTTAAATTAAATTCAATTCAATTAAATTAAATCAAATTAAATTAAATTAAAGGAAATTAAATCAAATTAAATTAAATCAAATTAAATTAAATCAAGTTAAATTAAATTAAATTAAATCATATCAAATCAAACTAAATTGAATTAAGTTAAATTAGATAATGGAATCAAGTTAAAATTAAATCAAATTAAATTAAATTAAAATTAAAATTAAACCAAATTAAATTAAATTAAATTAAAGTTAAATTAAATTAAAAATAACATCACCTAAGACATAAAGAAATTAAAAAATAAATATAAAGCAACTTGAACACTATTCCAAATTTAAACCCGTTAATCGAAATTAAATTAAATCACAAACCATTTGAACACCAATTTGCCCTCGAAAACTTTTATTGTCATAACTCCTAAACAGAATGTTAAATGAAGTGTTACTTCTCTTATAGGATATTCAAATGTCCTAGTTCACTGAGCAAGATAACAACAAAACTTGAATTCTCGGACGATTAATTCATTTGTATAATTAAATTCATTTGGACTTAAAACAATTCTAAGCAATATTGAAAAGATGTTTAAGATTCTTCTTAAGCACTTCCTCAATATGATAGGATGTTTATAAGAACAATAGAACTTAATTGTTTCTTGATGAAGAAAATCGTCCTCAAACCAAAACACAAGAACCTAGACGTCATAGGAAATGACTAGGTATAGGATTAGGAATTTGGTAGAAAACCATAACCCTTCCCTTAGCTTTACCTAGGAACTTGCTTAAATATTCTAAATTGTGTTTAAGTGCGGACTCAGGATGACGGGAAGACCCTCCGGGTACGCTTTTATTTTATTGCAATTTACTTTCTTGCAATTTACCTTATCGCAATTTATTTAATCGCATCGCACTTATTTTTCTTGCATGATAAACAACCGTTGCATGAAAACCCACACCTTTAGGATAGTCCTTAAAGCTGAAACCAAAACTAAATTAAAAGTCATTGCAAGATAAAATTCACCGCCACAACATTTCAAAATATAAAACAACTCAAAATTTAATCACAAACAGAATACAAAACTACAACTACAACTAAATTAAAACGTCTTGTTGGATGATCGGGAATACCTCGGATGATGTAACCTACGTGTTGCTAATGGGATTTCCCACGGTCTAAATGAAAGTGTGGAACTCATTTAGTTGAGTTTAGCAAATTCATCTGGACTAAGTGAATCCGATAAAAATAACGATGCCGGAAGGATGAAACCGTGGGATCTTAACCGGTGTTGTTATAATTAACTTTAAGATTTGTTTTAAAACATAAAAAACACTTGGAAATTAAGACTTTCTCTAAACCAAAACACTTTTCTCATCTCCTGATTTATGACTTCTATAACTAAACCTCTGCAACAACAAGGAGCTCGGAGCATGGTGGGCGAAGCACGGCCATCGTCATCAACGAAAACCCGAGTCTACTTCAGAAAAACTTTCTTAGAATTAAATAACTAAGCCATAGGATTTCGAGGTAGTTTGCCTAGTGCAACATAAATCCTCAACTCTTCGTTAGGAATTTGCATGATCATGTCATGTAAATTAAGCCCTAACCGGTCCTAGGACTCCGAGGTAGTCGTTTGGTACGACATAAACCCTCACATCTTCGAGGCTATTTGCATGACTGCGTCATACAAATATAAGTCCAAATTAATTAAAATTGGCAAGACTGAAATGTTAGATAACATTAGGACTTTCCTAAATTCAAGCCAAACAATAGGATAGTCGGGAAATTACCGAAGCTCGCTTCGAATCTGTGATTTCTCCTATCTTTCTTCCTTTGAATTCCCAAAACAAAATGTTCCAAACTTGGTCCATTCCCTATTGAAATTCCAAAATTTAATCCCTTGAAACCTTAAACTTTGAAATTCTTGAGAGCAGAATTTCTGATTATTATCGAGAGTTTTCTTAGGTGATTCTCGTCACTTAAGATGTAATTAACTATAGGGGCTTGCCCTTATAGGGAATTTTAAGAACCTGAGTAATATAAACCCTGTTTAATGCTTTCATATTAAGCAGGGGAATTTGTCGGCTTATAAAATTGGTTCGCAGACCAAACGGATGTCACGAATCTTCTAGTTTATTTAATCGAGCCCCATCACCAAGCAGTGTGTCTATTCTCCAGGATAGATGTACGATTTATGGTGCGGTGCTCGTTTATATAAACTATTCGGGATGTAAGATCGATTCGATTTCATATCTTAAAATTTTCAAATTTAAAATTATTTTCAAAATCAAATACTACTTTTCAAATTATTTATTTAAATTAAATTAAAAATTCGCCGCACAATTTCTGTTAGGCGACCCCCTTTTCAAAATACAAAACACTTAACCTAAAAATATGCCGACAGACAACCCCAACTAATATAACATGTATTAGAAGTTTTCTTGGACAAGCTAGATTTTATAGAAGATATATTAAAGATTTTTTCAAGATTACTAATCCTTTATGCCATCTTTTAGAAAAGGATATAAAATTTGAATTTGATGAAAATTGCCTAAATTCCTTTAACTTATTAAAAGAAAAGTTAATCACTGCACATAGTTGCACCTAATTGGGAAAAACCATTTGAATTAATGTGTGATGCGAGTGACTACGCTATTAAGGTAGCTTTAGGACAAAGATATGATAAGTTGTTTAAGGTTATATATTATGCCAGTAAAACTCTTAATAAAGCTTAAATTACTTACACTACTACTAAAAAAGAGCTATTGGTTATAGTATATGTCTTTGATAAATTTCAATCATATTTACTTGGGAATAAATGTATTGTGCATACAGATCATTCTGCTATTAAAAATTTGATGATAAAAAAGGTAGCTAAACCGAGATTGATTAGATGGATCTTTCTTTTGCAAGAATTTGACTTTCAAGTAGTTGATAGAAAAAGGTATGATAACCAAATTGCTGATCATCTGTCAAGAATTGAAAATGATAAGGAATTAAATGTTAACGAAGAAGTTAATGACTGTTTTTCTGATGAACAATTTTATACTGTTTCTGATGGATTAATCCCATGGTATGATGATATAGTTAATTATTTAGCTAGTAACATTATACCATATGGATTAGATCATCAACAGAAAAAGAAATTCTTACATTATGTGAAACTTTATTTTTGGGATAATCCCTTTCTGTTTAAACACTGTAAGGATTCTATTATACGAAGATGTGTTCCTTTTGAAGAAACCTTCGAGATTATTCAAAAATGCCACAACTCTGAATTTGGCGGGCATTTCTGAATTGATAAAACTACTTTTAAAATTTTAAAATTCGGATTTTATTGTCCAACATTATTTAAGGATGTTAACAGTTTTGTTAAATCTTGTAATCGATGTGAACGTATAGGCAATATTTCTAGGAGAGATGAAATGCCTCTAAATTTTAATTTGGAAGAGGAAATTTTTGATGTCTGGGGTTTAGATTTTATGGGACCATTGGTATCTTCTTAAGGAAAAATTTATATATTATTAGCTGTTAATTATGTTTCGAAATGGATTGAAGCAAAAACTTTACCTCATTGTGATGCCACAAGTGTTGAAAAATTTTTAAATGAGAATATTTTTACCAGATTTGGAATGCTACGAATAATTATCACAGATGGGGGAAGTCACTTCAAGAATTTGTGATTCAGAGATTAATGAGTAAATTTGGGATTAAACAAAGAATTTCAACAGCTTATCATCCCCAAAGTAGTGGATTAGCTAAAGTATCAAATCGGGAGATCAAAAGAATTTTAGAGAAAATAGTTAATCCAAAACGAACTAATTGGGTTGATAGACTCGATGATGCTTTATGAGCTTATAGAACTACTTATAAAACTCATATTAGAATGTCACCATATAGGCTCATATATGGAAAACATTTTCATTCACCTGTTGAATTGGAGCATAAAGCTTATTGGGTAATTAAAGAGTTTAACTACAATTTAAGTGATGCTAGAGATAAATGATTATTGTAATTGAATGAACTTGAAGAAATTAGAAATGATTCATATGAAAGTGATCGAATTTATAAAGAGAAAATGAAGAAGCTGCATGATAAAAGAATATTAAGAAAGACTGTTGAGCCTTGACAAGAAGTTATATTATATATTTCGAGATTTAAATTGTTTCCAGGAAAATTAAAATCTAAATTGACAGGGCTTTTTATTGTTAAGAAAGTTTTTCCTTATGGAGCAGTGGATATAATAGATCAGAAAACAAATTCTGTAATTAAAGTAAATGAACAAAGATTGAAGCCCTGTATTGGAGGAAGTATGCCATCTTTTAAAGATGTGTTATATTTAAACCATTTGGATAATCAGTTGGTTATGTCCGGCTGATGAAATTAAACCAAGTACTTTGTGGGAGGCAACCCATAATATGATTTGATTTGCTTCAATATTGAGAGTGCTTTATATGTGACTTCACTTAGTTACATATCTTTTTATCCACATTATTAGACCCTAATTTGGTATGAAAGTTTTGAAAATTTGACGAAGAGCGAATATGTGAATTTTAGGATTCTGGCGCCTAGGCGCCAGACATCCAAAATCCAGGCGCTTAAGCGCTAAAATTGGCGCCTAAGCACCACAGTTCTGTATCGTGGTAAAACCGCCTAAATGTAGTTTTTAACCACTTAAATCCTTATAAATCACTACTTCTTCATCCCCAAACATCAGGCCATCAAATTTCCACCATAGAACTATACTTTTAAAAGAGAAGAAAGATTTTATTGCTTCCATAGAGAGACTTACTATGGAGAATGGAGGGAAAGGTAAATTCATGCACAAGAATTCTCAAACTTACTTTAATGGTTGCTTAGCCATGACATTGGAGAAGCTTTTTGGTCAACTTGAGAAGATTGAAGGAGAATTGGTGCATATTGGAGAAAGGATGCATGAAATGTACCATCAATATGAGCATATGGAATAACAAATGAAGGTATAATCTGATCATTTGGCTGCATTTTAAGACCACCAGGTAACCATGTATGCTAAAAAAGAATGGATTGATGAAAAGACGGCTTTGGAATTTCCTCATGTCCCTTTCTTCCATTCCTTTGGTCGTAGTGAATTACCTTGTGGAACTAACGAAGGTTCTGATGTGAATCCTTAAATCTAGGGTGACTTATGTGGAGAAATTGATTGTAAATATGACGTGTTAAGTAATTTACTTGATGTATTGTGTAAGTGATTTGTGTGATTGTTATGTGTTGTGAGAAGTGAGAAGTTGTGTATGTGTGTTTTCTGTATTTTTTTAACCTTATTTCGAAGATCTGAAATGGAATGAAGTAAAATTTGAGTTTGATTGTATCAAATTTTGTTTGGAATGAATCTTAAATTTGGAATCTATTTTTGGACTTAAATATTTTCTAGGAGATGATTGATGAAGTTTATGATAGAATTTTAAGTTTACAGATGTTAGAACACCTAAACTACAAAATGTAAAAATTTAGGAATTTTTTGAAATTTTGGGCAAATCTGGAGTCTAGGCGCTGATACACCTAAAATATATAGTATTTTTATGCACATTTTTATACCTATTTTTGATGATATTACACTTTAATGGAAGGTATTTTGTGTTTTTCTTGCAGGTATGATAAAAATGATTAATTATGATGAAAGGAGCAAAAAAGGATCAAATTTGAAACAAAATTATGAAGTTTGAGAAATTTGGCCTCAGGCGCTTGAGCGCAAAAGTGCCGGCGCTTAAGCGCCACAGTTAAAAATCAAATTTTAATCAAATTTGGCATCATTTTCAAGGGGTGTTTGAAGCAACTTTCGGTGGTGACTTCCTTAACTTCCTTTGGGCGACAAATGTGATTGAATGGATGCATCTTTTGGTGCATACATTGAATCTGGACATGATTTGAAGAGACACCAAGGCACCTTTTGAAAAATTATAAAAATAAAGCCTCATTTTGAGAGAGTTTTTTTTTTGAGTCAGGAGTTGGAGTTCTTCTGTTTTTAAAGAGTTTTTTAGAGAGATTATTTTGAAGTTTGGAGAGTATAGTTCTATAGTTGTTGGTAGAGAGTAGAGAGTAAGAAAGGAAAAAGGGTTGGTGTGATGCCTTCTTGTTACCAATTTTCTTTCATCCTTATATTTAGTTTTTATTGAAGTATAAAGTGTTAATTTGAGTCATCAGAGTTGAGTAACAACCTCTGTAGAGTTGTATTGTGGAAAGCAAAATTTCAGAGGAACTTCCAGAGTCTTGTGGAGAGGATTTTCAGATTAGTATTTATCTTTGTTTTTACACTTTATTTTAAAATAAGATTTATTGTGTTTTCATTATGGTTTATGCTTTCAAATCAAGTTGTGTTTGTGTTTTCTTAATGAAATATAAGTAGTTTACTTTATCTTTTTCTTTCTTAGATGATGAAGTAATTAAATTATGGAAGTATGTTGTGGAAAGTATAAGTGTTTAATGCTGGAAAAATTGTGATGATTCAATTCCTTGTACTTAATTTACTTCTTGATGTGGCCAATTAAGATGTTAAAATTTGTTGTGAGATTATGTAAGATCCAATGCGGTATTGTCTCAATTAACAATTAGAAAGAACCACATGCAATTATATGGGTGAGAATTGTAGTCCATATGATTGAATGCAAATATATAGAGAGATGTGTTTTAATGGGGAGTAAAATTAAAGGACTTTAGAGTGACAGGCTAAAGGTCCCTCTAATTTGGTTTGTTATTTTAAATTTTGTTATGAGATGTTAGCCCCTAGGTGGAGGGAATAGAGGGAACTCTATAGTGAGAGTTGGTATCTTCCCTGCCTAACCCATCTACAAAATTTCAAAATTTCAAATTAATCAATTTTCTTTATAGAACCAAGTAAGGGTAAAGAATATAATTGCTCCTATTTGACACAATACATTTAAATACTTCCATAACATAAATATCCATAATTATTACTGATTCATTGAAGAAGGAAAAGGATATTTGATTCTTATAGCTTTTATATCGTGTTTAGAGTATTAATAATTTTAATTTCTTGCTTAACTTTTTATTAAAAATATCAAAAATAACTTTTCAAAATTTTAATTCCTACTTAACACCACTTCTATTAAAGAAGTGGTGTTACAAATGGGAAGTCAATTGCAAATTCAATGAGCTACAATTAGAAATATTGAAAATCAATTGAGAAAAATTGCCAATACATTAAGTAATAGATCCCAAGGTATGCTTCCTAGTAATACTGAAGTAAATCCAAGAGATAAGAATAAAGAACATGTAAAAGCAATTCAACTGAGGAGTGAAAGAGAGTTGAAAGGTAGAGTTCAAAAAGAAATTGAAGTAGAGAAAGAAGAGATTGAAGAACCAAATGAGGACGCTCCAAAAGGTTTGGAAAGACTTATTTCTCCACTTAAGGAAGATTTGGAAAAACCACCTCCTCCATTTCCTCAAAGACTTCGACAACAAAAGTTGGATAAGTAATTTTCAAAGTTCTTGGAGATATTTAAAAAGATTACAATCAACATTCCATTTGTTAAAGCTTTAGAACATATGCCAAGCTATGTGAAATTTATGAAGGATATTCTCAACAAAAAAAGGAAGTTTGAAGAAAATGAGACAGTTGCATTTAGTGAGGAATGCAGTGCAATAATTAAGAAGAAGCTTCCTGAAAAGCTTAAAGATCCTGGTAGTTTCACAATTCCATGTGCAATCGGAGACAGATTTTATGGAAAAGCTTTATGTGATTTGGGTGCAAGCATTAACCTTATGCCTCTATCAATATTTAAAAGACTGGGATTAGGAGAAATAACTCCAACTACTGTAACTTTGCCATTAGCAGATCGTTCAATCACAAATTCTAAAGGAGTTATAGAAGACATTTTGGTAAAAGTGGATCAATTTATCTTTCCTGTTGATTTCATTATGCTGGATTTGAAGAAAGATAAAGAGATACCCATAATTTTGGGAAGACCTTTCCTAGCCACAGGAAGAGCAATGATAGATGTGCAAAAAGAGGAATTAACAATGAGAGTTAATGATCAGACTGTTACATTCAACATTTCAAACTCAATGAAATATCCTGCAAGAGGTAAAGATGATGAATGTTATAGGATGGATGTTATCAAATATTTGAGTGAATGCCATTTCAAATCAACTTATGAAAAGAAATCTAAAAGAGAAGAATTGGAACGTGAGCAAGAAGAGGAGTTACATCATTCCGAAGATTTTCATAAGGAAGCTCTAAATTATGTTCATGAAAATTTTGAACTGTTGGACATGACTGAAAAAGATGAATCTTTTGGTCCATCAATTGAAAAACCTCCTAAACTCGAGTTAAAGATGCTTCCTGGTCATTTGAAGTATATTTTTTTATGTGAGTCCTCAACTTTGCCAGTGATAATTTCCTCTCAATTAACTAAAAAAGAAGAAGAGAGTTTGTTTGAAGTTTTGAAGAAGTACAAGAAAGCCTTTAGATGGATGATATCTGATATTAAAGGAATCGGTCCTTCAATTTGTGCATAGAATCCTTATGGAAGATAACTGCAAACCTAAGGCTAAACCTCAAAGGAGATGAAATCCTATCATGAAAGATGTTAAGAAAGAAATTTTAAAGTGGTTGGATGCTGGGATTATCTACCCAATTTCAGGTAGTGCATAGGTTAGTCTTATTCACTGTGTTCCTAAGAAAAGAGGAGTAATTGTGACTGTTAATGAGAAGAATGAGATTATACCAACAAGACAAGTTACAGGGTGGTGAATATGCATTGATTATAGAAATTTAAATCTTGCTACTAGGAAAGATCATTTTCCACTCTCATTTCTGGATCAGGTGTTGGATAGACTGGCTAGGCATAAATACTTTTGTTTTCTGGATGGATATACTGGGTACCACCAAATTCAAATTGCTCCTGAGGATCAAGAGAAAACAACGTTTACCAGTCCTTATGGTACGTTTGTTTTAGGAATGTCTTTTGGTTTATGTAATTCCTCTGTTACAATTCAGAGATGTATGATGGCTATTTTCTGTAATTTAATTGAAAAAGGGATTGAAGTTTTTATGGATGACTTTTCATTGTTTGAAAGTTCATTTGAATCATGTTTAAAACATTTATCTAAATTTCTAAAATGCTATGAAGAAACTAATTTGGTCCTTAGTTGGGAAAAATGCCAATTTTTGGTAGAGGAGGAATTATATTAGAACATCGAATATCAGAAAAGGTTTAGAGGTAGATCCTGCAAAAATTCAAGTTATCTCTAATTTACCTTGTCCAACTAATGTAAAGGGAATTAGAAGTTTTCTGGGACATGTTGGATTCTACAGGCGTTACATTAAACACTTTTCAAAAATTTCAAAACCCTTATGCTGTTTATTGGAAAAGGATGTAATTTTTTATTTTGATGATGAATGCCTAAAAGCTTTTGAAACTTTAAAAGAAAAATTAATCACTGCGCCTATTATAATTTCACCAAATTGGGAAAAACCTTTTGAATTAACATGTGATGGTAGTGATTATGCTATTGGTGTTGTTTTGGGTCAGAAATATGACAAAATTTTCAAAGTAATTTACTGTGCTAGTAAAACTCTTAATGAAGCTTAAATTAAATATAGCACTACTAAGAAGGAGCTATTATCTATAGTATTTTCTTTTAATAAATTTCAATCATATTTAATTGGAACAAAATGTGTGTTGCATACTGATCATTCTGCTATAAAATATTTAATGAAAAAGAAAGATGTGAAACCGAGATTGATTAGATGGATTCATCTTTTGCAAGAATTTGATTTTGAGATAGTAGATATGAAGGGTGCTGATAATCAAATTGCTGATCATCTGTCCAGGCTTGAAAATGAAAAATCTCTTAGTAATACTGAAGAAATTAATGAACATTTTCCTGATGAAAAATTATTCACATTTAATGAATGGCGTATTCCGTGGTATGCCGACATTGTAAACTTTATTGTCTGTGATATTTTACCATATGGTTTGACATACCAAGAGAGGAAGAAGTTTTTATCTGATGCTAAAACTTACTTTTGGGATGACCCATTTTTATATAAACAAGGAAAAGATTTAATCATTCGAAGATGTGTGCCTTTAGAAGAAACTTATGAAATTATTCAAAAATACCATAATTCTGATTATGGGGGACATTTTGGAGTTGATAGAACTACTTATAGAATTTTATAATCTAGATTTCATTGGCCTACAATTTTTAAATATGTTAATGCATATATTAAAAATTGTGATCGATGACAGCTTGTAGGCAATATTTCTATAAGAAACGAGATGTCCATCAATTATATGTTGGAAGTTGAAATATTTGATGTTTGGGGATTAGATTTCATGGGACCATTTACATCATCTTCCAGAAAAATTTATATCTTAATAACAATAGACTATGTATCCAAATGAATTGAAGTTGTTGCTTTACCTCAATGTGATGCTCAGAGTGTTGCAAAACTTTTAAGAAAGAATATATTTTGTAGATTTGGAATAGCAAGAGTAATCATAACTGATGGGGGAAGTCATTTTAGAAATGCGATTATGGAGAAGTTAGTAAAGAAATATCATATTAAATGTCACATTGCTACTGCTTATCATTTACAAACAAGTGTTTTGGTTGAATTATCCAATCATGAAATTAAAAAAATATTAGAAAATACTGTTAATCCAAATAGAAAGGATTGGTCAATCAAACTGGATTATGCTTTGTGAGCCTATAGAACTGCTTACAGAACTCATATAGGGATGTCCCCATATAGGCTAATTTTTGGAAAAACTTGTCATTTACCTGTTGAACTTGAGCATAAAGCATATTGAGCTATTAAAGAGTTCAATTATAATTTGAAAGATGTTGCTGAGAAGAGATTATTGCAATTAAATGAGCTTGAAGAGATAAGAAATGAATCTTATGAAAATGCTAAGATTTATAAAGAGAAGATGAAATTATGGCATGATAAGAAGATTCTTACTAAAAATCTTAAGCAAGGACAAAAAGTTTTGTTGTATAATGCCATATTGAGAACTTTTGCTGGAAAACTTAAGTCATAATGGATGGGTCCATTTATTGTGATAAAAGTTTATTCTTATGGAGTTGTGGATATTCAAGATCCTAAGACTGAAAAAATATTCAAAGTTAATGCTCATAGACATCAACCTTATTTTTCAGTCGATCAACTTAAACCTGATGAGAATCTAATGTTGGGTCACTCAGAATAAGTTCTGGGTATGTCAGGATGAAAACATTAAACCAAGCGCTTTGTGGGAGGCAACCCATAGTTATCGGTGTGTTTTGCTTTATGTTTGCTTTGTGTGCTTTTTTTGGTTTGTTTTCATGATTATGTGATAGTATTTTGGAGAGATTGGTTATAGTGGTGTTTATTTGACATTAATTGATGACTTAAAAGAGTCAGAATGAAAATTTTGGACATTTGGCAGACCTGTGCTAAAATAAGCGCTGGCGGCTAAGCGCCGCCTGGTTGGCGCTTAAGCGTCACAGTTATAAAAAACGTGTTAAATGAATTTCTAGAAGCCAAAATCGTGGGGAAGTGGTTTAGAAGTTATTTTGGAGTTTTAAAACGTCTAGGGTCAGTTTTAGTACTTCCCATGTCTATAAAAAGGCCCCAAATTAAGAGAAACACTTGCCCCAGTCCCTATTTTCATTTCTGAGTCTTAAGAAGAGTATTTTGAGTGCAAAAATGTCTTCTTACGAGAGTGAAAATTAAGAAGAAGGAGGAAGCCAACAAAAAGAAATTTAGTAGTGAAAGTGCGCAAGAGTTATTCAGTGGATTCCTAGCAGTTAGTATTCAAGATATTTCAAAAAAGATTACGAAGATTGAAGCCAACGTGGAATCAATTGAAGCAAAGGTAAATGAAACTAACGCTGATTTAGCTCTTGGATGACAACTTAAAATGCAATTCAGTTATACAAGTCATGTGAAAGCGGATAAGGTGATGTTTTTGAAAAATAAATGGTTAGAAGAAGAAGATGTGAGAGTTTTCAACCATCGCCCGTTTTATCAGATTTATATTCTAGATGGTTCAAATGGAATTAATGGTGGTTTTGGATATATTCCACCTAATGGAGATTGGAATTAATTTGAGTATAATCTAGTGTTGTAGTTTTTATGTATTAAGTGTTTTGTGCCTATTGCTTTATATTTTTATGTACTTAAATCTTTGTGTATTGGGAAATTTCATCCAAAAAGTTTGGATAGAAATTTTTAGTTTGTATTAAGTGTGGTTATTTTTGATTAAATGTAAGTTTTTGTTTGTGTGAAATTTGTTTGCAATTGATGGAAATTTAACTTTCTTTGGAGAATTAGAAAAGTTTATGGGGGGAGAAATGTTTTTTTGAAGTGTTT
This sequence comes from Papilionanthe hookeriana x Papilionanthe teres, assembly GCA_022702705.1. Taxonomy (NCBI): domain Eukaryota; kingdom Viridiplantae; phylum Streptophyta; class Magnoliopsida; order Asparagales; family Orchidaceae; genus Papilionanthe; species Papilionanthe hookeriana x Papilionanthe teres. The sequence continues at coordinate 31,684,796 of CM040426.1, forward strand.
TAGGGTGATTAACTAAGGGGTTTAGTACACTTTTAAATTAATTGTGAAAATTAGGGTACTGGCGCCTAAGTGCCAGAACTTCGGCGCTTAAGCGCCAAATTTAGAGGCTAAGCCCCATATGCCTTGCGCATAAGTGCCGGTTAGTGAAAATCAATTTTCTGCAATTATAAACCTAAAAATTGACATTTTTAACACCTCCTGTCACCTTCAACCTCTCAAAATCGCGAAAAAGGATTTAGGGCATGTTTAGGTTGGATTAATTAAGAGCCGATTTCAACGAGATTTGTCAGATTTGAATTCCTTGAGGTTGTAGGTGAATTTTTAGGTTATGTGTTTTATTTTGAAAAGAAGGTCGCCTACAGAAATTGTCGGCGAATTTTTAGTTTAATTTAATTATATAATTTGAAAAGTAGTATTTGATTTTTAAAATAATTTTAAATTTGAAAAATTTTAAGATATGAAATCAAACTGATCTCACATCCCAAATAGTTTATATAAACGAGCACCGCACCACAAACTGTGTATCTATCTCGAAGAATATGCACACTGCTTGACGATGGGGCTCAATTAAATAAACTAGAAGATTTGTGACATCCGTTTGGTCTGCGAACCAATTTTATAAGCCGACATAATTCCCTTGCTTAATATAAATTTATTAAACAGGGTTTATATTACCCAGGTTCTTAAAGTTCCCTATAAGGCAAGCCCCTATAGTTAATTACATCTTAAATGAAGTGAATCATTTAAGAAAACTCTCGATAATGATCAGTGACTTTGCTCTCAAGAATTTCAAAGTTTAAGGTTTTCAAAGGATTGGATTTTGGAAATTTCAAAAGGCAATGGATCGAATTTAGAACAGTTTATTTTAGGAGTCCAAAGGAAGATGAGTAGGAGAAGCTGAGGATCTAAGAAGAATCTTGGCAACTTTCCAAACTATCCTATTGTTTGGCTTCGAGTTTAAGAAAATCCTAATATTATCTGAGATTTTAATCTTGCCAGTTTTAATTAATTTGGACTTATATTTGTATGATAAAATCATACATAGCCTCGAAGATGTGAGGGTTTATGTCGTACCAAACGACTACCTCGGAATCCTAAGACTGGTTAGGGCTTAATTTACATGATATGATCATGCAAAAGCCTAACAAAAAGGTTGAGGATTTATGTTGCACTAAGCAAACTACCTCGAAATCCTATGACTTGGTTATTTAATTCTAGGAACGTTTAACTGATGTAGAGTTTTTTTTGCTGACGAAGATGGCCGTGCTGCCCACCATACTCCAAGCTCCTTGTTGTTGCAGAGGTTTAGTTTTAGAAGATTGTAATCAAAAGAGAAGAGAAGAGTTTGGTTTTAGGAAACTTAAAGTCCAAGTATTTTTAGTATTTTAGTTAAAACAAATCTTAAAGTTATTGTAACGTAACCAATTAAGATCCCGCGGTTCCGTCATCCCGCACCGTTATTTTCATTGAATTCACTTAGTCAGAATGAATTTGCTAAACTCAACTGAATGAGTTCCATACTTTCATTTAGACCGCGGGAAATCCCGTTAGCAACACGTGGGTTACATCATCCGAAGTATTCCCGATCATTCAACGAGACGTTTTAATTTAGTTGCAATTGTAGTTTTGTGTTCTGTTTGTGATTAAAATTTGAGTTGTTTTTATATTTTGAAATGTTGTGACGGTGATTTTTATCTTGCAGTGACTTTTAATTTAGTTTTGGTTTCAATTCAGGGACTACCCTAAAGGTTTTGGTTTTCATGCAACAGTTGTTTATCATGCAAGAAAGGTAAAGTGCATTTGCAATAAAGTAAATTGTAATAAAACAAAAGCGTACCTGGAGGGTCTTTCCGTCATCCCAAGATGCACTTAAAATACATGTTAAGGCATTTAAATATTTCAACAAGTACCTAGGTAAAGCTAAGGGGAAGGTTTAGGTTATCTATCAAAGTCCTAATCCTATAGCTAGTCACCTCCTATGACGTCTAGATTCTTGTATTTTGGTTTAAGGACGATTTTCTTCATCAAAGAATAATTAAGTTCAATTGTTCTTATAAACATTCTACCATATTGAGGAAGTGCTTAAGACAAATCTTAAACATCTTTTCAATATTTCTAGGATCGTTTTAAGTCCAAGAGAATTTAATTATACAAGTGAATTAATCATCCGTGAATTTAAATGTTATTCTTTTGCTCGATGAACTTAGGACATTTGAATATCCTATAAGTGAGGTAACACTTCACTTGATGTTTCATTTAAGAGTTATAATAATAAGAGCTTTAAAAGGGCAAATCAAGTTATTAAGTATTTTGATGATTTAAACTTAATGATTCAATTTAAATCTTTTTTTTTATTTAATTATAGAAAATTAGTTTAAGTTTGGAATAATGTTCAAGTTATTTTAGGTTTAATTCTTAATAATTTCATTTAGGTTTGTTATTAAATGATTTTAATGTAATTTAATTCAATTTAATTTAATTTAATTTACTTTAATTTAAATTTAATTTCAATTTAATTTAATTTCAATTTAATTTATTATTATTATTATTATTTTTAACTTAGTTTAATTTAATTTAATTTAATTTTAATTTTAATTTTAATTTAATTTAATTTAATTTAATTTAGTTTTAATTTAATTTAATTTATAATTTAGTTTAATTTAATTTAGTTTGATTTGATTTTAATTTAATTTAATTTAATTTACTTTAATTTAATTTAATTTTAATTTAATTTTAATTTGGATTATTATTTTAATCTTTTAATTAAGAATTAAGTATTATTGAAGTGATTTATTTAGGGATTTTTAAATTAAAGAATAAACATCTTCTTAAATAATATCCCTACTTTTTAATTTCAATTTTTTTATCAATCTTCCAAATTTAATTAATTAATTAATTAAGGATTACTTTAATTATTCTTAAAATGATTTGTGGGTTTCTACCCTTAACCATTTAGCTTTCAATCATCCAAAATCAGTTTAAAATCAAATATTTTACCTTCCCTTTTGATTAATCCTAAAATTTTAATTAAGGGTTGAAAATTTTAATTACCATTTTGCCCTTCAAGCTTAATAATTCTATAACTCACTAAATTAAGCTCAAATAAACTTGAAATTTTTATGTGACCTCACTTACATGTCAATTAAGACATTAGAGGAGAAAATGTGATTTTTCTGTATTTAATTTATTTATGTAATTATTTTTTAATGAAAAATAGGGGTTTTCAAGAAAAAATCAATAACATGACCAAGGGAATATTTCTATCCTTAATAAAATTATGAGATGTTCCTAATGACCAGAGGACCACTAGGACCAATTTTGGTGATTTTTTGAATTATATTTTATTTATTAGAATTAGTTTGAGTTTTGAAGCATTAATTAATTTTAAAATAAAATTAAAGTTGAAAAATGGATTTTATATTTTTTCTTAAATCTCTCTGACCTCAAGGAGTCTAGAGAAACAAATTTTATATTTTTTAGGATTTTTCTTTGATTTATTAGAATTATTTTAGTGAAAAAGTTGGAAAATACATTTTTTAATATTAAAAATTACATTAAGTCTTTAAAATTCAATATCTTACCCTAGGGACTTAGGGAAGATATTTGGTTTATTCCTAAGTGATTAGAATTCAAAATGTGACATTTTTATGATTTTTAATATTTTTATGATTTTATTATTTTTTAATTATTAAAATATTAAAATAAGCTTAAAAATCAACCTTTTAGAAAATTGCAATTTTAATTTTTTTAAATTCCTCTGATATCAGAGAAGCTCCAAAACCATTTTTGTGAATTTTTGAAAAGTATTTTGTGAGTTATGAATTTTTCTTAAGTTTAATTTTACCCTTTTTGCTTAAGAGACTTAATCAACCCATTTGGTGAAGTTAATCAAGTCCAATTGTTTTCAAATTATTATGTGGTGTTCTCCTATCCCTAAAGGACAGTGAAGAATTGTTTTTAAGTTAATTTGATGAATGGTTAACCCTAATTAATTAAAGTTCAATTTTGGGTATTTAGGCCAATTAGGGTTGCTCAAATTGAATTAACTCAAAAATTATTTTTCCTAGGCCTCTCTGGTCACAAGAAACATCACCAAATTTTCCTAGAATTTATTTCTCAACATGCTAATTATTGGAATTAAAATACTCAAAAGAGCAACATGAATTTGAAAAATCAATAACTTCTCATAGGGATGGCCTCCGACCTTGAAAAATTCGAGGGAATGTTCCCAAGTTCGGAGGCTTCAAAGCCCTATGGTCTCATGCTTATGGTGAATTTCCTATATGCATGGAGAATTAAAACAATGCAGAGAGCAAATAAATCATTAAAAATAAAATACTTAATGAAATTACATGATTTCTTTTCCACATTATTCTCCGCTGTTCACTGAGCAAGACGGTATTTTTATTTTATTTTTAGGATTTTTATACACAAAGTTATGATTTTTCAAAGTTCTGGTACTTAAATAAATAAGAAAAATCCTAATTTCCTACTTATCCACGCGGCGCCGCGTCAACCTAGGCGTTTCCGAAGCTCCACACATCGTCTTTTGATTCGGCACCGCCATCTGACTGGGATGCCACGCGGCCGGCGGTTCATGTCCCGTTGCTCCATCCGACGGCTCCTGGTCATCGTCTACGACTGGTGTGAACCCGTGACTGTCAACCTTCTAACCCTAATTTCTCACTCAATTCTCAACAAATTTTTGTGTTCTTATGCTCTATGGATTCGTCTTGAAGAGACGAACACATCCATACGGTAAACATGCATTGAAATTGATTCAAACTAAATGGAGAATCTCTGGAAGCTCGGGAAGAAGAGTGAGTCCATAGCTTTGCTCAGAGAAGTGAAGCTTCGATCTGAGAGTTGTGTCACGTTCGATTGGGTCCAAGCAAGCTCCAGATGAAGTCCCTTGGCCTGGTAAATTGTATAGGTATGAAAGTGCCTACAACCGATCACAAAGCTTGGAGGCTAGAAGCAATGGCTGGCCTGAAGAGGGGGCTTTTGTTGGTAAACTTCTTCTCTTGGTCTGGTGAAGGTGTAGGACCAATCAATTTGGGGATTGGCTCACTGTGGTGAAGTGTCCTGGTTTTGGGCTTGGATTTTAACTATGAAATTGAGCTCGCGGAGAGGAAATGGCAGGGGATTTCGGTGGGGATCAAGTTCTCATGTGTAGAGAGTGGTCCAGGATGATTTTGGCGGGGTTTCAGTAAGTTTTGGTTCAGCACCTCCTTTGGCCGAGAGGTGGTGGTGTTTAAATAGGAGAGGGTGGAGGGCCTCCCGGGGGGTTTGAAGGCTGGGATCAGCTGCTCTGGTGAGGAGAAGAAGAGCTATGCTGTCCATTTGGGTTGAGACAAGTCAGCAAGGTGGAATTCCAAAATTTGGCTCCTCCCGAGGTCTCGGCCATGGTGTTTTCCGGCGATCCGGGCGGCTGGCCGGCAGCATGGGTCACCCTCGAGTCCATGTGGATCGGAGCCGGAGGTTTGTGCGATCAATTGGGCTTTGCCATGTGTAAAGGGGATGGCTTGTAATGGAATGGGGAAGAGGCCATTTTGGCTTGGTTTGGGTCAACCCATGGAAATAGGCTTGGTGCACCTCCCCAGACCTGATTTTGAGCTGAGGAAATCATTTAGGTTAGCTTAGAAGGGGTGGTGAAGTCTCCATCCATGGTGAGGTGGCTAAGCATGGTTTAGTGTGTGACATGCTTAAGGTAAAAAAGGTTTAAAAGGGTTTAAGAAAGAGATACCTTCTCTTGCCATTAATGGTTTGGTGAGGTGGAAAGTAGATTCCATGGCTCTCATGGCTCCCATGGGGCTCATGTATGGCTTCATGGCTCATATATGGCTTGGGAAAAGTTGTCTCACTTGCATGAGAAAGGGTATTGGAATTTTTTATGGATTTAAGGAGAATCGTCATAAGGCTTGTTTTGGATTTATTTGGTGATGGATTTTAGAACTTAGGAAGTGTTTTAAATCAAATGGATGATGATAGAGGATTGTCATGTGGGCTTTGGGCCTTTTGAAATCATTTTTGATGGGCTTTTAGGAAGGCTAAAGGGGATGAGCCTTTAGGTTTGAAAATGGGCTTTTGAATGAAAAAAATTACAAAGGGCCATGCCAAATAAAATGTTGATTTTTGTTTAAGGATGTGTCTTGAATGATTTGAAGCTAATTTGGGGTAGTTTAGAATTGAATTGGGTGGAATTTGGTTTCATTTGGTAAATGGGCCAATGTAGGTCAAATTGGGCTAACTTGGGCCAATGTTGGGCTAGGGTTGAAATTGATGTAAAGTTAATGTTGGGAAATTTTTATGGGAGTGTTTCAAAGAGGTTTCAACTTTGGTTGGGCTTTGGTTTTGGGACTTGGGCTTATTTGGGTTAGGTTTGGGTTTAGGTTAAAATTGGGCTTTTTGGTTTTGGGTTGAATTTGAGTGGGGTTTGGGTCCAAATTTTGGGCAAATCATGTTAGTATTTTTTTTATGGGGATGTTATGAAGGTTTGGGAAAGATTTGGGATCAATTGTAGTTAAATTGGGTCAAATTGGGTCAAGTTTAGGTCATGGGTCAAAATTGGGCTTTAGGCTCCAAATTGGAATTGAATCCAAATGTCAATCAAATTGGACTTGTATTTGGTCTAAATTGATATTGGGGATATTGAATTGAAGTTTAGAATTGAATTTGACCAAAATTGGGGTCAATTGGGGAGGTTTGGTTTTACATTGGGTTCATTTGGGTTAAGAATGGATCAAATTGGGGGTTTTGGAAAAAATGGGGTAAATTGACAAAATCAGCCCATGGTGTAGTTAAAAAAAATGAAATTGGGAATATTTGGGATTTTCTGGAATTTTCTGGGAATTTTCTGAATTTTTGGATTTTTTGGCTAAGAGGGGTATTTTGGGTATTTGAAGGGTATTGGGGGGTATTTTTGGAATCTTTGGTATTTTTGGCTATGGATGATCAATTTGATTGGTGAGGAAATGTTTAGGGCTAATTTTGGGGAATTTTGGGTGATTTGGAAATTTTGGAGGATTTGGGCAATTTTAAGGGCTTTTGGTAGGTTTGATAGGTATAGGGTCTCCGGGGTCAAAAATTGAAATTTTGGAAAAGAGAAGATTGATCAAATATGAGTGAAATGGAATCACTTTGATTGAGCCATGAAGCCATATCAAGCCTATATTAGCCATGAGAGGACTCATTTGAGGCATTCACTATGTTGTTCCTAACCCTCTTCGCGCGGGCTTAGGGGTTAAGGTCCATCCATATGAATCACCTAAATGAGTCAAGGAGTCAAGTTGGGTATGGGTGTGGTTTAAGGATTTGGATTGTGTGTGTGAGAGTGTAGATTATGAGTGTAGTGAGTGTGTAAGTCGACCCTCACTGGCACAGGCTACCTGGTGGTGGTCCTAAGGCCAGAGAGTCCTATGGGGAACTCATCCTTTAAACCTTCACTTTTGATTTCAACCCTCTAGGTGATTAGGGGTCTACAATCAAGCTTGTGGGGTTTGTAGGGAGACAAGAAGTGGTTTAAATTTCTAAAGGATGGGTCCCAATTCTAGTCCTCTAAGATGGTCAAAGGAAAAGCCTAAGGCTAGATCCTAAGCACTAAAGAAGGAAGAGAAGACCTCATCAAAAATGAGGTCAACAGAGGTATGAGCACTACTCTTAAGTAAAAATTTTTTATTTTCACCATTTATTTTGAGTACATTGTTGAAAAATCTTAAAATTACTATTTATGGCGAAATTTGAGGAAAAGCATGAGAAATTGCTTGGATTTAGTGCAAATTACCTTTGGAAGTTAAATTAGCAATTTTAGTTTGATTTTAGAATTTATGATGAATTTTGAGATTTTTTTTAGAGATGGCTCCAAAGTCCAAGCATCTAAAAGAGAAGACAAGATTTGATTCCAACAAATTTGTTAGTGCAAGAGCAGAGGATCGATGCTTCGACGCATTATCGTCATGAAAGTTGATTCCTGAAACTGTGTTTAGTAAAACAGGAGAAGTTATTGAAGAGATGATTATTAGAAGGAGTTAGGAGAGTTACTGTTACTTCTTCGCTGTCGCTGTTGTTTCTGTGGTCAGAGAGTTTTATGCGAACTTGCCTGCAGCAGAAGAGAATTTAGTGATGGTTCGAGGTGAACAAGTGCATTTTTCACCTGGGGTAATCAATGTCTTCTACCACTTGCCTCCTGCATTGTTTTGTTTTTATGCTAATTATCATCCTACTGAGGAAGAATTAGATGAGATAATAACTTTTTTGACTGATGGAAGAGGTTTGTGGAAGATAACGAATGAAAGAAGAGCAAATTTTCAGGCCTCTAAGTTGAATGCAATTTCAAAGGCATGACATTATTTTATCTCATCTAAACTGTTACCTTCAAGTCATATTAGTGAAGTCACGAGGGAGAGAGTTGTTCTGAGCCATTGTATTCAGCAAGGAAAGCCTATGACATAGAGGCTATTATTTTTTATTATGTGATAAATTGTGCCAGATCTTCTACTACTATAGGTATGAGATTTCCTTCCTTAGTTCATTCGATTTGTTAGCGGTCTAGTGTGAAGTTTGAAACATGGGAGAAAGTTATTCAGCCATTGAGACCTATTACCAGTGTAAATGTTAGCGCTTACACTGTGCATTCAGAATTTGGTTGGAGAGGAGGATTTGTTAGAGCTTCCACTGCTTCTGCTTCTGCTGCTTCTACTTCATGTGCCACTACTTCTTGTGCATCATCATCTAGTTATTCACAGACTGTATTATTAAAGAAGATTTTGAAGAAGGTGAGCTTACCCGAGAGCATGTTAGAGATATGGATGGTAAGATTGAAAATATTGAAAGGTATATTGTTAAACATGATGAATATGAGGAGAATTGTCAACAGTATATGGATAGAGTGATTAGAGGTGATCACAGCGCTGAGATGCCCCCTCATCCGTATTATATACCTTATGTGCCATCTAGAGACTGTACTGAAGAAGATAATGAAGAGGATGATGATTAGGATTGTTGTGTTGAGTTTGTTTTGTTTTGTGATTCTTATGTGTTGTTATGTTTTTATTTGATGTTTTTATATGTGATGTGATATTTATTTTTTGTGTGATGAATTTATGATATGAACTCTGATATTGTATAAAGCATAATTGAACTATTTCTTTTTATGCACATTAAGATGTTTATGTGATAAATTAATGTTTTATGTTGTAGTTTAAGATATGTGTGTAGTAGTAAATGTTTTAATGTGTATTTAGTGTTTGAATTTTTAATAGAGTGTAGATTAATTCCAAATCTGTTAGGAAATGTAGAATATTATTAAAAAACCACTATTTGAAAATTGCATGTTTAAAACTTTTGAAAATCTACACCAGTTATTATCTAGTATTGTTGTGATTTTAATTATGTTAAGTTGGTGTGTATTTGCTTTGAAAACCTCCACTACTGTAGAAGTCTTTTGAAATTTTTATTTTATGAAAAACTGAATTTAGTTTCTTTTTACTTCTGTTTTTTTAAAAAATAAAAACTGTTATACTTGCATATTTAGGATAATGAAATTCCTGCAAGCAAGTTATTTTAGTTTTTAATTCTCACTCATGTATCATTTCTTATGCTTAAATATTTTTATCCTGACTAAAAATTAAAGTTTGGGGGGAATTTAAAAACAAATATTTCAAATAAAAAAACTAAAATTTTATTTGTTCTCAAGAATACTTAAAATAAATTTGGTTTTTGATTGAAAATAGTTATGTATATGAAGTTATGTTAGAGAAACAAAATTTTGAATATAAAAATGAATGAAAGAATTTAGTTAAAATTTATATTAATAATGAAAATTTTAAAGTTAAAATTTTCTTAATAAAGAAATGTTAAATATATTTAAACTGTCTTTAGTAAAAAATATTGTATTTTTGGATGAATAGAAGATTTGACTTTCATTTTTCAAAGCTTAAATTTCTTTTATTGAGAAATAATTTTCAGCACTATTATTATGACTTTTAAGTGAAAGATACATATCAGAACTTTATTTTAAATGAAAGAGTGGAATTTAAAATCATTAAAGGCCTATCCAGATATAGTAATCCTTGTCTTATAAAAAAATAAAAAAAGAAAAAGAAATAAAAAAAGAAAAAGAAATAAAAAAAGAAAAATAAATAAAAAAAAGAAAAAAGAAAAAGTTAAAAATAGTATGTGAAAAGGAAGGAGAAGCTTGAGGATTTAAGGGCCTAATAAAAAATTGATTTCATGCCTAAAGTTTAAAATATAAGTTTTGAGAAAATCTAAAACTTAAGGTTATAATATAGTAAGTAAAATTATTCTCAATTAAAATTTTTTAAGTGGGAGAAATAAAATATTTGAATCTTATATTTTGAAAAAGCTACAAGTATTTCTGAATTAGATAGAAACTTATATTTTCATTATCCTTTACTTAATAACTTTCTAAACTTTAAGTTGGTCTTATTTACTAAAATTTTTTCTAAATTGGATTATTACATTTCTAGAACAAAATTTTGAAACATTCCTAGTCATTTACATAATTTACATGTTAAAATTTTTATGGTTAAGAGTCACTTGAGAACAAGTAACATTTTAAGTTTGAGGATTTTGATACACCTAAGATATATAGTATTTTTATGCACATTTCTATATCTATTTTTGATGATATTGCACTTTAATGAAAGATTTTTTGTATTTTTCTTGCAGATATGGCGAAAATTATTAATTATGATGAAGGAGCAAAAAAAGATCAAATTTGGAGCAAAATTATGAAGTTTGAGAAATTTGGCCTCTCGTGCCAAAGTGTCGGCCCTTAAGCGCAACAATTAAAAATCGAATTTTAATCAAATTTGGCATCATTTTCAAGGGGTGTTTGAAACAACTTTTGGTGGTGACTTCCTTAACTTCCTTTGGGTGGCAAATGTGATTGAAGGGATGCATCTTTTGGTGGATACATTGAATATGGACATGATTTGAAGAGACACCAAGGCACCTTTTTGAAAATTATAAAAATGATGCCTCATAATTTGAGAGAGTTTTTTTTAGAGTCTGGAGTTGGAGTTCTTCTGTTTTTGGAGAGTTTCTTAGAGAGAGTTTTTTGAAGTTTGGAGAGTGTAGTTCTATAGTTGTTAGTAGATAATAGAGATTAAGAAAGGAATGGTTGGTGTGAAGCCTTCTTCTCACCAATTTTCTTTCATCCTTTTATTTAGTTTTTATTGAATTCTAAAGTGTTTATTTGAGTCATCAGAGTTGGGCGCCAACCTCTGTAGAGTTGTATCGTGGAAAGCAAAATTTCAGAGGAACTTCGCAGTCTTGTGGAAAAGGTTTTCAGATAAGTATTTATCTTTGTTTTAAAGTAAGATTTGTTGTGTTTTCATTATGGTTTATGCTTTCAAATCAAGTTGTGTTTGTGTTTTCTTAATGAAATCTAAGTAGTTTACTTTATCTTTTTCTTTCTTAGATGATGAAGTAATTAAATTATGGAAGCATGTTGTGGAATGTATAAGTGTTTAAGGCTGGAAAAAATTATGATGATTCAATTCCTTGTACTTAATTTACTTATTGATGTGGTCAGTTAAGATGTTAAAATTTGTTTTCAGATTATGTAAGATCTAATGTGATATTGTCTCAATCAACAATTCGAAAGAATCACATGCAATTATATGGGTGAGAATTGTAGTCCATATGATTGAATGCAAATATATATGTAGATATGTTTTAATGAGGAGTAATATTAGAGGACTTTAGAGTGATAAGCTAAAGCCTCCTAATTTGGTTTGTTATTTTAAATTTTGTTATGAGATGTTAGCCCCCAGGTGGAGGGAATAGAGGAAACTCTAGAGTGAGAGCTGGTATCTTCTCTGCCTAACCCATCTACAAAATTTCAAAATTTCAAATTAACTAATTTTCTTTATAAAACCAAGTAAAGGTAAAGAATATAATTGCTCTTATTTGGCACAATACATTTAAATACTTCCACAACATAAATATCCATAATTATTACTGATTCATTGAAGAAGGAAAAAGATATTTGATTCTTATAACTTTTATATCGTGTTTAGAGTATTGATAATTTTAATTTCTTGCTTAACTTTTTATTAAAAATATCAAAAACAACTTTTCAAAATTAGTACCTTAAAACATACTTACAAAAAATCAATTGAAAAAGTAAAAAGTTATTTTTCTTATTTCGTTAAAGTTTTAGACATTTCCCTGTGGGTTTGATATCTCAGGGCTTAATCAGAAAGTCCTATATTACTTGATAAAGGATATCTATACTTGTGTAGTATCCCATATTATAAATCATAAATTTCCTGTCTAAATCGTAAGCATAAATACTTGGGGATCAGATGCCGGTTCACTTGAACCAAAATTTCGGCCTTAAAACTGAACCCACCACCATTTTCGCGCCTAAGCTTCATCTTCTTCCCTAAAACTCACGAAAACCAATCCTAGGGCTCCTTATTGTGTTTGATTCATGAAGTTTCGACGTATAAAAACACTGAATTCCAACTTCTAGAGGTTAGATCTCCACTTTAGCATAGTTATTTTGAGTTTTTACCATTGATTTCTCTACATATGAATAGTACCGAAAATTTGGGAGAAAATTTTGATTTTTAAGTAGAAAATCCATGGATCTAAGCTTAATATAGTGTTTTAAGCTTAGATTTTGTGGCATGTTATTTTATAAATTATTTGGAATTATTTTTAAAATTACAGTATGACACCAAAATCGAAGCGAGGAAAGGAGCGGAGCGAATTTGATCAGTCCAAGTTTGCTAGCACAAGTGCTCAAGTGCGCTACAATGAATTCATGTCAGCTTGCAAATTCATAGCAGAACAAAATTTTTATCATCCCTGCGGATTGATCAAGAATATTATTGTTGCTCGACAGTGGGAGCAGTTTTGTTATTTCTCTGCAGTGGCCGTCGTTTCAGTTGTTCGAGAATTCTATGTAAATTTTCCAGGAACAGCTGATAATGAAGTTTATATTAGAGGAATGAGAGATGAGTTCACTCCTGAAGTCATCAACATGTTTTACGATCTACCCCCTGCTACAGATTGCTTTTATGATGTTTTTGTTCCTTCTGAAAGAGAGCTTGATAAGATTTTAGCTTACCTAAGTGATGGAAGAGGATCGTGGAAAATCAGAAATAATAAATGGGTAAATTTTTCCTCTTCTATGCTTAATGCTACTTCTAAGGTCTGGTATTACTTTATTTCTGCTCGTATTCTTCCATCAAATCACTTGAGTGAAGTGACAAAAGAACGAGCTATTTTAAATTATTGCATTCAAGAAATGAAGCCTATAAATGTGGGAGCCTTTATATATGATGTGATCAACACTTCATCTAGAGGAAAGGTTATTTCTGGTTAAGGCTTCCCGGCTCTTATTTTCTCGATTTGCAAGAATGTCAGTATTACTTATTCTCTTTCTGAAGAGATTCTTAAGCCACTTAAGCCAATTGGAAAAACTCATGTGGATATATATGGAAAGTCAAGAAGTCAAGGTTCTACTGCATATACTTCTTTTATGCCTTCTACTTCTGCACTTAGACCTTACACCTCTACTTCTAAGCCTCAACCAGATGTGTGGAATACTGTTTGTCAGAGATATTTGGAGCATCAAAGTGATATATTCTTGATGCAATGCAAAGTAGATGAGATGGATAGTAAGATTGATCATATGTTTGGTTATATACAGAGGAAGAGTGACTATGATGGGGAGTATAATGAAACTCTTGTGAAATTTTTGATGGGTGATAAGAATATTGAATTTCACCCCATGGATCAACCCCAGAAGTCCTATTCCTAATGATTCTTCTGACGATGAGGAGGCAACTGAGGATGATTAGACTTTATTTTTACTTTGCTTTGTTGATGTGTCTGTTATGTATGTTTTTTATTTTTCATGTACTGATTCAGTACTTTGTAGTAACTCAGTTGTATTTCTATTATTAAATTGCTTAGAATTTATTCCTATTTCTGCTCTTGTTGTTTTTAATGTTTAAAAATGTAAAAGAGTGTTAGTTTTCTTATTGTTATTTACTTTGCTACTCTTTTATATTGCTGCTTATACATGTATTATCTACAGTTTTAAATTCCTTAGTTAATGTACCTTTTTCTTCCTGCATAGTTTAAAATTTCATATTGTAAAATGTTTTAAACCTTATTAAAAGAACTAAGTTTGGGGGAGGGAAAAGAATTTAAATTTAAACTTTACTTGTCCTGAGTGAACAATATTTTCAAAATTAATAACATAACCTATGGAAGAAAAGTTAATTTAAGATAGATATACTGTTATTTTCATGAATACTATAATAAAATTATAAAAGAATTTTATATAGCAAGGGATATTTCTAAAAATTGTAATTATTTAATGAAAAAGTGTTAGAATTTTGATTCAAATATATAAATTTAAAAAGTTGTATTTTTGAAAGTATTAAGAAATCTAGATGTTTACTTGAAAAGATAAAATTGAAACTCTATGAAAAATATTTTTGCTAAACACATATTCATTAAGTGAAAAATATGTTAAGTCTTTAAATATAAGTTAAGGATAGTGAAGTTCAAAATCATTAACAGGCTATCCAGATATAGTAATCCTCACTTGAAAAAGAAAAAGAGAAAGGATTGAAAATTATCCCTGAAAAAGAAAAGAAAAATATATAGGATTGAAAAGCAATCTAAATATGAAGAGAAAAAGAAAAAGAAAAGTGGGGAGAAGCTTGAGGAGAAGCCTAAATCTAAAATTGGCTTTACTTGAATTATCTTATAGGAAGAAACCTAAACACAATTTTTTTTACTTAAGTCTTATGTATAAGCATCCTTAATAGTAGAGTTATCATGAAAATCTTTTTCTTGTAAATCATCTACATGTTCTTAATATGACAAATTGCAATGAACGCGTCCATTCGCATAGAAGACTGGCGCCTAGGCGCCACAGTTACCTTCTAGAATATTCAATGAATTTGGATGAATTTTGAAGAGGTACCTGAAGCAACCCCTGGTTGTTTTCGAAGCTCTATAAATAGAGGACAATTCTATAGCAAAGTGTGGTCGTTTTAGAGTGTGCAAGTGCTATAAGAGTGAAAGAGGTCTGTCATTTCATTAAGAGTGTGTAGTGTTATTTACTTTTCTTTAGTGAGAGTTCAGAATGTTTATAGGGTGATTGTTGGAGTTGAAGTCTTGTAGAAGTTAGTTGGAGTCAGAGAAACTTCAATGGATTGCTTGGATATCATTCCAGATAAGTATGTATAATTTGGTTCTTAAGTTTTGTACTTTGAATTTAAATTATATAAATATGGTTTGTGGTGTGAATCCTATGTTTTCTGAGAAGTTTTCTTCTCTTTCTCCCTACGAATATGAAATGATTTAGATAAGGATTTAATTTAGTTTCGAGAACTTATTTTTCTTCATCCATAAATTGTGATGTTATTTTACCTGATTTTCATGTACACTACAACTTGATCACTTGTAATGTTAAAATCTGTGGACAGTTATTAAGATCTGACCGTGGGCTAAGAGTTCTTAACTAGTAAGTATCACATTTCTCTTAGAAAATAGATGGTAAATCCTTGAAGTGGGAGGTGTGAATAGATCGAGAGATAATCTTTGAAGGGCGTAGAATTAAATATGTTTTTAGTGTGACAGGCTAAATTCTATCAATTTTATTTAAGAGGAGGTGACGGGTCACTAGTAGGCTTGACCATAGGCACCCTTGGGGGGGGGGGGAGGGGGCGGGAACTAGAAGTGAGAGCCTAGAACTTCATCCCTTACTACTAACAATACATCTTGATCCAATCTTCTAAAACTAGCCAATATTCTTTAGACGATGGACCAAAGGGTAAAGAATATATATGCTTCTATTCGTCACAATACCTCATTCTCTAAAGTGTTGAAACTAATTTAGATATTTACTAATCATTAAATATTTCATATGGGGAAATAATCTTTGTTTATTGTGTTAAAGAAGTTAAATTACAATTTTATTTATAATTGCTACTTTAATAACTTGAATATTAGTACTTGTTAGTTGATTAATTATAAATAGATTTTCATCTTTCTTTCTTAATTATTTGTAATTAACCTTCCCCATTGGATCGATATCCGGGGCTTAATTAGAAAGCTCTATATTACTTGAAACAATATGTATACTTGCGTAGTACCTCTAGTGTACGATTTATATTTATTTATAAAAAAATTAATCTTTAATTATCGTACATTAGCCGCTTAATCAGATTTGGGGTCAATTTTGGCCATAATTTTATAAGCTATTTTATTTGCATAATTGCGGTTGGGCCAAGTACCATATGGCTTGAGGAACATGGCTAGAAAGCTAAAAATGTCCGAAGACAGTATGTCCCCATAAAAATGCTGACTATAGTGTCACATGGCTCGAGAAACATCGAAGTATATGGCTATGTAAAGCAGATAAATGCTCTCATAAGAGAACCATCTGAAATGGGCATATGGTTCGAGAGGCTTCAAAGCTGACTAGCTACGGAACCATACATGCCTTAAAATGAGGTCTTATCATCAAGGGTCGGCCAAGTGAAGACAATAGTTCCATTAATCGAAACATCAGATGATCAAGGGACATGTATCCCGATCAAAATGGTCCAGAAGGTATGTATCCCGAATACACATCAAGTATAGTAGGAGGTATGTATCATACTTCTCATATCAAATGATACAGAAGGTATGTATCCTGATCAAGCATAGCAAATGACACAGGAGGTGTTTATCATGGTCAAGCATCAGAAAGGACAAGAGTTATGTATCTTGCCTACACATCAAACGAGCAACCATACCGTGAAATAACCTAAGGCTAGATGCTCAAAGTTTAGTCAGATGTCAAAGCACTCCGACAAAATATGGATCGGTGGGAAAGCCGATACAACATGTAACTCGACATGGCGGACAAAACCAACCAAAGTAGTTGAAAATATAAAATGGGACAGGATATAGGTATCCTGCCTATAAGTATCAAAGGGTACAGAAGGTATCTATTCTGACCACATTTCATGTGAGCAATCATATGACTAAATAGCCTGAGGTAATATGGTTAGAATATAGTTGGACATTAATCTACCACAACAAAACATGGATTTGTAGCAAAATTGAAACAACATGTAACTTGACATGGCGGACAAAACCAACCAAAGTGATCAAGAAAAAGATATGGTTATATGAATAGGATGGTCTAACCATAGAAGTGCTTCCATGAGCACTGACGAGATGACTGTCGTCGGGACTCTCCCATTTAGCAAGCTAATTCTTGTTGGGGAGGCATCGAATGTCTCGACACTGACATGGATCAACTGAATGACTGATATGACATGTCATTCAACGGGGCAGACCAAACTAACCAAACCAGTCAAAAATATATCATCTAAGTGGACTTACAGGTCCAACCGTAGGGTGCCTTAAGCAGGCACCAGTGAAGTAGCTTTTGCTAAAAGGGTCCCGCAAAACTAGTGAAGTAGCTATCGCTGGGGAGAGCTCAACTGGTATCTCCTATGAGAACTAGCTAAGGCAATTCTCATTGAGAAAAATACCGGAGCAAATGTCAGGCATCAAAAGTGGCACTGACTAGATTTGTTGTTCCAGTTAATGTTAGGATGATTTTTTCCAACCTGGGTTGTAATAATTGGAATATGGGTTATTGAGTCTGTTGATAGCATTTATAGTTTCCAATGAATTATGAGAATCAATCATTTGTCCTAACGAATTTTCTTCTACCATTTGGGGTGTTGGAGAAAAAATCACTCCAATTTGGTCTATCTTCTTAGACAATGCAGCAGCTTGACATGCAATCATTGAAAAAGTATGTTTATCATGAATACTAGCCACTTTATTAGGATTTTACTTATCAGAAGGCCATTGAAAATTTGTTGTAGTCATTTACTCAATTAATGAATAAGCTTCATCAAAGTGTTTAGATATTAATGAACCTCCAGCACCAGCATCTATAATAGATCTAAAGGATCCTACTAACCCATTATAAAAAGTTTGAATGATTAATTAGTCTGGTAAAGCATGTTGTGGACACTTTCTATGAAGTTTATTAAATCTTTCCCAAGCTTCATATATAGACTCTCCTTCATACTGTGTAAAATAAGTAATATCATTTCAAAGCTTCACAATTTTTGAAGGTAGAAAATACTTAGCCAAAATTTTTTGAGCTAGATCTCCCTGAGTTCTGATAGATTTAGGTGCTAATGAATTTAACAACATCTCAACTTTATCCCTTAATGAAAAAGGAAAAATCTTACGTCTAACGACATCATTTGATATGCCATCATATTTAAATGTAACACAAAGTTCTAAAAAGCATGCTAAATGTAAATTGGGATCCTCAGATGGTGTTCCTTGAAACTGATTATTTTGTATCATTTGTATAATTGAAGGTTTAAGTTCAAATGAGTTAGCCTCTACAGCAGGAGTTTGAATGCTTAAATGAATTTCATCTACTGTAAGGTTTGCATAATCCCTTAAAGGTTTTTGTAAATTATGATGTTCATTTTCAACATTTTAAGTTTCAATATTATTTTGCGATGTGTTAGCCATTTCCTGAGAAATATGAAGTGTTTCTTGTTTTTAAATTTTTCTAGTAGTCCATTTCAATTCAGAATTTTAAGACACTAAATTTTTAGATCCAGAACTACGCATAAAAAAATTAAAAAAAATTAAAGAATAAAAGAACACACCGAGAATGAAAATATAGAAAATATATCTCTTTAATTTTTTAGCTTTTTAAAATTTTAATATTTCATTTTGTTATTTATATTAAATTCACAAATGAAATAAAATTGTAAGTCAAAAAGTTTTGTCGTTTCCCCAGCAGTGTCGCAAAAACTTGACCCAACCCACAATTACATATATTTTTAAACTCCAAAATTTTGCCAGAAAATGTCTCAAATTATATCTAGCGGCTAGTGTGACAAATGTGAAGATTTATGAAATATATAATAGATTTTCACACTAAGGGTGCTACGCAAGTATACGTATCGTTTCATGTAATATAGGATTTTTTTAAAAAACCCTAGTATCAATCCTACGGAAAAGTCGTAACTCTTAAAATCAACTTACAGAATTTCTATTTAAATTGAAAATTAAACAAATAAAAGATATTTAATGTTATGCTTAGAAAAAAATTACTTCTAAAAAGAGAACAACAATTAAATGTAACAGCTTGATAATATATAACTACAAGTTTGGAATTTATGGAAAACCTTTCTTCGTGTAAAGAGATTATTAACCTATGCAGGATTCAAATTATTTAAGACAAAATTGATGTATTGTGACAAATACAAGCATACCTGATTCTTTACCTCCTCCCGGTGCTAGCAAAGAACACTGACTAAATTAAGGCTGATTCATTAACATCTCGATTCTACATTGTAGTAATCTAGCCTCTCACCTCTAGATGCCTTAGGTTAAGTCATTATATTGACTGAATCCCAACATTAGGGTACTAAACTTTAAGCCAAATTGGAAAGAATCCAGCCTATCACCCTAGAACTAACAACTTTTGTGCCCATCAAAACTTATCTCCCTTTTCATTTGCACTCTCCATTGGTGATCGCAATGGCTTTGCCAAGATTGAAATGTGGTATCCACAAGTTGGGTGAATCGTAGCCCTCCCATGTCATTATGTTTCTCAATGGATTTTAACCTCACAAGTGGCAAGTGTGTAAAGTAAATGAAAATTCAGTGAAAATACCATCACAATTTTAAGAGTAAAAATAAGTCTTTAAATCATTCTCATCCCACAAGATTAATTCTCATATGCAAGTAGAAAGAAAGGAAACTACTCAGAATCCATAGAGATTAAACAAAAATAGAATATTTGCATTGAAAACCAAGTCTTACTATAAAAACTTAAACACAAATACAAGTACCTCATGTCTTCTCCCCAAGTAAACTTCTAGAGTTTCCTTTAAGCAATCTCCAAACTTTTACACGCTAAAAGCCTCTCACACTTACAATTAAATACAAAATAAGAAAACCCTAATTTACTGTTGCCGCCCAATTGAAGTTTTAAGGCTCCAAAATGTCTCTAAATTTTGCCAAATCCTTCTCATTTAATAGAAAATAGAAAATAACCAAGAGTTGCTTCAAACACAATCTTTTAGAAAGGTAGTTTTTGGCGCTATAGCGCCAGTGTATGGTGCTATAGCTGCATTCTAGTTGGAAACTGGCGCTATTAGCGCTAGGGGTGGGGCTATAATGCCACCAATATCTGTCTAATTTTGCTTCATTTTTCCTACATTTTCTCTAAATGTTCATTTCAAGTAACTAAAGCCAAAACATGGAAAATATCTTCCTTTAAAGTGCAATATCATCAAAAATGTATAAAAAGACTTATAAAATATGCACTAAAAACATGTTATTTTTAGGTGGAACAGATACGTAAATGAATTTCATCTACCATAGGGTTAGTATAGTCTCTCAAAGGTCTTGGTGTATCTTGATATTCATGGGTCTCTTAGTTATTCTGAGGATTGTTCGCCGCCTCTCCTAAAAGTCCTTGAAGTTTCTTTTGTTTTCTAATTTTCCTAATTGTTCTCTCTAGCTCAAAATCATAGGTTCAAGTCCAGTAGGTCCTGATCTATGCATATACGAACTAGAGACCCCGATACTAATGAAAATAAATAAAATTTCAAGTTAAAATAGTTAACTTAAATAAAAAACTAAATAAAAAATAATGACAATCAAACAAATTTAAAACAAAATATTTTTAGTTTTTACAAGTGAAGAGTTAAAAAAATTAAACAAGAAATAGTAAACACTACAAGTTTTCAAGTCTAAGATCCAGGAGTTCAACTAAAAATTTTCCTAATTCAAATTCACCGTCGTTCCCTGACAATGGCACCAAAACCTTGACATACATCAAGTGCTACAATGCAGGGCGGCTCACACAAGTATACATGATGTTTTAGTAGTACTGGTATTTGAGTCTAGATCTCAATACCACATGGAACGAGATGAATCCTAATAGAAAAAAGATCTAGCCTACAGATTTTACTCCTAGCCTAAAATTTTGATTTGATTTAAATCCTACAAAAGATATCCTAACTTTATGCAAATAAATTGAAGGTGTCAAATACTTTATGGTTCGTCACTGAAATGGTTTAAGTATATCTCTTGAAATTAAGAATAACAATAAGTAGAAAAGCATGGTGACAAATAGGAACAATGTTCTTATTTACCTCCTCTCGATGGTAAAAAATTTTTGGTTAGAAACAAATTTATTTCAACAAATACCATTACTAAGCCAATCATAGCATGTTTCTCTAACATTTGCATCTCCCTATAGGATATATTACTATTCCTATAGTTTAATGTGATTAACCTTGTTGATTCCACTATAATCTTTCTAATACTTATAATTCACAACAGATTTTAACGCATCACTTGGCTAGAATGAAATGTAAACGAGGTTCAAGAAGTTAATCATCACCATGGATTAGTTTTACTTAAATAGCCTTCTCAGTACAATCCATCTAACTTAGCCATCTCAAGGAAGAATAGGTAGTCTACTTGCTATGCATACTTATAACATCAACAAAATAGTTGATTCAAAGAGAATTCAACTACAAATGTCTCACAAATAAAATCATACAGAAACTACAAGAAATTTTTTATCTTTCTCTTCTTCACAATGACAAACAAATGAAATAAATTAATTTATCTCACTCTATCTTCTGCTGTCACACTGCTCCTCTTCACTGTCCAAAGAGAAGAAGAATGGAATTCCAGCAAGACAGAACCCACCAAGCATCCACCTTCAACAGCAACAACACAAATGACCACACACGCCCTCCTCTGCAATCTCCTTGTGTTTTATAATCTTCTCCTAAGTATCCTTCACAATCACTACATGTTTCAACATGATCCCTCAAGATCAGAAGGTTGACCGTGATTTTTAATATACTTAAAAATATGAGAATTCAACACCACTATTAGAAGATCTAAATCCTCAGCAATAGCGCTAAATTGACTAGGAGTGTAATTTTAATTTTAGGAATAATTTTATATTATAATCTTTTAATTGCAGAGTTACCTTTAAACGTAAGTATACGTATCACTCAAGTAATACATGGCTCTGGTGGAGTCCTGGTTATCGATCCCATAGGGAATATTTTAGAGGCTACAGACTAGGATTATAGAAATCGACAATAATATGAGGTTTAAATTAAACTAGTTCTACTAACAATTAACTAATACTACTAAAGTTAAGTTCAAATATATAAACAAGAATCTTTCTCCTTTGTTAAGATATTTAAGTGAATAGATAATTAGAATTAGTTTTAAAATGGTGTTGTGTCAAATAGGAGCATACCTATTCTTTATCCTTTGGTCCAGACATAAAGAACATTGACTAATCCTGTGATTGGTTACTGAATCTGCGGCTAGGCTGAGAGGATACCGACTCTCATTTCGGAGCTCCCACGTTCCCCTCACCTAAGGGCTAAAAATCTACACTTCAGCACCCAAAAGATATAATCGAATTGAGGATTTTAGCCTGTCACTCTAAAATCTCCAATTCTACGCCCGATTAATATTATTTCCTTATTTATTTGTACCCTCCTTCCAAGGACTTTGATCTCCCTGAATATCAGATGTAATCTTTACTATAGTTGTTAAACTCAACAGATTTTAACTATTCAATTGGCTAGATTGAAAGTAAATTAAGATCTAAGTTAAAGATTATCACAACTTGTTTAAATCTTTTATGACACATTAGTTCTATTTATCATATCACAAAAATATCAAAACAAGGAGAAAGAGAGAACAACTACTCAGAATACATGGAGAGGATGCAATAAAACCTGAATTTCATATATAAAAGTAAAGTATTACAAACTAAAATAAATAAAAACTACTTATCTTAAATTCCTCCCCAAGCAAACTCCTTAAAGTTCCTCTGAATCTTTTCCTTCTTTATAGTACACGGAATTCTCCTTCAAAATGACAATGCAGAAGTGATCTCTCACTTCCCTTCTACTCTTACTACCTTCAAAGAATTCCTCTCAATCTCTATTTGAACTCACTAATTAACACTTACTAATAACAATGGACACTAGTGGACTCTCTATAAGACACTAAGTAACTATTAGAAATCTCCAATAGTACTTTTTACAGACTCTTAATGACTTTTAGAGGACTCCAAAAGAACAATTTTTTGCCCTAAAAAGGTTCTTTTTAAAGTTGTTGAAGAGTCTCTAAGGGTTTTCCAGACATCCCTTCGAAAATTGTCCTGATTCGACGTATATTGTGAAAGAACCGCCGAGTGCACCATCAGCGGCCTTCTAGAAATAGTGTTTTAAACTGACCTCGCAGTCGGCGGCCTCGACCTCCACCGTTGGCGGCTCCCTTGGAATATATTTTGAACTCTCTGGAAAATCACACCATTGGCACCATAGACCTCGCCGTCGGCGCCCTAGGTCAATTTTTAGATTTTAGTCCTTTTTACTCCAAATTCGCTCCTTTTTTGCATATTTTTGCTCCTTTGTCCTTAAATCTTCATACCTGTAGAAAAACACCAAAAATACTCTTCTTTAAAGTGCAATATCATCAAAATCAGTATAAAATAGACATGCAAATCTTAATCTTTTTTCATGGATCAAAATCCCCCAAACTTTAGCTATTACTAATCCTCAAGTAATCTTTAGTACTACATAAACGTTATGATTCATTGTGGTAAAGTTTTAATTCAAAAATACTATAATTTTGATTTAAATAAATATTATAGCAAGAATTCTGAGAAAAATTTTCAAGTAATTAGATTAATTATGTAGGTATAAGACTATCTAGTCATCAAGTCTAATAGTTCTAGTTTTCTATTCATTTCAAGAATGACTATATGTTGCAATATCAATTCACTTAGAATATTTAGAAGATAGGAATTTCATTAGGAAACTACAAGTGAGAAACTTAGTCATAAATATAAGTTCAGAAATGCTTTTAGTTTTCCCTTTAGGTTAATCTAAGTGAAGCCAATTTTTGATAAGGCATGTTCTCAAACTTCTCCTCACTTACTTTTTTTTTCTTTCTTTTTCTTTTCTTTTTAGAGATTATTTTTCAATCCTTTTCTTTTTCTTTATTTTTCTCTTTTCTTTTCTTTTTTCAAGTGAGAATTACTATATCTGGATAGCCTGTTAATAATTTTGAACTTCACTCTTCTTTTCCTAAATTTGAAACTTTCAAACATTCTTTACCTTATATGTACTTCATAGTTTTTACAATATTGAATCCCAATCTTCTCTTTCTCAACTAAATTCTTAAGATTCTTAATATTTTAAAATATAGTTTGCTTTACTTTAAATAGTTAACTATATTGTTATCCTTTTATACTAAATATCTTATCTTACAAAACTGATTTTCATTACCAAAAATATTTCTTTGAATTTTCTATAATATTTAGATAAAATCTAAATATAGTTATTTTGAATTAAATTTTATCACAAAAATCATATTATAATTTTTGAAAATATTTTATTTGAGAACATATAATAGTTAAGATTTTTCTTCTCTCCCCAAACTGAAAGTTTTTTATAATAGAAATAATACATTGTGGAAAGAAAAATTCAAAATATAAAATTCATACCTTTGTACTTTAGGCATTTTTGTCTTTTTTGAAATTTGCAGGTTTTTCTCAAAATTTCTAACTTCAATTGACCTGTAATATTTAAAAGCCTTTCTACATACATAACAGTTTAGATAAATTGCTGGGGTAATAAAATTTTAAAACAAGTATATAAAATTAAACATCAACAACTAACTACACAGAACATATGCATTTCACAACACATAACAAACAATTTACTATTTTAGACTATTCAGTTCACAATTAAAATTACCATCACAAATGTCACAAACATCCAGAAATGAAAATGCAAATTGTCAAACCAAACACATATCCCAGAAAAAAGCATAGTCCACAGAATACAATAAAAATTAAAGTACAACATCAAAACTAGAACAAACAAATACATCACATCACATCACTATCTCAAAGATCAATTAAAATCCCATACAACGTCCTCATCACCCTGGTCAGCAGGAGGATTGGGCTGATACTGAGTATACCGGGGGAATTCTAGAAAAGTCACATCAGGCTCTCCTCTGTAGTATCTGGCCTATGCATCATAATATGGCATCTCAAAATCAGAGTGCCTCTGAAGATACTCACTATCGTGATCGTGTCTTCTCTCTAACCCTGCAATCCTGTGATCAATTCTTTCTAATTTTCATCCAAATGCTCAAAACTTTTCCTCTATAGGGTCATGACATTCATCAAATCATATAAGGTAGGGGGACTAGAGGCAGGAGGTTCATAGCTTGTAGAAGGAATGTCTCTACTAGTAGAAGGTGCCTTGCTCCTACTCCCTGATCTCCTTTCCTCATGGGATTCATAAGTCTTTATATTCACTTTACTAATGGGTTTCATCGGATACACTCATTCCTCATCATCTCTCGCTTCAACTCCAGATAATTGGTAAAGTGCATAAATGAGGCCAGGATGCCCTAAATATCCACTTTTCTCACTCTTTGTAGTGGCCATAAAGTTCTTATAAATTATTCTCCCCACTTTAGTGCTTCTGTTGTTCTGAATACATAAATTCAAAACAACTCTATCTCTCTAGACTTCACTATCATGTTATGTGGGTAGCAGAGTCGAACAAATAAAATAATGTCATGCCTTAGCAGTGGCATTCATCATGGACAATGGAAAGTTAATCCATTCACGATTTTTAATTTTCCAAACTCCTTTCCCATCAGAGAGAAAGTCAATAACATCATTCAACAGACCATCCATTGTTCAAAATGTTTTATACTCGCTATAAAAATAGTCATAAAGATCGTAAAAAGTTTTAACGCAGTTAGCATTAAAGTCGACAGAGAATCCCCTTACTTGGACAGGCTTGTCCTCAAGTTGAGTCAGGTTTGAGTAGAACTCCCTCACAACTTTGATAGCAGCTTTGTTTGTTGAGTAGCAGAAGTTCTACCAACCTCTCTCTTTGATAACTCGTTCCACTTCTCCAGGATTCTCAAAAACTCAATTTTGGATGCACTTCCTACTTTGATATATTGAATTGTACCTCGATTGTGCTTTCATATTAATGAATCGAGTCTCGTCGAATACGAGTCTTCTCTTTTGTCGTGGAGCCATTGCTTGATCTATCAAAATCACAAAAAATCCAAACTAATCTCCAAAATAATAATACAATGGCTTCTAAATGGGGTTTAAAGCAATCTAAATCAATTTCCATGAATTCCTTCCACATCTTTTCTCTATAATTTTCAATTTCCCAAATTTCTTAATGTGGAAGAAATTCATGGTGAAAATAAAAAATTTTTACATAGGAGTGAAGCTCTTACCAAGGGAAGATGAAATCCAGTGTTAGAAATTGTTGAAATCGCTCTAAATTCGAGATCTATCAAGTCATAGGTCAACTTTGTGAGTAAAAAGGGGAAGAAGATGATGAATAGTGGCATTTGACCGGTCAAAATTATGGTAAAAAGGTAACTTTCACGATCTCGCCATCGGTGGCCTCGAGCGCGCCGTCAGTGGGCTCTATTGAATTGAATCCAAGTGTTTACAACACACAATACATAACACACATAAAAATGTATTTTCTTAACCTAAATCTATTTAATCAGCATCACAATCCAAGCCACAACACTCAAAATGCTGAGAACAAACATTTCAACTATAATCTCATCTATACTATGATTAAAAAAGTAAACTACGAAAGAAAACACAATAAACAAAGTTCAAATCAAACACAACATAATAAAACAAATAAGCTAATCAATTCTACTACTCTTCAGAATCTGTACCGGTTTCTCTTCTGATATCACCCATTGCTTGAACATGGACGAACATGTTGTAAAAAGGTCGAAATGGGAATTCTTCAGTTGAATCTTCATCAATCCATCCCATCTTCTTCATTAAGCGTATCAGACTCACTTCAAATTGCCCAGTATGATCAAAATGTTCTTTCATCCTCCAATCAATATGATCAAATAAATCAGACATATTTGCTAACTGTACTCATTAAATTTTTTACATGCTTCTCCAGATTCTTGATTTAGTGTAAGATCATCGATGTCTTGTCCGCTACTAGAGGTTGAATAGGAACAGAATTTTGAGATGCTTGATCCATGATCACGCCCGTATCATTCTCGTCATCATTGACTGGTAACATACGAGTTGGGTCTAAAGGTTTCCAGGGTAGCAGAATTTTCTCCCAAATCTCGTACAAAACTTGAAACAAACTGCATATTGAGAATATTGTGGAAGGATGTACAAGCCCTTGAGACGATCCTTGAACGATCAGAACAAACACATACTTCACAATAATTGATCCAATATAAATGGGCCATCCCATTTTAATGCAGTAATTCAAAAATTGCACTTTCTTTCATGACTTTGCCTATTTTCATCATCGGCAATAACTTTGCAGATATAAAAAAGTGTCAATTTTTCAAAACGAGATTTAAAAGTGTTGCAGAAAAATTAACGTACCCGTTTTCTCTAACTTCTTAATCATCGGTTTCGTCTGTCAAAAATTAGTATATTTCATTCATATTGTCTCTCGTTGGCACGAAAATTGAATAGTGGTAGACAAGAACACTCTCAAGCATGTATAACTCATTAATTCTTCCAGAATTGAATGTTATCTACCTACCTCACACATAGACGCTTCCTTGGTTGATTCCATGTAAATTAGCGTAAAATTCTTTAACCACTAGAACGACTACTGCGGCAGTAGTATAGCAAAACACTTCCCATCTTCACCTTACAGTCATTTCTTCAATTGGTGACGAAGAATTACTTAGTCCTCTATTGATGAATCCTCTTTCTTTGATTCGTCTTCTCTTGGAAATCACCTTGTTGAAAAGTCACTGCGCCTTGGCACAAACGAACTTTCTCCTGTAGTAAACTTAAAATCTAGGTAATCTACTGAATTGGAGGCCATTAGAGAGGAATTGAAATGGTTTCCATTCATTTTTGGGATTTGAAGTGTTTAGGAACCGTCCATGGGAGTTTATAAAGGATGAATTTGTTAAAAACTACCAAAAAATCGTCAAACTCGAAAAACTACCCACTCACTGATCCCGCTGTCGGCGGCCTCGAAGGCGCCGTCGGTGAGCCTTATGAAATTAATTCTAGGGCTCTCGGAAAAAAACCCGCCGTCGGCGGCGTCGAGCGCGCCGTCAGCGGCGTTGAGCGCGCTAGGAAAAAATTTACACTTTTACGTTCCAAATTTTCTCTATGGATCCAAATTATTGATAATAAAAGGTCAAATACAAATAGTAGGATTCAATATTACTACAAACTAATGATAAACTCAAACAGACACATAACAAATAAAGATAACTATGGGTTGCCTCGCATAAAGCACTTGGTTTAACATCGTCAGCCCGACCTATTTAGGTATTAATCAAGTTGACTGAGCATTAAAACCTCTTTAAAATTTAGTCTTTTACCCTTAAAATATGGTTTTAATCTGTGTCCATTTACTTTAAATTATTCCCAGTCTTCTGATCTTCAATTTCAACAGCTCCATAAGTGTAAACCTGAGTCGCAGTAAAGGGTCCTAACCAACGAGACTTCAATTTCCAAGGGAATAATTTCAACCTTGTATTATAAAGCAAAACTTCTTGTCCTAGTTCAAAGTTCTTCTGGTTAATCTTCCAATCATGCATTAACTTCAGTTTTTCCTTATAAATTTTGTCGTTATCGTAAGATTCATTTTTTAATTCTTCTAATTCATTAAATTGCAACAATCTCATCTCACCAGCATTTTTCAAATTATAGTTGAATTCTTTAATCGCCCAGTATGCTTTATGTTTCAATTCTATTAGTAAGTGACAAGTTTTTCCATATATAAGCCTGTAAGGAGTCATACCAATAGGAGTTTTATAAGCAGTCCTATACGCCCATAATGCAATATCCAGTCTCATAGACCAATCTACTCTATTAGGATTTACAGTTTTTTCTAAATTTTTTTTAATCTCACGATTAGAAATTTCAGCTAAACCACTGGTTTGGGGATGATAGGCAGTAGAGAATCTATGAACAATATTAAATTTTTCTGCCAATCTTTGAATGTATTTATTCCTAAAATGTTATCCTCTGTCAGTGATAATCACTCTCGGCATTCTGTATCTTGTGAAAATGTTTTTCATTAAGAATCTTGAAACACTTTTAGCATCATGACACGCCTAAAATATATACGCTTTTTGCTATATCATTTTACTCATTTTTTATGATATTACACTTTAAAGGAAGGTATTTTGTATGTTTTTTGGTTTTAGGTACAAGAAATGGTGATTGGAGCAAAAGGAAGCAAAAACGGTGCAATTTGGAGCAAAAAGGGAAAAAAGGGAAGAAATTTGAACTATCCCGCCGACGGCGAGGAATAGCCCGCCGACGACGAGATTTTCTAGAGAATTCAGCCAATATTATATAGAAGCCCGCCGACGGCGAGATCGAGCCCGCCGACGGCTAGACAGTTAAGAATGCCCCGCTTCTAGAAGCCCGCCGACGGCGAGATCAAGCCCGCCGACGGCGAGACAGTTAATTCTTCACAGATTCATCGAATCAGGACGCATTTTAAAGAGGAACCGAGGCAACCTTTGGAGAACTTCCTACATCTATAAATACAGACAAAAAAGGGAGAGAAAGAGGGTCGAAAAGTAGAGAAACAATAGAGGAAAAAAGAGAAAAAAAGAGATAAATGTTTAGGATTCTTAGATTAAGAGTAGAAATGTAGATTTCTACCATTTTGGAGAGATTGGAGAGGAGATTTTGAGAGAATTTGTTAGGAATTTCGCTAGCATTGCATGGATCGCCGGAAGACTTTATGGGAAAGATCTTCGTCTTTCTTTCAAGGAGAAAAAGCTAAGTTTTGTTCTTCACTATCTTATAATTTTGTAAACATTTATTTAGTTGTTTTGCTTTAGTTAAATGAAGTTTCTGTTGTGTTTTCTTCGTGCTTTCTGACGCATCTCTATTACTCTTTCTTCTTATTTGAAAGTAGTGACATGAGAAGATTATGTCATTATTTTCATTTTACTTTTCTTTTATAATGAGTAGAAATCATGTTTAGGATTTTTTGATGCATGATAGAATTGAATTTAATTATAAATGTGATGGTTTTTACTTGCACTTCATTTACATTGCAATAAGGGCCCATTGTAGTGTTAAAATTTGTTGTAATTGCATCGACCCGAAAGGGCGGTGTAATTCTCAACAAATTGGAACCACATTCAAATTCCATGGATGGTGAAGTTCATGGGGATTGAATGCAAATAAATAGGGAAATATAATTATCAGGCGTAGAATTGGAGATTTTAGAGTGACTGGCTAAAATACTCAATTCGGTCCTATCGTTTGGGTGCTGAAGTGTAGATTTGTTAGCCCTCAGGCGAGGGGAACATGGGAGCTCAGAAGTGAGAGCCGGTATCCTCCCAGCCTAGCCGCAGATTCAGTAACCAAGAATAATATTAGTCAATGTTCTTTATGCCTGGACCAAAGGGTAAAGAATAGGATTGCTCCTATTTGGCACATACAATATTTAATGCATCTCATTCCTATACATTATCTATTTCATTACATAAGAATAGTAGTTTTTAATATCTCAAAATTCTCCAAACCAATTCATCCAAAAAGGGTTATCTTTAGAATTATTATTTGGATTTAGTTAGAATTACTATCTTTACATTTAACACTTGCATTTAGGAATAGTTGCTAGATAAAACACAATTTTAATCGACATTCCAAACTAAGGACTATTAGTAGTAGATTAGAATTTAACTAAAGACCTCTTACTTCACTTCCTCGTGGGATCGATACTGGGGTTTTTTAAAGAAAACTCTATATTACTTGAAACGATATGTATACTTGCGTAGTAACCCTAGTGTGTAAAATATTTTCTAATTTTTATATCATTTAAGATTTTTCACACTAGCCGCTATTTATAAATCGGGTCAAGTTTTTGGCCATCTTTTGGAAGTTAATTTACTGCGTAATTGCGGGTCAGGTCACATCAAAATGAGGTAAGCTTGTGCTTCAATTCACTTTGGTACATAATCAACTGCAATTAAAATATATAAGTTCCCAAAAGAAGGAATAAATGTTCCCATGAAATCTAATCCCCAAATATAAAAAATTTCCACTTATAACATGAAATTTAGAGGCATTTCATTTCTTCTAGATATATAACCTACTTGTTAACATTTATCACAAGTTTTGATATATTTGTAAACATCTCTAAAAAGAGTAAGCCAATAAAATCCAGCTTGCAAAATTTTATGCGCAGTTTTGTCAATGCCAAAATGTCCTCCAAATTTAGAATCGTGGCATTTTTGAATAATCTGTTCAGTTTCTTTATAAGGCACACATCTCCTAATAATAAGATTGTTACATTGCTTATATAAATATGGTTCATCCCAAAAATATGCTTTTGCATCATGAATGATTTTTTTTTGCTGCTTCAAAGTTAGCATATGTGGCAAAATATCGCTTACTATATAGTTAACAATATCAACATACCAAGGTATTTTCCACTCATTAATATTATAAAATTTTTCATCAGGTAAACTGTCTGTAATTTCATTGTAGGTATCAAATGATTTATGATATTCCAGTCTACAAATGATCAAAAATTTGATTGTCAGTTCATTTTCTATCAATCACCACAAAATTGAATTCTTGCATTAAAGGTACCCATCTAATTATTCTTGGTTTTGTATCCTTCTTTTGCATCAGATATTTAGTAGCTGAGTGATCAGTATGCACAATAAATTTAGCTCTAATTAAATATGATCTAAAATTATCAAAAGCATATACAATAGCCAATAACTTTTTTTCAGTAACTGTGTAGCTAATTTGAACATTGTTAAGAGTTATACTAGCGTAGTATATTACCTTAAAAATTTTATCATATCTTTGACCAAGAACAGCTCCAATAGCATAATCACTAGCATCACACATTAATTCAAATGGTTTCTCCCAATCAGGTGAAACTATTACAGGTGTTGTGATTAGTTTTTCCTTTAATAATTCAAAGGCATTTAAGCAGTCTTCAGTAAATTCAAAATTTGTGTCTTTTTCTAAAAGTTGGTATCGAGGTTTGGTAATTTTTGAAAAATCTTTAATATAGCACCTGTAGAAACCAGCATTTCCAAGAAAACTTCTTACCCCTCTCACTGTAGTAGTAGGTGGTAATTTAGCTATTACTTGAATTTTTGCAGGGTCGAAGGACTAATTCCTTTAATATCTAGCTAAAGTCCAACCAAAAGCTTTTTTATATTTTTTTAATGTATTCATTAATTTCTGTTCTTGAATTTCATATAAGTCTGAATATACAATTACTAGTAATGTTGAAAACTCTCCTAAAAATACATACTTCAAATGATTTGAAAGAATTTTTTAATTCAAGTTCTGGCGGTTTTACAACAGATGGAATTAATGTTTCGTTTTATGGTGCTGTTGAATTGAGTGTTTCAAATTTCTCCTGAACATAATCAGCTTCTTCATTATCAATTTCATCATAATTATCTTTTTTTATATCTTCTTTTTCTTCATAATTTTTCTTAAAATATTCTCTTTTCAGATAATCACATATATCCATTCTGTAACATTCATCATCTTTTTCGATTGAAGGATGTTTCATTGACTTTGAGATGTTAAATGTTACTTCTTGATCATTTACTCTCATTATTAATTCTCCTTTTTGAACATCTATCATGGTTCTTCCTGTAGCTAGGAATGGTCTTTCTAAAATGATTGTAATTTCTTTATCTTCTTCCATATCTAAGATGATAAAGTCCACAGGAATGTTAAACTTATCAACCTTGACCAGAACATCTTCTACAACTCCCTTAGGATGTGTAATAGATAGATAAGCTAACTGTAGAGTTACAGAAGTTGATGATATCTCTCCAATTCCTAACCTTTTAAAAGTTGATAGAGGCATCAAATTTATGCTAGCTCCCAAATCACATAATGCTCGCCCATAACATTTTTCACCAATAGCACACGAGATAGTAAAACTAACATCATCTTTAAGTTTTTTAGGAAGCTTTATTTGAATTATTGCATTATAATCATCACAGAGTGCAACAGTCTCATGATCTAGTAACTTCCTTTTTTTGTTGAGTATATCCTTCATAAATTTAACATAATCAGGCATTTGTTCCAAAGCTTCAACAAAAGGAATATTTATTAATAATTTTTTCAAAATGTCTAAGAATTTAGCAAATCTTTTTCCTTTATCTTATTGTCTTAATCTTTGAGGAAATGGTGGTGGTGATTTTTCAACAGTAATTTTCATAGGTTTCAGAGGAAAATCAAGATATAAACTTTCATTTTCTCCTTCAGTTTCTTCTTTTTCCTTTTCAACTACAGTTTATTTTTGAACTCTTGTTTCCAACTCTTTTCCACTTCTCAATTGAATAGCCTTAATTTGTTCTTTACCTTGATCTTTAGGATTTACTTCAACATTGCTAGATAAAGTTCCAACAGGTCTATTGCTTAATGCAGAAGCAATTTGCCCCAATTGGTTTTCTATGTTTTTAGTAGCAGTTCCTTAACTTTGTAATTGATTACCCATATTCAAAACTAATTTTTTCATAGACAACTTCTTCTCCTTAAATTGTGAACTATTATAAAAACCCGGTGGATTAGAAGGTCTATAATTAGAATTACCCTGTTTTTTTATATTTCCTAATGAGCTTACAGGATTGTTCCCCACTGAGGATTAACAGGATTTACATTACCTTGGTTATTCCAATTAAATTTTGGATGATTTTTCCAACCTGGATTATAATAGTTTGAATAAGGGTTATTTTCTCTATTATTTATTAAATTTGTAGTTTCATATGAAGATTGAGCATCTACAATTTGTCCCAATGAGTTTTCTTCTAACACTGGAGGTGTTTGAGAACGATTCATTCCATATAGATCTATTTTCTTTGAAAGAGCAACAATTTGAAAAGCTATCATTGTTAAAGCATCAGAATCATGAATACTGACTACTCTCTTAGGATTTAACCTTTCAGTAGGCCATTGAAAATTATTGGTAGTCATTTCTTCTATTAATACAAAGGTTTCTTTAAAAGGTTTAGACATTAGTGATGCATCATGTTGACCTCATTTTTGATGAGGTCTTTTCTCTTCTCTCTCCTTAGTACTTAGGATCTAGCCATAGGGTTTCTCATTGACTATCTTAGAGGACTAGAAATGGGACCCATCACTTAGAAATTCAAACACTTCTTGGCTCCCTTCAAACCCCACAAGTTTGATTGTAAACCCCTAAGTCACTTGGAGGGTTAAGATAAACGTGGAGGTTTAAAGGATGGGTTTCCTATAGGACTCTTTGGCCTTAGGATTACCCTGGATAGTCAGGTCCTGGTGTGGGTAAGCTTGCACACACCACACTCTCACACACATTCCAAACCCTAAAACCACTTTTACCTAATTTGACTTCCTAACTCATATAGGTAATTCATATGGATGGTCCTCAACCCCTAAGCCCCTAGTTAAGAGGGTTATGAACAACATATTGAGTGCCTAAGATGAGTCCTCTCATGGATTTTGTGAGCTTAATATGGCTTCATGGCTCAATCAAAATGGTCCCATTTTATTCACAACTGATTAATCATCATTTTCTCTAAATTTCAATTTTTGACCCCCGGGGCCCTAAACCCACCAAGCCTATCAAATACCCTTGAAATTGCCTAAAATTTGCAAAATTGCTTAAATTACCCAAAATTACTCAAAATAAGTCCTAAAAATTTTCCACCACTCAAATTGATCATCCATGGCTAAATATACCAAAATTTCCAAAAATACCCCCCAATACCCTCCAAATACCCAAAATACACTTTTTGACCCAAAAATCAAAAAATCCAAACAAATCTCAAAAAAATTCTAAAAAATCCCAAATATTCCCAATTTTATTTTGTTCAACTGTCACAAACCCCAATTTTGTCAATTTAATCCAATTTGATCAAAAGTTCCAAATGGGCCCTTAAGGCCCAAAATGGCCAATTAACCCAATCCACCCCAAATTCAACCCAAATGTCACCCAACTTTCCCCAAATTTGTTTTTAAATCTTCCTAACATCCCTACAAACAATACTCTAACTTAATTTACTCAATATTTGGACCCAAACTCCACTCAAGCCTAACCCAAACCAAAAATCCCCAATTTGGCCTAAACCAATCATGAACCCAAATAGGCCCAAATCCCAAAATCAAAGCCCAACCAAAATTGAAAACTCTTTGTTATACTCCCATCAACATTTTTCAACATTAATTTTACATGAAACCCAACATTGGCCCAACCTTAACCCAAGTTAGCCCAATTTGATCCACTTTGGCCCCATTACTAAAAAGACCCAAATTAAATCCAATTCAACCCCAAATTACCCCAAATTTGCTCCAAACCATTCATGAAACATTCCCAAATTAAATCCAATAATTATTGGGCCCAATCTTTTACAAAACTTTCATCCACTAACTTGTTTTAAAACCTAAAAGCCCACCCTTTCTAAGACACTTTAAAAGCCCATCCAAAATAATTTCAAAAGGCCCAAAATCAACCCAAAGCCCACATAACATTTCTTTCTATCATCCCTTTAATCAAAATCAGCCCTAAGTTTCAAAATCATCATTAAACCATTCCAAATCAAGCATCATGAAAATTTTCCACCAAAATACCAAAATTCCTAAAATCTATTTCCATGAAATTGACCAAGCCTTGCCCTAAGCCACATGGAGCCATTGAGCCATGCATAAGCCATATGCAAGCCATGGGAGCCACTTTCCACCTCACCAAGCCATTAATGGCAAAAGGAGGAGGCTCTTTCTTAATCCTTCATTAATCTTTTTAACCCCATTTATGCTACACTCTAAACCAAGTTTAGCCACATCACCATGGATGGAGACTTCACCACCCCTTCCCAGCTGATCCAAATGATTCCCTCAGCCCAAAACCAAGTCATGGGAGGGTGCACCCAACCCATTTACATGACTTGACCAAATTAGACCCAAAATAGCCCCTCCCCCCTACCATTTAAACCAAACCCTTTACACATGTCCAAGGCCAATTGATTGCACCATAGCCCAGCCCTGACCACACTGAGTCAGATGGTGACCTGACCCTGGCCGAACCACCACCTGGGCCACCGGAAAACACCACACCTGTGAGCATCTATTTGATTCAAATTTCAAATTCCTACTTGCTGAGGTGTCCCAACTCAATTGAACTCCATGGCTGTTCTTCTCCTCCCCTGAGCAGCTGATCCCAGCCTCCAATTGCCTCTGGGAAGCCCTCCAGCCACCTCTATTTAAACACCACCACCTCTCCGCCAAAAGAGGTGCTGAACCAAACCTTACCAAAACTCTGCCAAAATCACTCCAGACCCTTCTTCAAACACAGAGCACTTGATCCCCACTGAAATCCAGCTCTAATTCCCTCTAGCCGAGCTCAATTTCTCAGCTCAAAATCCACCCAAAAAATAGGACACTTCACCATAGTGAGCCAATCCCCAAATTGATTGACCCTACACCTTCACAAGACCCAAGAGAGGAAGTTCCCTAGCAAAAGCCCCCTCTCCAGGCTAGCCATTCCTCCTATTGGCTAAGCTTTGAAATCGGGCTTGGTGGAAGTCCGGTCTGCAGACAATTCACCGAGACCGCAGGCTTCATCCCTGTGCTCCTCAGCCTCCAACGAACGTGCCGAGCACATTCAGTCGAGGCTTCACCTCCTGAACTAAGGTATGCGGACTTCTCCTTAACCCGAGCTTCCAGCGATTCTCCATTTCATTTGAGTTAATTTCAATGCATGTTAGCCATATAAATGTGTTCGTCTCTTAAAAATGAGTTCATAGAGCATAGGAACATGAGATTTGGTGGAGAGATGAGGGAGATCTTAGGGTTTTAGTGTGGATGACTCTCAGGATACACCAGTCGGAGATGATGACCAGCAGCCGTTGGATCGCACGTGTATCGGATGGACGGTCTAGATTGCGCCGTTCCGAACCGCGACACATAAATCTTCGGCTGACTCAGATGACGGCGTCGAATGGGAGTGCGACACGTAGGGCTTCGGAGCTGCCGAGGATGATGCGGCGCCGCGTGGATAAGTAGATAAATAGGATTTTTTCTATTTATTTAAACACCTAAAACTTTAAAAATGCATATCTTTGCATAGAAAAATCACAAAAATAAAATAAAAATACTCACTTGCTCAGTGAACAGAGAAAAATAATGTGGAAAAAGAATTAAGTTAATTTGATGAAAATCTTTTTTTAATTAATTCTTTACTGATTTCAGTGTTTTAATTCTCGACTCACACACACAATACACCATGGCATGAGACCATAGGTTTTTTGTAGCCCCTGTTCTTGGAAACATTCCCTGAATTTTCTAAGGTCAGAGGCCATCTCTATTGCAAGTTATTGATTTTTCAAGTTTAAGTGTCTATTTTGGTATTTTAATTCTAATAATTAGCATGTTGCTTAGAAAATTCTAGAAAAATTTAGGGAGGTATCTTATGACCAGAGGACCTTAGGAAAATTTTGGTTTAGTTTGATTCCTCAAGAATAACCCTAATCGGCCTAAATACTCAAAAATGAATTTTAATTAATTAGGATTAACCACACATCAAAACCAGTTGAAAATAATTCTCCACTAATCTTTAGGGTCAGAGGAGTCCCACATAAAAATTTGAAATGAATTGGAAATGATTTAACCCACTAAATGGATTAATTAAGTCACATAACCAAAATTAAACTTTAAAAATTCACAACTCCCAAAATACATTTCAAAACTTCACCAAATTGGTTTTGGGACTTCTCTAATATCAGAGGAGTCTAAAAAATTAAAATTGGAATTTTCTAAAAATCTTCATTTTTTCACCATATTTTAATATTTTAATAATTAAAAAATAATAAAAATCACAAAAATATTAAAAATCATAAAAATGTCACATTTTGCCTCCTAATCATTTAGGAACAAACCAAATATTTTTCCCAAGTCTCTAGGTTAAAAAGTTGAATTTTAAAGGTTTAAGGCAATTTTTAATATTAAAAAATAGATTTTCCAACCTTTTCACCAAATTAATTCTAATAAATCAAAGAAAAATTAGAAAAATATAAAATTTGATTCTCTAGACTCCTTGAGGTCAGGACTTAGGAAAAATATAAAATTCATTTTTAAACCTTAAATTGATTTTATAATTAATTAACACTCCAAAACTCAAAATAATTATAATAAATAAAA
Organism: Papilionanthe hookeriana x Papilionanthe teres; assembly: GCA_022702705.1. Classification (NCBI taxonomy): domain Eukaryota; kingdom Viridiplantae; phylum Streptophyta; class Magnoliopsida; order Asparagales; family Orchidaceae; genus Papilionanthe; species Papilionanthe hookeriana x Papilionanthe teres. The sequence goes on from CM040426.1 coordinate 31,723,095, forward strand.
TATAAATAAAAAAATCACCAAAATTGGTCCAAATGGTCCTCTGGTCAATAAGAACATCCCATAATTTTCCTAAGGACAGACTTACCTAGGTCATGTTGTTGATTTTTTATTGAAAACCCATATTTTTCATAAAAATAAATATATAAAATAAATTAAATTTAGAAAAATCACATTTTCTCCTCTAATGTCTTAATTGACATGTGAGTGAAGTGATATAAAAATTTTAAGTTCATTTGAGCTTAATTTGATGAGTTATGAAATGAGCATGCTTAAGAGGACATAAAGCTAATTAAAGAATTTTGAACCCTAATTAATATTTAGGTTTAATCAAGGGGAGGGTAAAATATCTGATTTTAAAATTTTCATTAGATGATTGAAACCTAGGGAATTTAGGGGTAGAAACCCATTAATCATCTTGAAAATATTTAAAGTAAATTTTAATTAATTAAACAATTTGAATTTTGGAAGAATAATTTAAAGTTTGGATTATTAAGATTAGGCGTATAATTTAAGAAGATATCAATTATTTAATTTAAAATCCCTAAATGAATCACTTTAATAATATTCAACTTTTAATCAAACTTAAAAATGATAATTGAAATTAATAATTAATTGATTAAAAGGAAAATAAACCTTAATTAAATTAAAAGCTTAAAACATTAAGTGATTTGATAATCAAATTGAAATAAATTTAGAACATTTAAATTAATTTGAAATTACTTAAAAAAATCTAAAACAAATTTGAAACATTAAAGAAAACCAACCTTAAGACAATTCATAATTAAAACCATAAAAAAAATCAAACCAATTAAAATTGTCCTAAAGTGTTACAATTAAGTCAAATTAAATTTAAATCATTAAGAGTTTAGTTAAATTGAATAATCTAAACACCTCTTTCAATTCAAATAATTTAAAACACTTAAGAGAAAATCAACTTGAATTTTGAAACTAAATTAAATCATCCTAAATCATCAATTCAACTTTAATCAAAGCGGTTAAATTCTTTAACAAACTGATTTGCCCCCTAAAGGCTTTCATTATTATAACTCTTAAATGGAGCATCAAGTGAAACGCCACTTTACTCATCGTACAATCAAATGTCCAAGTTCACTGAGAAAGAAGCAAAACCTAACTAAATTCTTGGATGATTAATTCACCTGTACAATGAAGTTCATTTGGACTCAAAATAATCTCAGAAGTATAAAAAAGATGTTTAGGACTCATCCTAAACACTTCCTCAATGTGATGAGATGTTTTAGAAGAACAACTGAACTTAATTGTTCTTTGATGAAGAAAATCATCCTTAATAAAACACAAGAACCTAGACGTCATAGGAATTGACTAGCTATAAGATTAGGACTTTGGTAGACAACCAAAACCTTCTCTTAGCTTTACCTAGGTGTTTTCTAGCAAATTAAATAAATGTTTTAATATGTGTTTTAAGTGTAGCTTGGAATGACCGGAAGACCCTCCAGGTACACTTTTATTTTATTGCAATTTACTTACCTGTACTGCACTTTACTTTTCTTGCATGTTAAACAAGAATGTCACCCTGCATGAAAATTGAAACCTTTAGGATAGCCACAAAACTGAAACCCAAAACTAAATTAAAAGGCACATCAAGATAAAATTCACCGCCACAACATTCAAAATATAAAACAATTCAAAATTTAATCACAAACAGAACAACAAAACTACAACTATAAGTAAATTAAAAAGTCTTATTGGATGATCGGGAATACCTCGGATGATGTAACCTACGTGTTGCTAACAGGATTTCCCACAGTCTAAATGAAAGTGTGGAACTCATTCAGTTAAGTTTAGCAAATTCATTTGGACTAAGTGAATTCGATAAAAATAATGGTACCGGAATGATGGAACCGTGGGATCTTAACCGGTGTTGTTATAATCATCTTTAAGATTTATTTCAATTAAAACATTAAAACTATTTGGACTTTAAAACTTTTCTAAACCAAAACACTTCTCTTATCTCCTGATTTTCACTTTCTAAAACTAAACCTATGCAACAACAAGGAGCTTAGAGCATAGTGGGCAGCACAGCCATCGTCATCAGCAAAACTTGAATCTACATCAGCTAAACCTTTCTTCATTTAAATAACCAAGCCATAAGATTTTGAGGTAGTTTGCCTAGTGCAACATAAATTCTCAACTTTTCGTTAGGCATTTGCATAATTATGTTATGCAAATTAAGCCCTAACCGATCTTAGGACTCCGAGGTAGTCGCTTGGTACGACAGAAACCCTCACATCTTCGAGGCTATTTATATGATCATGTCATATAAGTATAAGTTCTAATAATTAAAATTGGCAATATTGAAACATTAAATAAACTCTTAAATTGAAGCCAAACAATAGGATAGTTTGGGAAGTTGCCAAGATTCTTCTTGGATCCTCAACTTCTCCTACTTCTTTTCCTTTGGACTCCTGAAAATAACTGTTCTAAATTTGATCCTTTCCCTATTAAAATCTCCAAAATTCAAGCCTTTGAAAACCTTAATCTTTGAAATTCTTGAGATAAAAACCACTGATCATTATCGAGAGTTTTCTTGAGTGTCTTCGAACATTTAAGATGTAATTAACTATAGGGGCTTGCCCTTATAGGGAAGTTTAAGAATCCAGGTAATATAAACCCTGCTTAATTTCTTTATATTAAGCAGGGGAATTTGTCGGCTTATAAAATTGGTTCGCAGACCCAACAGATGTCACAAATCTTCTAGTTTATTTAATCGAGCCCCATCATCAAGTAGTGTGTCTATTCTTCGGGATAGATGCACAGTTTGTGATGAGGCGTTCATTTATATAAACTATTTGGGATGTGAGATCGGTTTGATTTCATATCTTAAAATTTTCAAACTTAAAATTATTTTCAAAATCAAATGCTACTTTCCAAATTATATATAAATTTAAATTAAATTTAAAATTCACCGACAACTTCTGTAGGCGACCTCCTTTTCAAAACACACAACCTAAAAATATGCCGACAACTTTTGGTGACTCCGCTGGGGACTAGTTCCTCTCTCCATTTTGATCAGATGGTTTTGCTTTCATAAATCAGTAGTGAGTCCATATCCCTAATGGATCAAACTATCATTCTTTCCGTTGAAATACCATGTTCATTTTTGTCTTGAACGGGTATAGTAAACTCCTTTTGGATTTTGGAGCCACTGTTTAGACACCCCTAAACAGAGAGGTTTCGAAATCCTTTTGCCTCTTTCTGAGGTGGGGTGGACCCTTAATAGGTGTTATCTTAGGAGCGGTCCTTAGGGTTGAGAGGTCTTACAAGACTTTCTCTTCCCTTCCTATTCTGAATCAAATCCTTTACCTTTCCTTTAACCTTCCTCCTTTAATCATTTTGTTCCTAACAAATAAATCCTTTAATAAACAACCTTTTAATAAGAGAACTCTTTTAGATCACAAATAAATTAAGATAAACTAAAAAGTGTTCAGACTCTTTCCTTGCATTCTTAAGTTTTGCGACAAAAGGAAGCATAATTCGGGATTGACGTTCGGAATTTACCCTGCAGAAAATGACTGCACCAAAGTTAATTTTCTCCTTCACCATTGGAATGGACTTTGTCGTCTATAAGGATGAACTAACAGACAATGGAATCATCTGTTTTGGACAAGGATTCGACAATACAGATATTAAGTTTGCTGACGTCACCCTCTTCACACTAATGGACAAAGTGCCAGAAACTGATGAGCCTGTAATTGAGTTTAACCTGAAATTGACTCAAGAGTTCCCTCCCCTGAAAAGAGTCCCAGCTGAAAGAGACACCACTGTTCGTGGGAGGACTGTGATCTCTACCCCCACAGGTCTGTTTATCTCTACACCTGCCTCGGCTCCCGGCAAACTGAAAGGGAAGGGAGTCCAAGTTTATGATAAGCCTGCCACCATGGAGGGTGCAGATTTTGCTGCAATACCGTCTGTTTTTGAAATTGGGTCCAGTTCAAAGTTTACACCCTTAACTCGGACTCAAAGAAGAAATAGGAGTAGAAAGATCGCCAGGATCGAGAAGGCTAAGGCTGTTGAAGTTGCTTTTCTGGAAGAGATTCCTGAGGAAGAGGAAGAACTACCTGAAATTTCACCGCTGTTGGGAGGAAGTAGGTTCCAGCTTCTCTCTGCTGCATTGGATGAAGATGATGTCCAGAGAATCGCCGTTGCATTACCCCGACCTGCATACTATAATGACTGTAATAGAAAAAAGGTCAAGACTAAGCCATTTACCCGGCTGCAAGCCGTAGTAGAGAAACTAGCTAAGATGGAAGGATGCCCTGTATCAGAAATATTAAGAAGAATGGGATGAGTGCCAGTCAAATCTGTCGGCATGTTTTAGGTTGTGTGTTTTATTTTGAAAAGGGGGTCGCCTAACAGAAGTTGTCGGCGAATTTTTAATTTAATTTAAATAAATAATTTTGAAAAGTAGTATTTGATTTTGAAAATAATTTTAAATTTGAAGGTTTTAAGATATGAGATTAAACCGATCTCACATCCCAAATAATTTATATAAACGAGCACCGCACCACAAACCGTGTATCTATCCCTAAGGATAGACACACCGCTACGACGGTGGGGCTCGATTAAACAAACTAGAAGATTTGTGACATCTATTTGGTCTGCGAACCAATTCTATAAGCCGACAAATTCCCCTGCTTAGTATGAAAGCATTAAACAGGGTTTATATTACCTAGGTTCTTTTAAAATTCCCTATAAGGGCAAGCCCCTATAGTTAATTACATCTTAAGTGATGGGAATTACCTAAGAAAACTCTCGATAATAATCACTAATTCTGCTCTCAAGAATTTCAAAGTTTAAGTTCTCGAAAGGATTGAAGTTTGGAATTTCGATAGGGAATGGATCAAATTTGGAACATTTTGTTTTGGGAATCCAAAGGGAGAAAGGTAGGAGAAATCACAGATTCGAAGCGAACTTCGGTAATTTCCCGACTATCCTATTGTTTGGCTTGGATTTAGGAAAGTCCTAATGTTTATTTAAATGTTTTGATTTTGTCAATTTTAATTAATCAGGGCTTATATTTATATGATAGAATCATACAAATAGCCTCGAAGATGTGAGGGTTTATGTCGTATCGTACAACTACCTCGGAATCCTAAGATCGGTTAGGGCTTAATTTGCAATGCAAATGCCTAACGAAGAGTTGAGGATTTATGTTGCACTAGGAAAACTACCTCGAAGTCCTATGGGTTTGTTATTTAATTCTAGGAAAGTTTTGTTGATGTAGATTCAAGTTTTGCTGACGACAATGGTCGTGCTGCCCACCATGCTCCGAGCTCCTTGTTGTTGCAGAGGTTTAGTTTTAGAAGTCATAAATCAGGGGATGAGAAAAGTGTTTTGGTTTAGAGAAAATCTTAATTTCCAAGTGTTTTTTGTGTTTTAATTAAAACAAATCTTAAAGTTGATTATAACGACACCGGTTAAGATCCCACGGTTCCATCCTTCCGGCATCATTATTTTTATCGGATTCACTTAGTCCGGATGAATTTGCTAAACTCAACCGAATGAGTTCCACACTTTCATTTAGACCGTGGAAATCCCGTTAGCAACACGTAGGTTACATCATCCGAGGTATTCCCGATCATCCAACAGGACGTTTTAATTTAGTTGTAATTGTAGTTTTGTGTTCCGTTTGTGATTAAATTTTGAGTTGTTTTATATTTTGAAATGTTGTGGCGGTGAATTTTATCTTGCAATAACTTTTAACTTAGTTTTGGTTTCAGTTTTAGGGACTATCCTAAAGGTGTGGGTTTTCATGCAACAGTTGTTTATCATGCAAGAAAAGTAAGTGCAATGCGGTTAAGTAAATTGCAATAATGTAAATTGCAAGAAAGTAAATTGCAATAAAATAAAAGCATACCCGGAGGGTCTTCCCGTCATCCCAAGTTGCACTTAAAACACGAGTTAGAATATTTAAGCAAGTTCCTAGGTAAAGCTAAGGGAAGGGTTATGGTTTTCTACCAAATTCCTAATCCTATAGTTAGTCATCTCCTACGACGTCTAGGTTCTTTGTGTTTTTGTTTGAAGACGATTTTCTTCATCAAAGAACAATTAAGTCCAATTGTTCTTATAAATGTCCTATCATATTGAGGAAGTGCTTAAGAATAATCTTAAACATCTTTTCAATATTTCTAGGATTGTTTTAAGTCCAAATGAATTTAATTATATAAATGAATTAATCGTCAGGGATTCAAGTTTTGTTAACTTGCTCGAGTGAACTAGGACATTTGAATATCCTATAAATGAAGTAACATTTCATTTAATATTACGTTTAGGAGTTATGATAACTAAAGCTTTTGAGGGTAAATTGGTGTTCAAATGATTTGTAATTTAGTTTAATTTCCATTAATGGGTTTAAATTTGGAATAGTGTTCAAGTTGCTTTATATTTAATTTCTTTTCGTTTTAGGTGATGTTATTTAATTCAATTTAATTTAATTTAATTTAATTTAATTGAGTTTTAATTTTAATTTAATTCAATTTAGTTTGGTTTGATGTTACATTAAATTAATTTGATTTGATTTAATTTTAATTTAATTTGATTTAATTTAATTTAATTTAATTTTATTTAATTTAATTTAATTTAATTTAATTTAATTTAATTTGTTAATTTAATTTAATTTAATTCATTTAATTTGATTTAATTTAGTTTAATTTAATTTGATTTTATTTATTTAATTTAATTTAATTTAATTTAAGTTATTTAATTTAATTTAATTTGTTTATTTAATTTAATTTAATTTAATTTAATCTTTAATTTAATTTAATTTAATTTACTTTAATTTAATTTAATTTTTAATTTAATTTTATTTTTAATTTAATTGAAATTTTTTAAAAGAGTTTAATAATTTAATTTTAGTTTAATGATTAAGTCTTTTAATATTTTGAACTTGAGTTATCATTTTAATTAAGAATTGAATATTAATGAGATAATTAATTTAGGGATTTTTAAATTAAAGAATAAATCTCTTCCTAATAATATCCCTATTTTAATAATTCTAATTTTATTATTCTTCCAAATTTAATCAATTATTTAATTAAAGTTTAATCATTTTAAATTGCTTAATGGGTTTCTACTCTTTAATTATTTAAATTTCAATCATCCAAATCAAATTAGGATCAAAGATTGTACTTGCTAATTTTTATTAAACCTAAAGTTTTAATTAAGGATTAAGATTTTTAATTACCATTTTACCCTTTAAGCTTAATAATTTCATAACTCACTAAATTGAACTCAAATGAACTTGAAATTTTTATGTGACTTCACTCATATGTCAATAAAGACATGAGAGGAGAAAATGTGATTTTTCTGTATTTAATTTATTTATATAATTATTTTTGGTAGAAAATAGTAATTTCCAAGGAAAATTTAATAACATGACCAAGGGAAAGTTTCTATCCTTAAGAAAATTAGGGGACATTCCTAATGACCAGAGGACCACTTGGACCAATTTTGGTGATTTTTTGAATTATATTATTTTTATTATAATTATTTTAAGTTTTGGAGTGTTAATTAATTTAAAAATAAAATAAATGTTGAAAAATGAATTTTATATTTTTCAAAAATCTCTCTGATATCAAGGAAATCAGAGAAGCAAATTTTTCAATTTTCTGATTTTTCTATGATTTATTATAATTATTTTAGTGAAAATGCTAGAAAATACATTTTTTTTATTTTAAAATTACCCTAGAGCTTTAAAATTTAATATCTCATAAAATATACCTAAGAAAAATATGGGGTTTGTTCCTAAGTGTTTAAAATTTAAAATGTGACATTTTGGTGAATTTTATTATTTTTGTGATTTTTATTATTTTTTAATTATTAAAAATATTAAAATAATATTAAAAATCAACTTTTTTAGAAAATTGAAATTTTAATTTTCTTAGATTCCCCTAATATCAGAGAGGCTCCAAAACCAATTTGGTGAATTTTTAAAAAGTATTTTAAAAGTTATGAATTTTTAAAGTTTAAAATGACTAAATGGCTTAATCAACCCAATTAGCAGGGCTAACCAAGTCCAATTGACCTCAAATTTTTATGGTAGGTTCCTCTCGATCCTAAAGGTCAGTGGAGAATTGATTTCCAGTCAATTTGATGTATGGTTAGCTCTAATTAATTAGAGACCTATTTTGAGTGTTTAAGCCAATTAGGGCTGTTTTAAATGAACTAACTCAAAACCTATTTTTCCTAGGGTCCTCTGGTCATAAGGAACATCACCAAATTTTCTTAGAATTTATTTTAGAGCATGCTATTTATTGGAATTAAAATACTCAAAACAGTAACATGAATTTGAAAAATCAATAACTTTTCATAGGGATGGCCTCTGACTTTAGAAAATTCGGGGAATGTTCCTAAATTCAGAGGCTTCAAAAGCCCTATGGTCTCATGTCATGGTGAATTGTATACATGCATGGAGAATTAAAAGTATGCAGAGAGTAAATAAATCATAAAAAATAAATTACTTCATGAAATTAAATGATTTCTTTTCCACATTATTCTCCTCTGTTCATCGAGCAAGAGGGTATTTTTATTTTATTTTTCTGATTTTTCTACACAAAGTTATGAATTTTTGAAGTTTAGGGAATTAAATAAATCAAAAAAATACCCTAATTTTCTATTTATCCACGCGGTGCCGCGTCAACCTCGGCAGCTCCGAAACGCCGCGTGGCGCTCTACCATTCGACGCCGCCACCTGACTCAGCGCTCCCGGGGCCCGCTGTATCGTTCCGTCTTCTGATCCGACGCGATCCTGGCCGTCCGTCCGCGCGTGTATTAAATGAACGACATCCGTTCATCGTCCCCAAGTGTCCTCACCCGAGAGCCGTCCACACTAAATCCCTAATATCTCACTCGATACTCAATGGATTTTCATGTTCTTATGCTCTATGGATTCGTATTGAATAGACGAACACATCTATACGGCTATCATGCATTGAAATTAAAACATTTGAAATGGAGAATCTCCAGAAGCTCGGGATGAAGAATTAGCTCATACCTTTGCTCAGAGAAGTGTGGCTTCGATCTGAGAGTTGTTGCACCTTCGATTGGATCCCAGCAAGCTCCAGATGAAGTCTCCTGGTCTGGTGAATTGTCTCGATGTGATTTCGACCAAGCCCGATGACAAAGCTTGGAGGCTGGAGCAATTGGGTGGCCTCGGAGATGGGGCTTTTGCTGGTGGACACCTTCCCTCGGTCCGGTGAAGGTGTAGAACCAATCAATTTGGGGATTGGCTCACCGTGGAGAAGTGTCCTGGTTTTGGGTGGAATTTCGGCCGAGAAATCGGGTTTTGTCGATGGGGATTAGGGCAAATTGACACTGGGGATCAACTGCTCTAAGGGTGTAGAAGGTTTGGAACAATTTTGGCAGAGTTTTGGCAAGGTTTGTGCAACTCTCTTCTCTTAGCCGTGAGGGGTGGAGTTTAAATAGGAGAGGGTGGAGGGCCTCCCAGGGAGAGTTAGGGCTTGGGATCAACTGCTCTTGGCAAGAGAAGAACAGCTCCAATGGCCATCTGGGATGGGGCAGCTCGACAGGTGAGAATTCCAAGTTGGGCTCACATGTGAGCTCTCGGCCATGGTGTTTTCCGGCGGCTCGGTGGTCGGCCGGCCGGACATTGGTCACCATCTTGTTCGAGTGGGTCGTGGTCGGGTTTGGTGCATTCAATCGAGGTTTGACATGTGTAAAGGGTTTGATTTAGATGGAATGGGGGAGGAGCTAATTTTGAGTCTAAATGGGTCAACCCACCCATTTGGGCTTGGTGCACCCCTCAAGGTGGCTTTGGATGCCGTGGGGGATCAAAGGGATCAGTCTGGTTTGGCATGGAGAAGTCTCCATCCAAATATATTTGGATTAAATTTAAGTTTAGTGTGAAACATGATTAAGGCTAATGAGCTTTAAGGATTAAGGAAAGCCCTACCTCTTCTTACCCAATATGGCATGGTGGAGTGTCCAAAGCTCTCATGGCTCACATGTGGCTCATGCATGGCTTCATGGCTCACCTTTGGCTTGGCAAAAAGTTTGGTCAATTTCATGAAAATGGATTTTAGGAATTTTTGGTAATTTGATGGAAATTTGTATGAAACTTGATTTGGAATTATTTGATGATGAATTTAGGACTTAGGTAATGGCTTTAATTAAGTGGATGGCAAATGGAGATGTCATGTGGGCTTTAGGGTAGATTTTGGGCCTTTTGAAATGGTTTTAGATGGGCTTTTAATATGGTTTAGGAAAGTGGGCTTTTGGATTTTAAAATGGATTTTGGGATGAAATTTTGTAAAGAGGTTGGGCTAAATAATTGTTGGGTTTAGCTCATGGATGTATCATGAGTGACTTGAAGCAAATTGGGAGTGGTTTGGGTTTGAATTGGGTTGAATTTGGGCTCTTTTGGTGAATGGGCCAATATAGGTCCAAGTGGGCCAAGTTGGGCCAATGTTGGGCTAGGGTTGAAATTGATGTAAAATGAATGTTGAGAAATGTTTATGGGAGTGTTTCAACGAGGCTTTACCTTTGGTTGGGCTTTGATTTTGGGGTTTGGGCTCATTTGGGTTAGGTTTGGGTTTAGGTCAAAATTGGGCCTTTTAGCTTTGGGTTGAATTTGAGTGGGGTTTGGGTCTAAATTTTGGGCAAATCATGTCAGTTTTTTATTTGTGGGAATGTTAAGGAAGATTTAGAAAAGGTTTGGGGTTAATTGGAGTTGAATTGGGTGAGTTTGGGTTAGGTTCGGGTCATGGGTCCAAATTGGGCTTTAAGGCCAAAAGTGAAATTGGATCCAAATGTCAATCAAATTGAACTTGGATTTGGTCTAGATTGGTGTTGGGAATGTTGAATTGAAGTTTAGAATTGAATTGGACCAGAATTTGGGTCAATTGGGTAGGTTTGGTTTGACATTGGGTTCACTTTGGGTTAAAATGGGTCAAATTGGGGGTTTTGACAAAAGTGGGGTAAATTGACAAAATTGGCCCATGGTGTAGTTGGAAAAAATGAAATTGGGAATATTTGGGACTTTCTGGAATTTTCTGGGAATTTTCTGAATTTTTGGATTTTTTGGCCAAGAGGGGTATTTTGGGTATTTGGAGGGTATTGGGAGGTTTTCTTGGAATTTTTGGTATTTTTGGGTATGGATGATCAATTTGAGTAATGTGGAAATGTTTAAGATCAATTTTGAGGAATTTTGGGTGATTTAGGAAATTTTGAAAAATTTGGGTAATTTCATGGTTTTGGGTAGGCTAAGCGTGTAGGGTCCCGGGGTCAAAAATTGAAAATTTGGGAAATCGAAGATCGGGTGGATGTAAGTGGAGTGAAATCATTTTGGTTGAGCCATGAAGCCATATCAAGCCCACATGAGCCATGAAGGGACCCATTTGAGGCATTCACTATGTTGTTCCTAACCCTCTTACCAAGGGCTTAGGGGTTAAGGACCATCCATGTGAATCACCTACATGAGTCGGAGGTCAAGTTAGGTATGGGTGTGTGAAAGTGTAGTGTATAGGTGTAGTGTGTGTGTAAGTCAGCCCCTTCACTGCACCAGTGCCACCTGTAAGCGCTCCTAAGGCCAAAGAGTCCTATGTGAACTCATCCTTAAACTTCGACATTCGATTTCAACCCTCAGGTGATTAGGGGTCTATAGTCAAGTTTGTGGAGTTTGCAGGAGTTAAGAAGTGGTTTGAATTTCTAAAAGGTGGGTCCCAATTCTAGTCCTCTAAGATAGTCAAAGGAAAAGCCTAAGGCTAGATCCTAAGTACTAAAGAGAAGAAGAGAAGACCTCATCAAAAATGAGGTCAACAAATGGACCCCCAATAGGTGTGGTGAGCCGACGGAGCACACCGCGCGTATCGGCGTTGACCGAAGCGATCAACAAAACCAACACGGATGTCCAAGTGACGAACTTAGGACGAAGTAGAAGAGTCTCCGCCGGGGAGTAGCAAGTATATCTCCGAAACCGCAGATTCCTGAACTCTCGCTGGGGAAAGGAAAAGGAGGTGAATCCCAAATCACATGATCTGGGGAAATTTCGATTTAGATTTTATTTTGTTTCAATTTAAGTTTTGATGTGTGAGCTTAGATTTTAGTTTAGAGTTTCAATTTAGATTGAAGTTTATCAAAATTAATTTGAGGGATTTGATTTGAAATGAAAATTGGAATTCTGAGGTTTTAGATGTAACATCTTCAACCTCGAAAGAAAATTGAATTGATCGGATTGAATCATTGCAATGAGGAGAGATCTCAGAGCAATGCGGTATTGGATGTAAAATCCTTAACCTCAAGAGTTTAATTTTGATGTATTTCATCGCAATAGGGAAAAAATCCTAAAGCAATGCAGTCTCGGATGTAAAATCCTCGACCCAAAAGTTTGATTGGGATGTATTTCAGTGCAATAGGGAAAGAATCCTAAAGCAGTGCAGTCTTGGATGTAAAATCCTCGACCCAAAAGTTTGAATTTGATGTATTTCAAAGGCAATAGGAAAGAATCCTAAGCAAGCAGTACTTGGATGTAAAATCCTCGACCCAAAAATTTGAATTTGATGTATTTCAAAGGCAATAGGGAAAGAATCCTAAAGCAAGTGCAGTCTTGGATGTAAAATCCTCGACCTAAAAATTTGAATTTGATGTATTTCAAAGGCAATAGGTAAAGAATCCTAAAGCAATGGTACTTGGATGTAAAATCCTCGACCCAAAAAGTTTGATTTTGATGTATTTCAAAGGCAATAGGAAAGAATCCTAAAGCAATGGCATCTTGGATGTAAAATCCTCGACCTAAAAAGTTTGAATTTGATGTATTTCAAAGGTAACAGGAAAGAATCCTAAAGTAAGTGCACTTGGATGTAAAATCCTCGACCCAAAAAGTTTGATTTTGATGTATTTCAAAGGCATAGGGAAAGAATCCTAAAGCAAGGCATCTTGATGTAAAATCCTCGACCCAAAAATTTGAATTTGATGTATTTCAAAGGCAATAGGAAAGAATCCTAAATCAATGCAGCTTGATGTAAAATCCTTGACCCAAAAATTTGAATTTGATGTATTTCAAAGGCAATAGGAAAGAATCCTAAAGCAAGGTAGTCTTGGATGTAAAATCCTCGACCCAAAAATTCGAATTTGATGTATTTCAAAGGCAACAGGAAAGAATCCTAGCAAAGGCAACTTGGATGTAAAATCCTCGACCCAAAAAATTTGATTTTGATGTATTTCAAAGGCAATAGGGAAGAATCCTAAAGCAATAGGTACTTGATGTAAAATCCTCGACCCAAAAATTTGAATTTGATGTATTTCATTGCGATAGGAAAGAATCCTAAAGCAAAGGCAATTTGATGTAAAATCCTCGACCCAAAAAGTTTGATTTTGAACTCGATTGAAGTTTGATTTGAAATTTGGAAAGCTTGAATTCGAGATTCGGAAGGATGAGTTTGAACTCGATCGAAATTTGATTTAAGATTCGATTTGAAATTGGAAGATCAAATTTGAAATTTGATCGAGATCGGATTCGAAATTCGATCGAGAATTCGATTTGAGATTTGAAAAGATCAAATTTGAAATTTGATCGAGAGTGGATTTGGCATTTGATCGAGAATTTGATTTGTGATTCGATTTAACATTTATGTTGATTTTGTTTATCTTCTAATGATTCAAATTTTATTTTATCGTTTATTTAATGTTCATGTGAATTTGGTGTTCGTCATTTTTTAAGATTTTTAAGGAAAGTTTTCTTTTATTCTTTTTTTTATTTCTTTTCTCGTTCTTTGTTCGAAGTTCATTTAACTTTAATGGCGTTTCTCAACTAATTTGCACAAAAGAGGTGAAGGCCAAAAATGTGACACGGTCACTTTCATTCCAATCATGTTGAAGATACATCATACAACTCGATCTGGAATACATCTCATACAATCCATGTAGACTCAAAACGGACTATGTATGATCTTTGTTGGTCCATCCAAAGAAGCATCCGTCAAAAATCCATGTCTCGAATAGTGGGGTACATGGTCAATAACATCACCTTCCAAGCCATCCTCGGCAAGGATGTCGTATGGATGTACATCGGAGGTGTTATATTTCCCATGTAACTCACGACTCGTAAGGCCGAGGTTCTCTAGCTCGGGTCCGGCCGGAAATGGTAAGGAGTCTTCCCGTCATCCATTCTCCCGAAAGTAACCGAGATCCGCTTCACCGGTACTCCCGGTATGCAATGCTTAGCGATATCCGCCCCGTTGCCCTTCGCATCATGACGGAACCTACCGGTAAAGGTATCTTCACCGGCCCTCGAACTCACCCGGGCCTCGCTATCCGGAGGTCGATCCGAACATGATGTTACACTCGTTCAGAAAGAGATCGTGCGAAGTTGTCCGACAAAGTCGTGGTGATCTATGTGCGGGGGTATGCACTACCCCGTTTCGTAGATGTTGATAATGCAACTATCGGGTATGCAATCCGCCGGCAGTACTCTCCATGTTATCAATCTCTTTACCATTCTCTCGATGACTAGTGGCATCGCATCTACTCGCCCATGACGGAGTATTCCCGTGGGTTTCCTTCCCGTCTTCACAGAAGTTGTAGCAGCATCCGCATCGTATCGTGATTCTTCCCTTCCCCGGCATCCATCTCCGGGGTTCCGAGTATGTGTTTTCCTCAGGCGGCCTCGCTCGGCCCATTCTTTTCAAATCCCGGATACAATCCACGATTTGTCGTTGTTCATACTCCGAAAATACGTCCGTATGTAGCTCGAGGCCCTCTAGTATATCGATTCTTCTCGCCTCTAATTCTCTCGAAGTATTCAAAGGTTTTCTTTTCAACATTTTGCATTCTCTCCAGCTTCGTATTCCGGAATGATCCGCGTATGGCGAGGCCTTGTGACATATTGTGGGATATACGGCTCAATCCCTTCACGTTCTCCCCGCATACCTCGGCTCCTCGTGGATGATGCCTCGTCGGGACATCCCCCGGGTTTCTTCCGCAACAAGGTCATGCATTACCGGTGGTTCTATCCGGTGGCGTGGTAGCCTTCTTTCTTCTCGGTCTTCGTGAGATTTCCCTGGTTCTTTCCGTTATCCTAGGAGCCGGCCTCCTTTCTTCGTGTTCCCGGTGAACCGGTGTCCTCGAAGTGTACGTACTCGGCAGTAGAATCGTCTCGTTGCGCCGGTCCGCGCCTAGTTTTGTTAACATCTTACGGATACGGCGATTCTTATTTCTTCGTTGCGTTGTCGCGAGAGTAGCTCTCCGCACTTCGAATCTCCGTGGGCGCGGCGCCGACAAGCTCGCCTTCGCCGTAGCGACTGCGTATTTCATTTTCTTGTCTTCTTCAGCATTTGTCTTTCTTTTCGTCGCTCGGATTGGTGGCTTGGGCCACCCACTTTCATCACCGGTCCGCCCGGCAGTTCTTCTCGATCAACCGGGACCCAGCCACTTTCCTCGTACCGTAGGCCCGCCGGTGCGAAATCCGAGTCAATCTCGATTATCGCTCCATCTTTCACCCTCTTTTCATCGAGTGCAAGGCTTACGCCATTCTTAAAGTTCGAGACCAACCGCCCGTTCGACATTTCCCCGCGAAAAGACAAGGAAAAGGATCGTGGGCTGTACTAAGAACAAGAACATTAAGAAAATGTTTATCAAAGACATTTTTTTATATATATATATATATATATTTTTATATTTTCGAATTTAACAGGAATGAAGTAGGATAAGATCAAGAAAGAGATTTTGATTTGGAAAAGAAAACAAGGAAAACTTTATTATCATGACTTTATTTATTTTAGCACATTTTATTATTTTTCTGGGTTCGGACCCAATCATAAGTAATTACTTCACCCGTGTTTCTTAGGGATGAAGAATTCACTCCTTCGAAACATCAGGTGGCGTAATACTTTTTCAAGTATCATCCGTTGATCGGAAGCATATGTTGTTCTCCCTGGCAATTCACTAACTCGGTAGAACCTCCCGAGTATACTCGCTTCAACCATAAACGGTCATTCCCAAGTGGGTTCAAATTTTCCTCCTATCTTGCGGTGTGCAAGGATAGGTCTCTCGAGAACGAGAACTAAGTCACCAACTTCTCAAGGTTCTCGGCGGACCCGCTTGTCATGGGCTTGAACCATCTTAGCTTGGTATAGTTCTAAATTCTGCTGCGCTGCAAGTCTTTTCCCTTCCAGGCTTTCTAATTCTTCTAGTCGTAATTTAGCGTTCTCTTCTGTCGTGATCTTGTTTGCAACTGCAATTCTGAGTGAAGGATGTTGCACCTCTAAGGGTAACACTGCCTCGGACCCATACACCAGAGCGTAAGGTGTAGCTTCGAGTAGGAGTTCGAAGGTTGTCCGTAGGCCCATAAGGCTTCTAACAACTTCTCGTGCCAATTCCTCTTATTATCGTCCAAAGTTTTCTTTAAGATTTGAACGAAAGTTTTATTAAAAGCCTCGCCGAGGCCGTTTGCTCTCGGGTAGTAAATTGTCGAGTATCGCCAGCCGATTCCGTGTCTCCCGACAAAATTGTTGATTTGTGTGCTTCGAATGCCGATCCATTATCCGAGATGATCTCGCGTGGCACTCCGAAACGGTAGACAACTTGGTTCTTGAAAAGCCGTAGCACGTGGTGTGCTTTCACTTCTCAAGTGGAACCGCTCTCGCCCACTTGGAAAAGTAATCCGTAGCCGCAAGAATGAAACGATGTCCTTTCGAAGATGGTGGTTCTATCGGACCCACTATATCCGTGCCCCAACATTCAAATGGCCACGACGCAATTGTCGGATGTAGCACATTCGGAGGTCGGTGTAGAACCACCCGTGCACTCGGCATCGAGTGACGCCTCTCGGCGATTTTCATGCGATCGGTCATCATCGAGGGCCGAGAGTACCCTAGTCTTTTAATTTTCATTTTCATCTTCGGACCCGACCGGTGAGCGCCACGCAGTCCCGAATGCATCTCCTTAACAATTTCACGGCCTCGCACCCGCTTAGGCACCTTAGCCACATTCGATCAAAAGACCTTCCGTACAATGTGTTGTTTATTAATGCGTAAGACGCAGTTCTTTTCTGATCCGATGGGCTAGCGACCTATCGTCCGGTAGCTTTCCCGTTTGCGTGTAGTTCATCAATGGCCGTCGCCAATCTTCCGTGTTTTCGTCACATCGCCGCAATCGATTCTTTTCTTTTCTCGATTTGTGTATTGTGTCTATGTCGAGCCGTGATAGGACCCGACGTCCGCGAACCGACACTTCCACCGATTCATCTTGCAAACAGCAAATTCTTTTGCGAGATGGGCTAAAGCATCCGCTAAAGCATTTTCTTTTCCGGGAATTTTGTAGATCGTTACATTCGGAATCCGTTCCAACGACTGTATGACATACCGGAAGTATTGTTCGAGTCTTGGCTTTAAAATTCTGTATCGTCCGACGATCCGTCGAATGATTAACCGCGAATCCCCGTAGATGTTGATGTCCGTTATCCCCATTCGAATAGTTAATTCCAGTCCCGTTATGAGGGCTTCGTATTCCGCTTCGTTGTTTGTACACGGTTCTGTCAAGTGGTAGGAGTATCTTAACATCCCCCGCTCCGGTGTTATAAAGATTAGCCTGATTCCTGCCTTACCGGGCACTATCACTTGCGATTCTTCGTCTTTGTGTGCTGAAGATGCTCCGTCAAAATACAATTCTTAACGTCGATCATCAAGGTCTTCTAGATTCATTATTTGTTCATCTGGCAAATCGTCATCGAGAGGAGATTCGCCGACAAAGGGTGTGCCGCGAGGAAGTCCGCTAAGACTTGTCCCTTTACGGCACGCAGAGGCACGAAAGTTATATCGAATTGCAATAATATCATCGATTATCCGGCAAGTCTCGCCGAAAGTGTTGGACGAGTCATCAAGTATTGCAATGGATTAAATTTCAAGATCAGAGTCGACCTTATGAGAAAGCATGTAGTGCCCGAGCTTTCGAGCGGCGAAGATCGTGGCCAAACAATGCTTTTCAATTGTGGGATACCTTACTTCCGTCGAAAGTAAACGACGGCTTAAGTAGTAAAGAGCATTTTCTTTACCCTCATCATCGACCCGGCCAACAGGGCTCCGAGAGAGTCGTCTAAAGCCGCGGTGTAAAGTATCGACGGTCTACTCCGAGACTCGGGCCGCTAAGACAGGAGGTGTCATTAAATATTGTTTAATGTCCTCGAAGGCCTTCCGGCATTTCTCTTCCCAAATAAATTTGGCGTCCTTTTTAACTAGTGCCGAGAAAGGCCGACACCTACTCGACAAGTTCGAGATAAAGCGTCGAAGATATGCCAGCTTCCTCGAAAAGATCGTAGTTGTTTTAAGGTTTTGGGAGGCGGCATTTCTAAGATAGCTTTAATTTTTTCCGGTCGATTTCAATTCCACGATGTCGGACAACGAATCCTAAGAATTTCCCGAGGTGACGCCGAAGGCGCATTTTAAGGGATTCATCTTAAGGTTAAATTGTCTTAATCGTTCGAAAACAATTCTCAAATCATACAGTGTGGTTTTCCTTTACTTTGCTTTCGATGACCACATCGTCCACGTAGCATTCGACTCGATTGTGGATGAGATCATCAAAAATTCTTGTCAATGCTCTTTGGTAGGTTGCTCCCGCGTTCTTCAGTCCGAATGGCATCACCGTGTAGCAAAATACCCCGATCGGCGTTCGAATGCCGTAAGCTTTTCATCTTCCGGAGCCATTTTTATCCGGTTGTATCCCGAAGATCCATCCATGAACGAGAATATTTCATGCGTCGAAGCAATGTCGATCATTAATTCCGGGATCGGTAGAGGGAATTCATCATTCGGACATGCCTTGTTCAAATCTCCGAAGTCCACACAAATTTCGATCCGACCATTCTTCTTCTCGATCGGCACCACATTGGCTAACCAAGTCGGGTATTGTTCTTCACGGACAAATTTAGCGTCTATTAGCTTTTTAACTTCGGCTATGACTTGTTGTTCGATTTCTAGACGCATTCTTCTCGGGACCTTGTCCGATCGGGACGATGTAGGATGCACTCCTAGCTTATGGATCGCAACCTCCGGAGCTAATCCCGGCATCTCATCATAGTTCCAAGAAAAACAGCCTTTAAATTCCATTAATAATTTGATTATTTCTTCGGAGTCTTCTTTATCGAGTAAGGAGCTAACAAAGGTAGGTCTAGGCTCTTCGCTAGTACCTAAGTTAACTTCCGTTAACTCATCTATCAGAGATTTAATCTCTTCTTCGAATTCCGTGGAGCGTCTCCAATTTGTAAATCTTCAAATTCTTCCGTAGTTTCCATGCAGCTTTCATCGGACTTGCAAGTGACAACCAAGCAAAACTCAGCATCGTCAACCGATCCTACCGTGCCGAATCCGAGACCATGCTTTGAATCGGGAGGACGACCGGAGTTATTCCATAATTTTCCAAAATGTTGAGATCGACCTTTTGTCCATCGTCGAGGTAAGAAACCACGTTGAATCAAATTTTGAACACAGGGAGAGTACCACTCAAAAGGTAATTCCATTAATTTCGATGAAGTGACATCTTCGAATTGTACATGATTTTCGCTTTGGAGGAAGAAGCACCACGGTAGAATTTGATTGGCCTCGCACCGTCGTTACGTACCTCTTTGACCACCATACCCTCGATCTTGTTAGAATGGATCGGGGTTAGGGTCATAGTATGTACGTAGTGGTTAATCTTCTCGTACATTGATTTGTATTCTTCGTTCTTCTCATATTCGAGAGAGATCTTCGAATTGCGGCTTCTTCTCGACTTATTATCGCCGCTTCTTGCTTCGATTTCTTTTTCTTCTTCGTAACTATCTTCCCAATCAACATTGATGGCCGGTTTCCTCCGTCCAACTCGTCCTGAGCGTCTCTACCACGACCTCGTCCCCGGCCTCGACCTCGGATGCGAGTTGTGGAGAAACCTTCACCATATCGCCTTAAGGGAGTGGTGAGTGACCGTTGGACTAGAACTTCGTGTTCTTCGTCGTCCCGAACTTTCTTTGCTTCATTTGTTACGGTATCTCCTGAGAAGATTGTTTTCTTTGCGGTGCATAATAAGTCGCATCTTCATGGATTCCAATTTCATGTACGGAGAATGGTCGTAAGTCGCCTTTGATGCACTCGTTCCCCTCCATCGTAGTATTTGATGCACTCGGTGTAGAGATGATGGTACCATCCCGTTTTCATGTATCCACGGTCGGCCCAACAGAGCGTTGAACGATGTTTCTGAATCGATTATGTGAAATTTTGCGGTTGTCTTTGCTAAGTCACCGGTCTTCATTAGTAGTGTTATCGATCCGAGGGCTCTTTCTCCTTTCTAGTTGAATCCTCTTAATAACATTTTGTCTGCTTTGAGCTCACGAGCATCAATTTCCAAGTATGCTAGCGTTCGAAGACTCATTATATTGATTGATGCTCCCGGATCCACCAATACTCGGAGAGCGTAAACTTCCCAATTGTAATCGAAATATACAATGGCTCGGTTGTGATCTCGCCGTCCCAAGTAGTAGGTCATTGTCCGTGAAGGTAACACCTCGTCGTTCCTTTAACGAACAAACCTCATCTAAAGAATCTCCAACCATTTGAGTTAAGCAAATTCTCGGATCAAGTAAGGCCTCGATCGAGCTTCTCTCATCTCCTTTCGATAAGATGAGAGCATCGTAAATGCTCGCCTTGGTCGGTAGTTTCCTAAGATGGGCTAGTACGTTGTAGTCCACTTTATTTTCATGCGTCTCGCTTCTTCTCGAATGGGTATTTCTTCCGCCGGGGTTGGTTCTTCTTGAACAACCACCCGCTTTCCTTTGTCTTTCGGACCCATTCTCGGAGGTAGAACTCTTCCACTTCTTAAGTCGACTTCGTAATTTCTTCCGAATTTAGTGTCGAGTTTGCCGTGTCTCCTCCCGAATCGGAATGACGAGCTCTTCCGGATTATCTTCGAATCCGAAGGCTCTAACTCTATCGTGATTGGAGCTCCTCGAAACTCACGGATAGATATGTTGCTTGTTGAACTCTCGTAGCCTCCTCGATGGATGTCTTCTTCGTTATTTTGATCGTCGAGATCGTGTATGATTCGAGAATTGTCGTTGGTATCGAAATCGATGTCCGGATTGTCGCTAGTTACGTAATCGTTAGAAACGAATCAAAACGTAGCCAACGCCATCACCCTTATCATTATATGATCCCACCGAAGTGAGCGAGATAATCATACAAAATCGGAGGTTCGAGGGATTTCTCCCCCGAATCGGAAACAACTATCCTAGGATAAGCAGCCCCTAGTCTAGCCTTAGGAGCCTCGGTCCTCTCTTCTTCGTCAATTCTCTTCTTCTCTTCAATCGCCTCCTCGTCGAGGTGGTTCTTCTATCGCAAGTGATAGTACCGGCCTAATGTGTCTCGAACTCTGAATCGAAGCTCGCACCGAGGCGGTTCGGATGTCGTCCAAAATCTTCTTCGAAGACCTTGTCCAGCCGTGGTCCATCCATCGTCGGCTGCATAGGGATCTATCGGAATGACGGGATCAGTTGAGATAACATTGACGAAACCTCCTTTCTGGGGTTCCTTCATGTACTCCTTCGGGATTGTTATATTTCCTTTCCGAAGGTTGTCGTTGTAGCCAACTTTTAAAGGTAATGCAATCTTCTATCTTATGCCCAAGCATCCGGTGGTAGGGGCAAAAGTTGGGATCACCTTTCTTGTTGACTTCCTCCGGTCTTTTAGGCTCGGCAGCCTAGAAATCCGGAGTCTTCATCGACTCACGGAACATTTTCGGCATCGCTTCATTCTTGAACGGATATTCCCCGCTCGAAGTTCCCTTAATGTACGTTGCGGACGAGGCGGTTGTTCATACTCGCGGAGATGATCGATAGCCGGGCCGAGGTTGTCGATAATTCCGTTGTGGTTGCCGCGGCCGTTCGATGGTATTTGCGATCGGCTGCTTGCCTTTGTCAACCGCCGCAACGATTCCATATTTCTTTTCGAAGGTCTTCACCGGCTTCGCTTGTCCGTCTTGTCTGCGAAACTTAATTGCTTCGCCTCTTCTGCAAGCTTCCGGCCTTGCTTAACAACTTCTCGAAAGTCTTAATAGTGAATCCTTCGAGGAGAAGTGCTATCGGGCCGTGAATGCTTTTAAGTAAGATGCCGACCGCATGTTGTTCTTGCAGTCGTGGTTCACACTTCATGCTTAAGTTCCTCCATCGAAGTATGTAATCCACCAAAGTTTCATTCGGCCTTTGTTTCTCTACCACCAAATCACCTATAGTGATGTGGTGCCGAGCTCCGACGAATCGCTCGATGAAGAGGTTCTCTAGCTCGAGAACGTCTTCACCGAACCATTTGTACTCCGCATACCGGCCGAAGGCGATTCCCGACAGATCGCCGACGAACCGTCGGAAGAGTAATGCATCGCTCCCACCGGCATTGCAACAACCGGCACGAAAGTGTGCAACATGCCGTCGGGGTTCCCTGCTCCGTCGAAGGTCTTGAACAGAGGTGGTACGAAGCCTTTCGGGTATCGGACAGCGTCGAATTCTTCCGGGTAAGGTCTACCCTTCCGAATGGATGTCCCGCTCTTCGATTGTGCTAAGGCTTCTCGCACTCGCCGTTCCACCAAGTTCTTGATATCCTTTTCAGGGATCATACTTTGTGTTGTATCCTTCTTTAGCTGATCATCCCCGTTGACGGATGTAATCTCCTTTCCTCTGTCTGCAATGTGAATGACCTTTGGGGGTGTCTCTCTTTGTGGTTGTACTTGACTCTGGAGAGTGGCCAGGGCTATAGCCATCTCTTCCATCCTTTTCGCCATTCGAGCGATCGTGTCATCTTTTTCCCGAAGCCGCCTTCTCATCGCCTCGGCTCCTCTCTCTCGCGGGCCGCAGGAGCACCTTGCGAAGCCGATGAAGCTCGTGTCTCAACCATGTTGATTTCTCGCGTATTCGTCGTCCATGAATTCCGATGAATCAATCTCATCTCCGAACTTTTCTTCTCTTTCTTTTGCCAACCGTTCGGATATCGGTTCTCAACTTTTCCATGGCATCTTCTAGCGGGGCTTTCGTGTGTCTTTGCGGTTGTCGTGCGATAGCCGCCGGTCCCCTTTTCACGAGTCCCCTTTATCGCAAGAAGCACTTTCTTCGCATTCCAGCCTCCCGGCGAGACTTTCTTTCTCGGCCGTCGTTTCAATCTCAATCGCCCAGAAGTGGGACGCCATACCATCTTTCTAGCAGCAGAAGGTTCTAGAACCGGATGGTCCGTCTGCCAAATGCCGGAAGGTGGTATCCTCCCTAATCCGTAATCCCGAGACAACAACGGGCGGACTAGCCTTCATTCTTTTGCTTGGCTTTTCCGTCATGACGGCGGGTTCTACTCGGGGCCCAAGACGGATTCGACCGGCACCCGCCCTATCCTTCGTAGAATCTCCGATACGGGCGCTTTTCCTTCTTTGCTAACTTTTCTACCAAAGTTTGCAACTGAGCAAACGAGCATAGTTCTAGTCCTTTTCTTGCGCTATCGTTGTAATATGCGGGCCGAGGTAATGTGGCAAGCAATCTTGCGAACATTCTCCTCATCCTCTCGCGGCGGAGAGGGGATGGAACCCGCTTCCTCCCAAGAGTGGTATGTAGTCGAGCAATGGTGTATATTCCGGCAGCGGTGTATATTCCCGGTAGCTCCGGAATTTCCTCTAGGAAAGCAATTTCAGCAGCCTCGGCTTCTCTAGCGATCCTTCTACTGTTTCTTCTTCGGGTCCTCGTCGCTGATGGAATCTTCGAACCGGACCCGATTTCGAAAACGAAGGTCTTACAGAAGATCCGTACCCTCCACGGCAATGTGTTTACCATAGTTCCGGATTTCTTTCCCTTCGATTCGGCGTGAAGCTCGGGGTAGGTGCGTAAACAACTGGACCAGTGGGGGTAGTAAGAACGGTCCTCCCGCGGACGGCAAGTACTCCTCCTAGTCCGGATCCTTTGCAGGGGAGGAAACTTCGGGTCGACCTAAGGTCGAACTCAGCAGCCGGCTCCTCGGCCTTCGGATACCTTGTTCGTCGCTGCAAAGAGGGAGACGTCGGTGACCTCGACATTCGTGTTTTCAAATCCTCGTCCGAATCGGATGATCCCATTGTCTGGCAAGCTTCATCCTTATAGCATGGCGAAGTCCAACCATCGGTGAAGGAGAAAATCGCTTCGGGGCTTCCATTTCTGCAGGGTAGATTCCGGTTGTCGGTCCTAGTTATGCTTCTTTTCATTAGGACGAAAAGAAAGGAATTGAAAAGAGTCCGAACACATTCTTGTTCATGTATTTATAAGAAGGAATCATTTGTTAAAAGAATCACTTATTAGAGGGTTTGTTTATTTAGAACGGAATGTTCAAAGGTGTAGAGAAGGTAAGGAATCCGATTCGGAGTTGGAAAGGAAAAGAGAGTCTTAAGCAAGACTTCTCGACTCGAAGGATCATTCCTAAACTAACACCTATCGGGGTCCACCCCACCTCGTAAATGAGGTAGAAGGATCTCGGAACCTCTCCGTTTAGTGGGTGTCTAAACAAAGTGGTTCCTAAATCCGAGAATGTTGGCTATACTTGTTCACGGTAGAAATGAACATAGTATTCCAACAGAAAGAAGGGTAGTTTGATCCACTAAGGACATGGACGCATTACCGATTTTTGAAAGCAGAATTATTTGATTACAATGGAGAGAGGAATACTCGCCAGCGGAGTCGCCAGAAGTTGTCGGCATGTTTTAGGTTGTGTGTTTTATTTTGAAAAGGGGGTCGCCTAACAGAAGTTGTCGGCGAATTTTTAATTTAATTTAAATAAATAATTTTGAAAAGTAGTATTTGATTTTGAAAATAATTTTAAATTTGAAGGTTTTAAGATATGAGATTAAACCGATCTCACATCCCAAATAATTTATATAAACGAGCACCGCACCACAAACCGTGTATCTATCCCTAAGGATAGACACACTGCTTGACGGTGGGGCTCAATTAAACAAACTAGAAGATTTGTGACATCCGTTTGGTCTGCGAACCAATTCTATAAGCCGACAAATTCCCCTGCTTAGTATGAAAGCATTAAACAGGGTTTATATTACCTGGGTTCTTTTAAACTTCCCTATAAGGGCAAGCCCCTATAGTTAATTACATCTTAAGTGATGGGAATTACCTAAGAAAACTCTCAATAATAATCACTAATTCTGCTCTCAAGAATTTCAAAGTTTAAATTCTCAAAGGATTGAAGTTTGGAATTTCAATAGGGAATGGATCAAATTGGAACATTTTGTTTTGGGAATCCAAAGGGAGAAAGGTAGGAGAAATCACGCATTCGAAGCGAACTTCGGTAATTTCCCGACTATCCTATTGTTTCGCTTGGATTTAGGAAAGTCCTAATGTTTATTTAAATGTTTTGATTTTGTCAATTTTAATTAATCGTAGCTTATATTTATATGATAGAATCATACAAATAAATCTCGAAGATGTGAGGGTTTATGTCGTATCGACGACTACCTCGGAATCCTAAGACCGGTTAGGGCTTAATTTGCAATGCAAATGCCTAACGAAGAGTCGAGGATTTATGTCGCACTAGGCAAACTACCTCGAAGTCCTATGGGCTTGTTATTTAATTCTAGGAAAGTTTTGCCGATGTAGATTCAAGTTTTGCCGACGACGATGGCCGTGCCGCCCACCATGCTCCGAGCTCCTTGTTGTTGCAGAGGTTTAGTTTTAGAAGTCATAAATCGTGGGATGAGAAAAGTGTTTTGGTTTAGAGAAAATCTTAATTTCCAAGTGTTTTTTTGTGTTTTAATTAAAACAAATCTTAAAGTTGATTATAACGACACCGGTTAAGATCCCACGGTTCCATCCTTCCGCATCATTATTTTTATCGGATTCACTTAGTCCGTATGAATTTGCTAAACTCAACCGAATGAGTTCCACACTTTCATTTAGACCGTGGAAATCCCGCTAGCAACACGTAGGTTACATCATCCGAGGTATTCCCGATCATCCAACAGACGTTTTAATTTAGTTGTAATCGTAGTTTTGTGTTCTGTTTGTGATTAAATTTCGAGTTGTTTTATATTTTGAAATGTTGTAGCGGTGAATTTTATCTTGCAATGACTTTTAACTTAGTTTTGGTTTCAGCTTTTAGTGGACTATCCTAAAGGTGTGGGTTTTCATGCAACAGTTGTTTATCATACAAGAAAAGTAAGTGCAATGCGATTAAGTAAATCGTAATAATGTAAATTGCAAGAAAGTAGATCGCAATAAAATAAAAGCGTACTCTGAGGGTCTTCCCGTCATACCAAGCTGCACTTAAAACACAGTTAGAATATTTAAGCAAGTTCCTAGGTAAAGCTAAGGGAAGGGTTATGGTTTTCTACCAAATTCCTAATCTTATAGCTAGTCATCTCCTACGGCGTCTATGTTCTTTGTGTTTTTGTTTGAAGACGATTTTCTTCATCAAAGAACAATTAAGTCCAATTGTTCTTATAAATGTCCTATCATATTGAGGAAGTGCTTAAGAATAATCTTAAACATCTTTTCAATATTTCTAGGATTGTTTTAAGTCCAAATAAATTTAATTATATAAATGAATTAATCGTCCAGTGGATTCAAGTTTTGTTAATCTTGCTCAGATGAACTGTAGACATTTGAATATCCTATAAATGAAGTAACATTTCATTTAATATTCTCGTTTAGGAGTTATGATAACTAAAGCTTTTGAGGGTAAATTGGTGTTCAAATGATTTGTAATTTAATTTAATTTCCATTAATAAGGTTTAAATTTGAATAGATGTTCAAGTTGCTTTATATTTAATTTCTTTCTGTTTTTAGGTGATGTTATTTAATTCAATTTAATTTAATTTAATTTAATTTAATTCGAGTTTTAATTTTAATTTAATTCAATTTAGTTTTGGTTTCGATGTTACATTAAATTAATTTGATTTCGATTTAATTTTAATTTAATTTGATTTAATTTAATTTAATTTAATTTAATTTTATTTTATTTAATTTAATTTAATTTAATTTAATTTGTTTATTTAATTTAATTTAATTCATTTAATTTGATTTAATTTAGTTTAATTTAATTTGATTTTATTTATTTAATTTAATTTAATTTAATTTAAGTTATTTAATTTAATTTAATTTGTTTATTTAATTTAATTTAATTTAATTTAATCTTTAATTTAATTTAATTTAATTTACTTTAATTTAATTTAATTTTTAATTTAATTTTATTTTTAATTTAATTGAAATTTTTTAAAAGAGTTTAATAATTTAATTTTAGTTTAATGATTAAGTCTTTTAATATTTTGAATTTGAGTTATCATTTTAATTAAGAATTGAATATTAATGAGATAATTAATTTAGGATTTTTAAATTAAAGAATAAATCTCTTCCTAATAATATCCCTATTTTAATAATTCCAATTTTATTATTCTTCCAAATTTAATCAATTATTTAATTAAAGTTTGATCATTTTAAATTGCTTAATGGGTTTCTACTCTTTAATTATTTAAATTTCAATCATCTAAATCAAATTAGGATCAAAGATTGTACTTGCTAATTTTTATTAAACCTAAAGTTTTAATTAAGGATTAAGATTTTTAATTACCATTTTACCCTTTAAGCTTAATAATTTCATAACTCACTAAATTGAACTCAAATGAACTTGAAATTTTTATGTGACTTCACTCATATGTCAATAAAGACATGAGAGGAGAAAATGTGATTTTTCTGTATTTAATTTATTTATATAATTATTTTTGGTAGAAAATAGTGATTTCCAAGGAAAATTTAATAACATGACCAAGGGAAAGTTTCTGTCCTTAAGAAAATTAGGGGACATTCCTAATGACCAGAGGACCACTTGGACCAATTTTAGTGATTTTTTGAATTATATTATTTTTATTATAATTATTTTAAGTTTTGGAGTGTTAATTAATTTAAAAATAAAATAAATGTTGAAAAATGAATTTTATATTTTTCAAAAATCTCTCTGATATCAAGGAAATCAGAGAAGCCAATTTTGCAATTTTCTGATTTTTCTATGATTTATTATAATTATTTTAGTGAAAATGCTAGAAAATACATTTTTTATTTTAAAATTACTCCTAGAGCTTTAAAATTTAATATCTCATAAAATATACCTAAGAAAAATATGGGGTTTGTTCCTAAGTGTTTAAAATTTAAAATGTGACATTTTGGTGAATTTTATTATTTTTGTGATTTTTATTATTTTTTAAATAATATTAAAATAATATTAAAATAATATTAAAAATCAACTTTTTAGAAAATTGAAATTTTAATTTTCTTAGATTCCCCTAATATCAGAGAGGCTCCAAAACCAATTTGGTGAATTTTTAAAAAGTATTTTAAAAGTTATAAATTTTTAAATTTTAAAATGACTAAATGGCTTAATCAACCCAATTAGTAGGGCTAACCAAGTCCAATCGACCTCAAATTTTTATGGTAGGTTCCTCTGATCCTAAAGGTCAGTGGAGAATTAATTTCAAGTCAATTTGATGTATGGTTAGCTCTAATTAATTAGAGACCTATTTTGAGTGTTTAAGCCAATTAGGGTCGCTTTAAATGAACTAACTCAAAACCTATTTTTCCTAGGGTCCTCTCGGTCATAAGGAACATCACCAAATTTTCCTAGAATTTATTTCACAACATGCTATTTATTGGAATTAAAATACTCAAAACAAGTAACATGAATTTGAAAAATCAATAACTTTTCATAGGATGGCCTCTCGACTTTAGAAAATTCAGGAATGTTCCTAAATTCGCAGGCTTCAAAAGCCCTATGGTCTCATGTCATGGTGAATTGTATACATGCATGGAGAATTAAAAGTATGCAGAGAGTAAATAAATCATAAAAAATAAATTACTTCGATGAAATTAAATGATTTCTTTTCCACATTATTCTCCTCCGTTCAATGAGCAAGAGGGTATTTTTATTTTATTTTTCTCGATTTTTCTACACAAAGTTATGAATTTTTGAAGTTTAGGGAATTAAATAAATCAAAAAAATACCCTAATTTTCTATTTATCCACGCGGCGCCGCGTCAACCTCGGCAGCTCCGAAACGCCGCGTGGCGCGCTCCCATTCGATGCCTCCACCTGACTCAGCGCTCTCGAGGCCCGCTGTATCGTTCCGTCTTCTGATCCGACGCGATCCTGGCCGTCCGTCCGCGCGTGTATTAAATGAACGGCATCCGTTCATCGTCCCCAAGTGTCCTCACCCGAGAGCCGTCCACACTAAATCCCTAATATCTCACTCGATACTCAATGGATTTTCATGTTCTTATGCTCTATGGATTCGTCTCGAAGAGACGAACACATCTATACGGCTATCATGCATTGAAATTAAAGCATTTGAAATGGAGAATCTCCGTAAGCTCGGGATGAAGAATTAGCTCATACCTTTGCTCGCAGAAGTGTGGCTTCGATCCGAGAGTTGTTGCACCTTCGATCGGATCCCGCAAGCTCCGCATGAAGTCTCCCGGTCTCGGTGAATCGTCTAGGTGTGATTTCGACCAAGCCCGATTACAAAGCTTGGAGGCCGGAGCAACCGGGGTGGCCCGGAGATGGGGCTTTTGTTGGTGGACACCTTCCCTCGGTCCGGTGAAGGTGTAGAACCAATCAATTTGGGGATTGGCTCACCGTGGAGAAGTGTCCTGGTTTTGGGTGGAATTTCAGTCGAGAAATTGGGTTTTGTCAGTGGGGATTAGGGCAAATTGACACTGGGGATCAACTGCTCTAAGGGTGGAGAAGGTTTGGAACAATTTTGGCAGAGTTTTGGCAAGGTTTGTGCAACTCTCTTCTCTTGGCCGTGAGGGGTGGAGTTTAAATGGGAGAGGGTGGAGGGCCTCCCAGGGAGAGTTAGGGCTTGTGATCAACTGCTCTTGGCAAGAGAAGAACAGCTCCAATGGCCACTGAGGATGGGGCAGCTCAACAGGTGAGAATTCCAAGTTGGGCTCACATGTGAGCTCTTGGCCATGGTGTTTTCCGGCGACCCGGTGGCCGGCCGGCCGTGCATCGGTCACCATCTTGTTCGAGTGGGTCGTGGCCGGGGTTTGGTGCATTCAATCGAGGTTCGACATGTGTAAAGGGTTCGATTTAGATGGAATGGGGGAGGAGCTAATTTTGAGTCTAAATGGGTCAACCCACCCATTTGGGCTTGGTGCACCCCTCAAGGTGGCTTTGGATGCCGTGGGGGATCAAAGGGATCGACTGGTTTGGCATGGAGAAGTCTCCATCCAAATATATTTGGATTAAATTTAAGTTTAGTGTGAAACATGATTAAGGCTAATGAGCTTTAGGGATTAAGGAAAGCCCTCCTCTTCTTACCCAATATGGCATGGTGGAGTGTCCAAAGCTCTCATGGCTCACATGTAGCTTATGCATGGCTTCATGGCTCACCTTTGGCTTGGCAAAAAGTTTGGTCAATTTCATGAAAATGGATTTTAGGAATTTTTTGTAATTTGATGGAAATTTGTATGAAACTTGATTTGGAATTATTTGATGATGAATTTAGGACTTAGGTAATGGCTTTAATTAAGTGGATGGCAAATGGAGATGTCATGTGGGCTTTAGGGTAGATTTTGGGCCTTTTGAAATGGTTTTAGATGGCTTTTAAGATGGTTTAGGAAAGTGGGCTTTTGGATTTTAAAATGGATTTTGGGATGAAATTTTGTAAAGAGGTTGGGCTAAATAATTGTTGGGTTTAGCTCATGGATGTATCATGAGTGACTTGAAGCAAATTGGGAGTGGTTTGGGTTCGAATTGGGTCGAATTCTGGCTCTTTTGGTGAATGGGCCAATATAGGTCCAAGTGGGCCAAGTTGGGCCAATGTTGGGCTAGGGTTGAAATTGATGTAAAATGAATGTTGAGAAATATTTATGGGAGTGTTTCAAAGAGGCTTTACCTTTGGTTGGGCTTTGATTTTGGGGTTTGGGCTCATTTGGGTTAGGTTTGGGTTTAGGTCAAAATTGGGCCTTTTAGCTTTGGGTTGAATTTGAGTGGGGTTTGGGTCTAAATTTTTGGGCAAATCATGTTAGTGTTTTATTTGTGGGAATGTTAAGGAAGATTTAGAAAAGGTTTGGGGTTAATTGGAGTTGAATTGGGTGAGTTTGGGTTAGGTTTGGGTCATGGGTCCAAATTGGGCTTTAAGGCCAAAAGTGAAATTGGATCCAAATATCAATCAAATTGAACTTAGATTTGGTCTAGATTGGTGTTGGGAATGTTGAATTGAAGTTTAGAACTGAATTGGACCAGAATTTGGGTCAATTGGGTAGGTTTGGTTTGACATTAGGTTCACTTTGGGTTAAAATGGGTCAAATTGGGGGTTTTGACAAAAGTGGGGTAAATTGACAAAATTGGCCCATGGTGTAGTTGGACAAAATGAAATTGGGAATATTTGGGATTTTCTGTATTTTTTTTGGGAATTTTCTGAATTTTTGGAATTTTTGGCCAAGAGGGGTATTTTGGGTATTTGGAGGGTATTGGGAGGTTTTCTTGGAATTTTTGGTATTTTTGGGTATGGATGATCAATTTGAGTAATGTGGAAATGTTTAAGATCAATTTTGAGGAATTGTGGGTGATTTAGGAAATTTTGAAAAATTTGGGTAATTTCAAGTGTTTTGGGTAAAGCTAAGTGTGTAGGGTCCCGGGGTCAAAAATCGAAAATTTGGGAAATCGAAGATTGGGTGGATGTAAGTGGAGTGAAATCATTTTGGTTGAGCCATGAAGCCATATCAAGCCCACATGAGCCATGAAGGGACCCATTTCGAGGCATTCACTATGTTGTTCCTAACCCTCTTAGCCCAAGGGCTTAGGGGTTAAGGACCATCCATGTGAATCACCTACATGAGTCGAGAGGTCAAGTTAGGTATGGGTGTGTGAAAGTGTAGTGTATAGGTGTAGTGTGTGTGTAAGTCAGCCCCTTCACTGCACCGAGCCACCCGTAAGGGCTCCTAAGGCCAAAGAGTCCTATGAGAACTCATCCTTAAACTTCGACATTTGATTTCAACCCTCTAGGTGATTAGGGGTCTATAGTCAAGTTTGTGGAGTTTGCAGGGAGTTAAGAAGTGGTTTGAATTTCTAAAAGGTGGGTCCCAATTCTAGTCCTCTAAGATAGTCAAAGGAAAAGCCTAAGGCTAGATCTTAAGTACTAAAGAGAAGAAGAGAAGACCTCATCAAAAATGAGGTCAACAAAATCCCGCATCAGATCGCGAGTAAACCCCGTCACTGCCCCAGAGAGGCCAAGGAAGAAAGTGCGAGCTAGTGAAAGAAGTTGACCTATTGTCGTATTATGTCACCATATTAGGGAGGACACCACCTACCAACACACAACCAACCGACCATCTGGTCCAAGGCCTTCTAGTGCGAGAAGGATGGTGTGGTGACTTATTATTGTTGAACCGATACAAGCATAATATTCTGAAAAGAAGAGTCTCGTCAGAAAGCCAGAATCTGAAGAAAGTGCTACTACATTAAAAAAAACTCCTGAGAAAGAAGTACAACATTCATCACATGACAACCGTGAAACTGTTTGGAAGAGACTACTTGAAGATGCAATAGGCAAGCTAAGAACGGACATCCGACAGTTGGCAAAGGAAAGAGAAGAAAGATTGGAAACTGATCACAGAAAAATTCATTAAGAAATTCATATCTATTTTTGATGAAATTGCACTTTAAAGAAAGGTATTTTCTTTATTTTATTGCAGGAATGAAGATTTATAAGTGATGGAAGCAAAAAAGCATGAAATGGAGCGAATTTGGATCAAAAAGGAAGAAATTCATGCAAATTGAACTAAGTTGCCGACGGCAAGATCGAGGCCGCCGACGGCGAGATCATAAGAAGAATTTCTGAAGGATTTATAACTACCTCACAGACAGCGAGCCCGAGCCCTCCGACAGCGAGATCACGCGGTTTGAAGACCTTCTAGAAGCTCCGCTGACGGCGAGATCGTTTCCTGCCGACGGTGAGATAGTTCAAAATGCAAATACTTTGAACCTGGACACTTTTTGAAGAGGTGTTTAAGCACCCCTTGGACCTTTGCTTACCTCTATAAATAGAGGCCAAATTCTAGTGTCTTAGTGTGTCTCTTGAGTCTTCTGTGTGTCAATTTTAGTGAGTCTGAGTCTCTTTTTGGTGTCTTAAGTGTGTTTGTTTATCATTAGTGAGTTTCTTTAGTTTATTTGAGTGTTATTTAGTTTGCTTTACTAGAAGGAAAAGTCAAAGGAACTTCAAGGAGTCTGCTTGGGGAGGAAATTAAGATAAGTATCTTTGTTTATTGTTAATTTTAAATGAAATCCATGCTTTGTTTTATTCCCTTGCATTCTGAGTAGTTTTCTTAGTCTTTCTCCTTGTTTATGAAATTATGCGAATTGATGAAATTAAATAGAAGTACCTAATATATTAAAATAAATTGTGTTAATTTTTACTTAAAACTTAATTTACTTTCAATCTAGCCAATTGAGTTGTTAAAATATGTTGAATTATCAACGATAGTAAAAATTACATCCAATATTCAGGGAAGTCAAAAGCCTTGGAAGGAGGGTGCAAATAAATAAGGAAATATTAATTATCGGACGTAGAATTGGACATTTTAGTGTGACGGACTCGAAATATTCAATTTGGTCCTATTGTTCGAGAGTTGAAGTGTAGATGTTAGCCTTCACTGAGGGGAACGTGGGAGCTCGAAGTGGCAGTCCGGTATCCTCCCAGACTCTAGCCGCAGATTCCGCAATCAAACATAGGATTAGTCAATGTTCTTTGCTCCTGGACTAAAGGGTAAAGAATATGGATGCTCCTATTTGTCACAATACAATTTAAGAATTCTATTTAAAATCATCATTCACTTAATTTTCTAAAAAACAAGGAGAAGGATACTTTTTCTGAATTATTTAAATCAACTATATTTAAAGCATTAGTTTACTTCAGTTTGCTTTAGTTACTTTAAATTTCTGTTTACTATATTAGTAAGTAATTCCTTTAAATTTAGCTGATAACAAATCTCGTTAAAAACTTCCCCGTGGGATCGATAACCAGGACTCCACTAGAGCCCTGTATTACTTGATACGATACGTATACTTGCGTAGAATCCACATTAAAGATTCAATCATATAATTATATATATATATATATATATATATATATTAAAGTGGAATCAAGTTTTTGGTACCGTTGCTATAAACATAAATTGCAAATATATTATAAAGTGGGTCAAGTTTTTGGCGCCGTTGCCTAGGAAGTAAAGAAATTATTTACTAGAGTAACGGACTATTTTAAAATTTATTTTATAAAATTGTATGCAAAAATTCAGAAACAAAAATTTAATATCTTACGATTCAGAATTAGAGTGTACAATTAAAAGAATTAGAAAACAGAAAAGAGAAATTATAAATTTAACACAAATGGTAAATATTCCTGAAAATGAAAATATCAATCAACAGAGACCATTACGAGATTATGCCAACCCTACATTAGATGAAATTCATTTAACTATTCAAAACCCCGATGTAGTCTGCTAATTCATTTGAACTTAAACCTGCAATTATCCAAATGGTACAAAATAATCAATTTAGTGGTTCACCTATTGAAGATCCTAATGTACATCTTGCTAGTTTTTTAGAACTATGTGCTACTTTCAAATATGAAGGAGTATCTAACGATGTTATAAGACTTAGACTTTTACCTTTTTCTTTAAGGGATAAGGCTAAAATGTGGTTAAATTCGTTAGCACCTGGATCTATTAAAACTTGGGGAGAATTATCACAAAAATTTCTATCCAAATATTTTTCACCATCTAAAACTGCTAAGCTTAGAAATGATATAACTTATTTTAGTCAGTTTGATGAAGAGTCTATGTATGAAGCTTGGGAGAGATTTAAAGAACTTCTTAGGAAATGCCCACATCATGCGTTACCGTATCGGTTAATTATCCAAACTTTCTATAATGGATTAGTAGGATCTTTAAGATCAATCATCGATGCTGTCATCTGGAGGATCATTAATGTCAAAACCATTTGATGACGCTTATGCACTAATCGAAGAAATGGCAACCAATAATTTTCAATGGCTCGTTGATAGAATGAATCCGAAAAAATAGCTAGTATTCATGAAAATGATGCAATATCTATGTTAGCTTCACAAATCGCCGCGTATCTAAAAAATTAGATCATTTTGGAATGAATTACTCTCCAAATATATCGAAGAAAATTCATCTGGACAACTTATAGAATCCCAATCTCAATATGAAACTATTAATGCAATTAACAACAGACCCAATAATCCTTATGCAAATTATTATAATCCTAATTTTAATTGGAATAATAACATAACTAATCAACCATGGATGAATAATATGACACAACCATTAGGAAATCCATCTAATCAAGGAAATCCTAATTATAAACCTAATTATCCACCTGGATTTAATAACCCACAATTTAAAGACAAGAAATTATCGATAGAAGAATTAATATTAAATATGGGTCAACATTTACAAAATCAAGGAAATTAATTACAAATACAAGGAAACCAATTACAAAATCAAGGAATAGCCATAAAAAATATTGAAACTCAACTTGGACATATCACTACTGCACTTAATAATAGAATACCTGGAACATTTCCTAGTAATGTGGAAATAAATCCCAAAGACAATGGAAATGAACAAATTAAAGTGATACAATTACGAAGTGGAAAAGAATTAGAACCTTGAATTCAGAAAGAACTTTAAAGTCAAAAAGAGGAAGTGGAAATTGAAAAGGAAAAGAATCAACAAGATCCAAACTTAGAAAATCTTTTAATACCTATGAAAATTTTTGTTGAAAAACCTCCACCACCATTTCCTCAATGACTAATTCAACATAAAAAAGATAAACAATTTGCTAAATTCCTTGAAATTTTGAAAAAATTAACGATAAATATTCCTTTCGTAGAAGCTTTAGAACATATGCCAAACTATGTAAAATTCATGAAAGATATTCTAAATAAAAAAAGAAAATTTACCGATAATGAAATGGTCACACTTAGTGAAGAGTGTAGTGCTATTATTCAGAAAAAAACTTCCTGAAAAATTAAAAGATCCTGGTAGTTTCACTATACCTCGCGCTATCGGAGAAAAATTCTATGGAAAAGCTTTGTGTGACTTAGGAGCAAGCATCAATCTAATGCCTCTATCAATTTTTAAAAGATTAGGATCGGGAGAAATTTCACCTACTTCAGTAACTCTTCGCTAGTCGATCGTTCGTTACATATCCTAAGGGAGTTATTGAAGATGTATTAGTAAAAATGGACGATTTATCTTCCCCGTAGATTTTATTGTTTTAGATATGGAAGAAGATAAAGAAATTCCTATCATTTTAGGAAGACCATTTTTAGCCACCGGAAAAGCAATGATTGATGCTCATAAAGGAGAATTAACTATGAGAGTAAATGACCAAAAAGTTACTTTTAATATTGCTAAATCAATGAAATATCCTGCGCTAGAAAAAGATGATGAGTGTTTTCCAATGGAAGTACTCGATCATTTAAAAAAAGAACATTTTAAGGAATATTATGAAGAAAAATTAGAAAAAGAAAATATTGAATTAATTGAAAAATCTGAGATAAATGAAGAACTAGATTATATTCAAGAGAAATTTAAATTTTTGGATAACACATAAAACACTAAAAAAAATATAGTTCCATCGATTATTAAACCTCCTGAACTTGAGTTAAAAATGTTACCTAATCATTTAAAGTATGCTTACTTAGGTAATTCTTCAACTCTATCAGTTATTATTTCATCTGAATTAAATGAATCTCAAGAACAAAAACTTTTAGATACATTAAAAAAATTTAAGAAAATTTTTTGTTGGACTTTAGCAGATATTAAAGGAATTAGTCCTTCAGTTTGTATGCACAGAATTATTTTAGATAATGAACATAAACCTAAAGCAGATCCACAAAGGAGATTAAATCCAATAATGAAAGAAGTAGTTAAAAAGGAAATTTTAAAATGGTTAGATAATGGTAATCTATTTCTGACAATGCTTGGGTAAGCCCAATTCTTTGTGTACCTAAAAAAGGAGGGGTGACCGTCAAAGCTAATGAAAATAATGATCTTATCCATTTTATAAGACAAGTTGCGGATGGCGAGAATATGTATTGATTATATAAAATTAAACACAGCCACGAGAAAGATCACTTCCCTTTGCCATTTCTAGACCGAGATGTTAGATAGATTAGCAGGACATAAATATTTTTGTTTCTTAGATGGATATACCGGTTATTATCAAATACAAATTATACGAGGATCAAGATAAAACTACATTTACTAGTCCTTATGGAACTTTCGCTTTTCGAAGAATGCCTTTTGGATTATGTAATGCACCTGTGTACATTCAAAAGATGTATGATGTCTATATTTAGTAAACTAATTGATAATGGAATAGAAGTATGGATAGTTTCTTTATTATTTGGAACAACATTTGACACATGCTTAAATCATCTTGAAAAAGTATTTAAAGTATGTGAGAAAAATAACCTAGTTCTTAATTGGGAGAAATGTCAATTTATGGTTACAGTGGCTTATGATAAGGGCATAAAATTTCGGAAAAAGGCATGAAAGTAGACCCCTGCAAAAGTTCAGAGTTATGGCCCCCTAGGTACCATCTCCAACTACGGTGAAAGGGGTAAGAAGTTTTCTTGGACATCTTGGATCTGAACTTTATATTAAAGATTTTTCA
The DNA here is from genome assembly GCA_022702705.1 of Papilionanthe hookeriana x Papilionanthe teres. Lineage (NCBI taxonomy): Eukaryota > Viridiplantae > Streptophyta > Magnoliopsida > Asparagales > Orchidaceae > Papilionanthe > Papilionanthe hookeriana x Papilionanthe teres. The sequence continues at coordinate 31,760,821 of CM040426.1, forward strand.
AAAATTACTAAACCTACATGCCAACTTCTTGAAAAGGACAAGAAATTTGAATTTACAACTGAATGCCTGAATGCTTTTGAATTATTAAAAGATAAATTAATTCATTTTTTATAATAGTTTCACAATTGGGAGAAACCATTTGAGCTTATGTGTGATGCTAGTGATTATGCTATAGGAGCAGTTCTTGGGCAATGTTAACGATAAAATTTTCAAAGTTATATATTATGCTAGTAAAACTCTAAATGATCTTTGAAATAAATTATACGATTCTGAAAATTGTCATGATTGTATATGCTTTTAATAAATTTCGGCATTATATAATAGGAACTAAATGTATTATACATGCGATGCATTCTGCGATAAAATATTTAATGCAAAGAAAGATTCTAAACCAGATTAATGAGATGGATATTATTAATGCAAAATTTTGATTTTAAAAGTCATTAACAAAAAGTGATAATCAAATTGCAGTCATTTATCAAGATTAGAAAATCATGAATTATCGATGCGATAATGAAATTTTAGACGGTTTTCTGATGAACAACTTTATAATATTAATGAGTTAAGAAGAATACCTTGGTATCTTGATATAGTAAATTATATTGTAAGTGACATTTTATCACCTATGTTAACTTTGCAACAACGAGAAAAAAATTCATCTTTTTGGGATGAACCATACTAATATAAGCAATGTAAGGATCTAATTATTAGAAGATGTGTACATATGGTAAGACATTATTTAAAAATGTCATGATTTTGATTTTGGAGGACCTTTGGGACAGATAAAGCTGCATACAAAATTCCTACATCCAGTTCTCTTTGGCCTCTCAACAGTGATAATATATAAATATAAAAACCCATTCAAGCGCAAGAAGTAGAAACATATCAGGAAATAAATGCCTAAGATTTTATATTAGAAGTTGAAATTTTTTATGTTAGAATTAATTTCATGGGACCTTTTATTCCTTCATTTGGAAACTCATATATATTAGTAGTTGTTGATTATGTTTCCAAATGGATTGAACGCCTAGCTTTACCTAGGTGTGATGCTAAAAGTGTTTCAAAATTTAATGAAAAATATTTTTACTAGAATTGGAATGCCGAGAGTGATTATCCTTTGACGGAGGAACTCATTTAAGAAACAATGTATTCACAAACTAGTAGAAAAATATAATATTATGCATAAGATATCAGCGCTTATCATCCACAAACTAGTGGATTAGATGAAGTTTCTAATCGAGGTGTATATATTAGAAAAATGTGTAAACCTAAAAGATTAGGCTGGTCTATAAGACTAGATGCGTATGGGCATACGGGACTGCTTATAAAACTCTAATTGGAATGACTCCCTACAAGCTTATATATGGAAAAATTTGCGAAAACTACCCAGGTTGATTTAGAACGCCAAAACGTATTGGGCGATTAAAGAATTTAATTATAATATGAAAGAAGCTGGTGAAAAGAGATTGTTGCATTAAATGAATTGGAAAATTAAGAAACGAATCGAATGATAATGATGGATTTATAAAGAATGAATAGAATTATGACATGATCGGAAGATTAATCGAGAGGAAATTTTGAATCGAGACGAAGTTTTGCTTTATAATACTAGATTGAAATTATTTCTGGGGAGTGAAATCTCGATGGTTAGGACCTTTCACCATAACAAAATATTTTCATATGGATCTATAGAAATTGAAGATCCGAAAATAGGACATAGATTTAAAGTAAACGGACATAGATTAAAACCATATTTGAAGATAAAAAGACCAAATTTTAAAGAAGTTTTAATGCTTAGTCAACGAACACTACTAAATTAGGTCGGGCTGGCGACGTTAAACCCAAGCGCTTTATGGGAGGCAACCCCCGCCTTAATTAACTTATTTTAAATATCTACAAATTAGTTAGTCTATATTATTAAAACAAAATCTTACTACTCAAATTTTTTATTAGAATCATCACAAAAATTGAACCTATATGATGAGATCGAGGAAAATATTCGGACCGGGCGAAAATGGGCGATTTTTATGAATCCGCCGACAACGAGCCCGAGCCCGGCGACGGCGAGATCGTGCGCCATGACTTGAATCGGTTTATAACTAAGTCGCCGACGGTGTTGGGAACTTCCCGCGCAGAGACGGTGAGCGGTTGAAAATTTGGTTTCTTAAAGATTTTGTGCGGTTGCGGACGGATGCATGCCATTCCTTCGTAAGAAATTATCCCGAATCCGATTTTACACCATTTCTTCCTTAGGAACAACTAGAGACCAATCCTTTCCATCCAAAATGGCTACCAAATTCTTAGAAACCACAAAAGCTGAAGTTTTCGATCGAAAGAAAATTTGTCGGTTCGGAGGCGCGGTGAATCTTGACGAACGATAGAAGAAAAGACTTATTAAAGAAAAGTTTGTGACGAGAGGGAGTAGAGAATTCTACTACAAAAAATCGAAGAAATGATGATCGCACGGCGGCATTGGGAGGTATTACGGTATACGACAATCGTTATAGTAATACCCGGTAGTTAAAGAGTTTTACTCTAATTTATATGCGATCAACAATGGAAATGTGTACGTCGAGAGGAAGATGGGTAACATTTACTCCTTGAGGAGTAAATGAATTGTTTTCTATAGAGAATACCTCACATTTGTCATTATTCCAACTTTGTGCCTTCAAGATACAATATGGACAGAAATCTATAGAATATAAGATGAGCGGATGATTGGGAGTTACGCGAGAAGACGGGTATATCAGGTTTTTAACATCATGCCAACCTGTCTCGAAGCGTTAGCGTTTCTTTATCTCGTCAATTATTACCTACTATGAGTGTAAATAAAGTTTCAAAGGAGGAAATGCGTGTTTTAAACTCTTGTATTCAAATTGGACAACTTCTTGATGTTGGATCAATAATGGTAAAGTACGCGTTGGGATTAATTGTGCATGGGTCGGTTCATGGACTTGGACACCCATCTACTATATTTGCTTTATACGATCGAGTACCAAATTTCTTATGAGGCTTGGGAAAAGTACTTTACCATGGAAACCACTTGGATCCACACGATATGTTTCCCACTTTGGATAACAATGATGAGATTACCATTATTTGAAATAGAGCATCACGGAGAACAATCCTTTAGCGGTAACTGCGATAAGATAATTTCATTACGAAGAAGATTAAAGTTGGAAAAGAATTGAAAAATGTGATGAATTCCATTGACAATATCTACGTATGTTTGATCATATTGATTGGAGAATGAAGGAGCATGATCATGCGGACATCTTGGAGGCCGAGTTTTATTCATCTACTAAAACGAAAGGATGGATTAATGAGGAAGTCTACTATGCAGGGTACACTTTCGAGGGCCTTTCTACAATTTATTTTACTGCGTCGCATCGGAAATATCGAGAAGATGTTAGTTCGGACAACGAAGAGTATGCAAATATTTCTTTGTTTATGTTATGTTTGTATATATATATATATGTATTTGATTTGGAGTTAGATTTTATTATGAGTCGAACTTTGATTTGATCATCTCGAGATTTGATGAGATTTTATGTAAATTGTTATGACTCAGCATTTAGAGTGTTGTGGGGTGGATTGCGATGATGAGTTTTATGGATTTGAACATTTAAGTTAAGTATATGTTAAGTTGTTAGTGTGAAAATTGTAAGTCTCATGAATTTCATTTATAAAGTTATATTGTTTGTGTTGTGTGACTTTTTGTGAGTATAAGTATCTAATCTTCGTATTATTATTAAATTAAGTGATCGGAAGATTGATTAAGGGCAATTAGAGGTTGAAAATGATTGACGAATTTCAAAAATTTAAAAATTTTGGGATCCGTGAAAAGCGGATTTTCCGAAACTTTTACCTTATGAGGAAATTAATTAGCTCGCCGACGGCGAAAAATCTCGGCGGCAGTGAGATCATTATTGAAAAGACCTATATTTGACCGGTCAACCGACACTATTCATCATCCCTTTCCTCAAATTTTTAGAAAAAACTGAGCTTAAGGCTTGAGAGATCTTGGATTTGAGGCAATTTCAACACTTTTTGACACGGTTCATCTTCCCTTGGTAAGAGCTTCACTCCTATGCAAAAAGTTTTGATTTTTCACCATAGTTTCTTCTAAATTTGGAGAATTTTTGAAAAATTCGAAATGTGGAGAAAATACTTGGAAGAATTTCATAAAAATTGATTTAAATGTGGATTTTAGATGTTGTAGGGAAACCTTCTTAGTAATATTTTGGAGTTTAGTTAAAATTTTTGCAAATTTCACGAGATCGAGAAATGGCTCCGATAAAAGCGACGAGATAGATTATGTGGCTTGATTCATTAATGCGAAAGCAAACTCGATATTTTGAAACATACGACGAAAAATGCATTCGAAGATCGAGTTTTCAAAAATCCGGGGAGGGAGAAGTTGAGCGAATCATTAAGGAGCGAGGATGGGAAAATTCGTTTAGTGACCAACGAAGCGGTATGCAGTAGTAAAGGAATTTTATGCAAATTCCTTACAGTGAAAGATGCACGGTTAAGGTTAGAGAGGATTTTTGTAGATTTCAACGGCTTGCTAGAATAAACGCTTATTATGAAGTACGAGAAACCTACACCGGCAGTATGAAACTTTTGGAACATGGAAGGACCCTTTGGAAGAGGTGATCGACTTTCTCATTTGATGGGAAATGAGTTTCGAAGATAAAGCAGCGAGCAGGTAAACTTCCTCTTTCTATGCTAAATGCAACATCTAAAGCACGGCATTATTTATTTGTTCTACTTTGTTACCTACCACCATGGTAAGGGTAACGAGAATGGGCAGTTACGAATTCTGTATTCGGAACGAGAAGAGTATTAATGTGGGAAATGTTATTTATAAAAACATATTAGCATTTCTTCAGAAATAAGTGGAGGAGGACTGAGACATCTGGTCTTGCTCATCTTTTATGGCGAATTATGCAGGGTAGAGGCAAGAGATGATGAGGAATGGATTGAACATATGAAACCCCTTACTCGAGCTAATATAAAAAGAAATATGAATCCCGCGAAGGATGGAGATGCGGGATAAGGGATTATGTACCTTCTTGAGTAGAGATATACCCTGCACTAGTTATGATCCACCTAGGTACACCACTCCTACCCATGAAGATCTGATGAATGAATTAACCACGAGTAGAAAGAGTTTTGAGTTATTTGGAGAAAATATGGAAAGAAGATTTGAGCATATAGACGGATCGGAGGCTTGGAAAGAAGACACGATTATGATAGCGAATATCTCTAGCGACATTCGAGTACGAAATTGCATACTATGAAGGCTGAACGTCGATATGGGAGTGGTGATTTAGATGTTGTCTTTCTGAGTGCCCAGATTATTCACGGAGTACCAACCCTGCTCGGCCTTCTCGGCTTTGGAGATCGGGGAGATGACATAGCTTGGGATTTTGATGCGAGGAAAGATTAAGTCTTTGTTTAGTTTGTTTGGTTTGTTTTAGATTTGTTGATATTTTGGGATCTTTTTATTATTTTGGATGTGATTATTTTGTACTTTTTAGAGACTATGGATGTTGGTATGTTTGCTTATGTTATGATGTTGAATTTTTGTGTGTTAAATTGGTTTGCAAATTTATATATATATATATATAGGATGTTAGTTTAAGTTTTATAAGTTATGAATTTTAATATTGTTTAGATTATTTTAATATGTTTTAAAATAGATTAGTTAATTGTATGTGTTGTAATAGATTAAGGTTTCAATTGTTATGTTTGATACTTATTTTAAAATTTTATCCATACTTTCTTTTAAATATTATATGTGGAAAGAATACTAACGGTATATAGGTTACGTAAGTAATGAAAAAGCACGCAAAAATTTCAAAGAAAAGAAATACCTAAGCCAAAGGTATGATGAATTTTATTATAAACTTTCCCTTTTTCACTATGTAGTATAGATAGAAAAATTTAAGTTTGGGAAAGGTAAAAATACAAATTTAATTATTAAAATTGTTCTTAATTTATTTTAAAAATTATTATTAAATGATTTTCTATAGTAGTTTTCAATTGATAAACATGAGTTACTTTATTTAATTATTATATAAAGTTAAAGAAAATATTTCTAGTAATTCAATTAATTAATGGAATAAGATATTTGGTTAAAAGAAATAAGAATATAGTAAATGTTATTTAAAGTAAGAGAGCTATGTTTTAAAATTTAAAATTCTTAAGTATTTAAGTGAAAAAGAAAGGATAGAAACTCAATGAAGTAAAGGCTATGAAATATATATAAGCAAAGAAATATTTTAAGTTTAAATTTAGGGAGGTAGAATTGAAGTTCAAAATTATTAACGAGTGGTCTAAGTCAGGTAATCCTCACTTGAAAAAGAGAAAGAAAAAAAAGTTGAAAATCGATCAAAAGAAAAAAGAAAAGAAATGAAAAGAAAAATATAAGTGAGGAGAAGCTTGAGGAGATGCCTTATCAAAAATTGGCTTTAATGGATTCAACCTAAAGGGTAAAACTTAATATATTTCTAAACTTATATTTATGGATTAGTATTTACTAAATAGTGTTTTCTTGAGCTTGCGTAAATACAAATATCATAAGAAATTCTTATTTAAATATAGTCATTCCTAAAATAAATAGAAAGCTAGAAATCTTAGACTTGATAACTAAATAATCTTATATCTATAAAATTAAATTTAAATACTCTGAAATATTTATATTTAACCTTAATGTTATTTAAATTTAATTCATATTATCGAGTTGAAAAAATTCTATTATAAAATCATTATTTTATTAGTATTAAAATTACTTGAGGACGAAGTAATAATTAAGTTTGGGGGATTTTGATCACAGAAAAATACATTAAGAAATTCATATCTATTTTTGATGAAATTGCACTTTAAAGAAAGGTATTTTCTTTATTTTATTGCGAATGAAGATTTATAAGTGATGGAAGCAAAAAGCATGAAATGGAGCGAATTGGATCAAAAAGGAGGGAAATTCATGCAAATTGAACTAAGTGTCGCCGACGCGGGCGGGCGGTAGCCAAGCGAGATGCCGTGAGAGAATTCAGAAGGAATTATAACTGCCTCGACGACGCCCGAGCCCGAGCCGGCCAAACCGGCGAGATCGCGCGGTTTGAAGACCTTCTCGGCCATGACGGCGAGGTGCGTTTTCCGCCAGAGCGGCGAACGGTTCAAAATACAAATACTTTAAACTTGGACACTTTTTGAAGAGGTGTTTTAACGCATGGACCTTTGCTTACATGTAAATGGCGTAGAGATTACGGTATCTAGGTGTGTATTTTAGAGAGTCGGGGTATTTTAGCAGGTACGTTGTTAGTCATTAGTGAGTTTTCTTTAGTTTATTTGAGTGCTATTTGGGATTTCTTTGCACTAGAAGGAAAATTCAAAGGAACTTCAAGTCTACTTGAGGAGGAAATTAAGATAAGTATCTTTGTTTATTGTTGTTAACTTTAAAACAAATTCATGCTTTGTTTATTCATGCATTACGAGTAGTTTTCTTAGTCTTTCCTCCTTGTTTATGAAAATTATGCGGATTGATGAAATTAAATAGAAGTCTTTAATATATTAAAATAAATTGTGATAATTTTTTACTTAAAACTTAATTTACTTTCAATGCGATTGAGTTGTTAAAATATGTTGAATTATGATATTTATAGTAAAAAGTACATCAATATTGAAGTCGAAAGCCTTGGAAAGGCGGGTGCAAATAGATAGGGAAATATTAATTATCGGACGTAGAATTGGACATTTTAGTGTGACAGAACTAAAATATTCAATTCGGTCTAATGATTTAGTCGAAGTGTAGATGTTAGCCCTCGGGTGGGGGAACGTGGGAGCTACGAAGTGGCGATTAGTATCCTCCCGGCTGGCAGCAGTTAAGTAATCAAACATAGGATTAGTCGATGTTCTTTGGACCAAAGGGTAAAGAATAGGAATGCTCTGTTGTCACAACACAATTTAAGAATTCTATTTAAATTCATCATTCACTTAATTTTCTAAAAACAAGGAGATGGATACTTTTTCGAATTATTTAAATCAACTTATTTCAAGCATTAGTTTACTTTAGTTCGCTATGATTACTTTTAATTTTCGTTTACTATATTAGTAAGTAATTCCTTTAAATTTAGTGATAACTCGTCTGTTAAAAACTTCCACGTAGAGTCGATAACGAGGACTCAGCTGAGGCACTTGTGTTACTTCGGTGATATGCTTGCGTAGAATCCACATTATACATTAAATCATATATCTATATTTAAAGCGAGATCGAGTTTTTGGTGTCGTTCTTGTAAACATAAATTGCAAACTTATTAAAAGTGGGTCAATTGGGAATTCCTCGGATGATGTAACCACGTGTTGCTAACGAGATTTCCCGGTCTAAATGAAAGTGTGGAACTCATTCAATTGAGTTTGTAAGACTCATTTTGAATTTAAGTGAATCCGATGAAAATAGTGGTACCGCGATGATGGAACCATGGGATCTTAATCGGTTGTTTAATCAACTTTGAATTTGTTTTAATTAAAACATTAAGCCATCTCGATTTTAAACTTCTCTAAACCAAAACACTTCTCTCATCTCTTGATTTCCACCTTCTAAAACCAAGCTACGCAACAAAAGAGCTTGGAACACGGTGACAACATAATATGCCCATCAACAAAACTTGTGACTACTTGAGCAAAACCTTTCTTAAAATTAAATAACAAAGTCATAGGATTTCGAGGTAGTTTGCTTAGTGCAAACATAAATCCTCGACTTTTCGTTAGGCATTTATATTATGTATTATGCAAATTAAGCCCTAACGGAGTCTGAGACTCCGAGGTAGTCTCTTGGTACGACATAAACCTACGCATCTTCGAGGCTATTTGTATGATTATGTCATACTAATATAAGCTACAATTAACTAAAATTGGCCGGGATTGAAACATTAAATATAAACTCTCAATTGAAGCGAACAATAGGATAGTCGGAAAGTCACGAAGTTCTAGCCGGGTACGCCGGCATCCTACTTCTCTTCCTTTGGACTCTCGAAATAAATTGTTCCAAATTTGAGCTAATGCCTTTTGAAATTTAAAAAAATCAATTTGTTTGAAACCACAAACTTTGAAAGTCTTGAGAGCAAAACCCTTGATCATTATCGAGTTTTCTTAAGTGATTCCGATCATTTAAGACATAATTAACTATAGGGCTTGCCCTTATAAGGAACTTTATGAACCCGGAGAGTAATATAAGCCATGCTTAATGCCTTTATATTAAGCGGCTTTTACGCTTATAAAGTGGTTCGCAGAGACCAAACGGATGTCACAAATCTTCTAGTTTATTTAATCGACCCCATCATCGGCGAGTGTGTCTATTCTTTGGGATAAATACACGGTTTTGTGATGCGGCCTTTCCGTTTATATAAGCTTATTCGGGATGTGAGATTAGTTTGATTTCATATCTTAAAATTTTTAAACTTAAAATTATTTTCAAAATCAAATGCTACTTTCTAAATTATATATATTTATTTAAATTAAATTTAAAATCTAAAAAAAATACGGCAATTTTACGGCGACTTCCGTAAGGATTAGTTTCTCTCTCATTTTGGTCGGATGGTTTGGCTTTCATAAATCGGTAGTGAGTCCATGTCCTCTATGGACCAAACTACCATTCTTTCAGTTGGCATACCACATTCATTTCTTTCTTGAATGGGTATAATCTGGCTCTTTTTAGATTTTGGAGCCAGCTGTTTAAACATCACGAGCGGAGAGAGATTCCGAATCACTCAGCACTCCCAAGGCGGGGGTGGAGCCCCAATAGGTGTGTTAGAATAGGAGTGATCTATTGATGTGATTTCAATGTGAATTCAACTCCTCTAAATCTCGGACCGGGTACGATTCTTCATTCCTCGTTGGTTTTAACTTACAACACTAACGGGTGAGCTCAAATTTCACTCTAATAACCTTTGAATAAACCTTAAATAAAATAAAATTTTGCCAAAATTTTGAAACCAAAATAAAACTTCTCAAGACACGACAAATATACAATAATAATAAAAAAGAAACACAAAAAAATTCACATGCTTAAAGGATGCCGGCGCAAAGCAAGTTAACTTGTGTACTTTCGTTGGCCTCAAAGCAAGGGACGTCATTGACTTCCCGGAAATTTTTCAAATGACGGGAGACAATGTCTTCACCCAAGCTGGTCTTTTCTTTCTCCTCTAGAGTGGAGTTTGTCATGTTAAGGAGGAGCGACACGGCAGTCATCAAATTCCAGACAAAGTTGACGGTGTTAAAACTAATTTCGGGAATTTGTACGGTGAAATGATGAAACCGAAATGAGAAAATACGTTGAGCCTATTGTAGAGTTCAACATGAAGTTTGTTGAAGAGCTCCCTATGCCAAAGAAGGTATGGATTGAAAAGACTCTTCTATTGTTGTGAAGTATGTCACTAGAAGCAGGACTTCTGCGAGTGATGCGGTGCTCGTTTATATAAACTATTCGGGATGTGAGATTAATTTGATTTCATATCTTAAAATTTTTAAACTTAAAATTATTTTCAAAATCAAATGCTACTTTCTAAACTATATATATATTTACTTAAATTAAATTTAAAATCAAAAAAAAATAAGGCGACAATTTGGCGACCCCGTTGAGATTTAGTTCCTCTCTCATTTTGGTCGAATGGTTTGGCTTTCATAAATGACTAGTGAGCCCATGTCCCTTGTGGACCAAACTACCATTCTTTCCGTTGGCATACCACATTCATTTCTTTCTTGAATGGGTATAGTCGGCTCTTTTTAGATGCAGGAGCCAACTTGTTTAAGCATCCCTAAACGAGAGGGTCCCGAGAATGCGCCCCTCCCAAAGATGCGAAGTGGAACCCCCAATAGGTGTGTTAGAATAGGAGTGATCTATTGATGTGATTTCAATGTGGTCAACCTCCTCTAAATCTCGGGCCAAGGTCGATTCTTCATTCCTCATTGGGTTTGACTTGCGCTAACGAGGCCAAACTCAAATTTCACTCTAACAACCTTCCAATAAACCATAAATAAAATAAAATTTTGCCAAAATTTCAAACCAAAATAAAACTTCTCAAGACACGGCAAGTATAAAATAATAATAATAAAAAGAAACACAAAAAAATTCACATGCTTAAAGGATGCCCGATTGCAAAACGAAGTTAACTTGAGTACTTTCGTTGAAGTTGCGAAACGAGGACGTCATTGACTTCTAGAAATTCTTCAAATGACGGAGACGATGCCATCACCTGGCTTGGTCTTTCTTTCTCCTACGGGAGTGGAGTTTGTCGTCAATAAGGAGGAAGCTGCCCCGGCTTTGGCAGGTCATCGAGTTTGGACGAGGATTCGATAGGTTGAAACTAAGTTCGGGGAGATTTGTATGTTGAAATGATGAAACCTAAAATGAGAAAGTCCATAAGGCACATTATAGAGTTGACTTGAAGATTGTTGAAGAGCTCCTCTTTCACAAGAAGGAGTGGATTGAAAAAACTCTTCTATTGTTGTGAAGTATGTCACTAGAAGCCTTTGGATTTCTGCGAGAATTTGCTTTGACTTCTATGATTAGAGCCACCGTCACCTCGCCCAACTGTTTTGTTAGACAAAGGAAAAGAAATTTTACATAAGGAAGAGTCGATCGCGCTTCAACCCTACCTATTTCCGGACTCGAAATTGGGTCAAATTCAAAGACCGGACAACTAATGAAAACGCGAAATGGAAGCATAAACGGAAAAGTCTAAAAGTAGACCGAGCGGGGCACGATGCCCACTTTGCCGTTGTGCAACAGTAGATGTCCGTGACCATCTTGGCCGAAACCACAGTCGACACGCGAGTCTAAAGTAACTTTTGAGTAAGGGAATACTCCTTTAAGAATGAAGCGATTGGTAAGATGTTCGTAGTCGATCGAAGGACGGAGTCCGAGTTGCGAGCAGAAACTAGAGGATGTGGACATGAAAGATCACCCGGATGTATTGCCCTTATCATCGGATGATCGGACACAAGATAAAAGACTACTTCACTTTCAAGAAGTAAGCTCGAGAACAAACTTTGGTGAACATAGAAATCCCGAAGGAATATTTCAAAACTGAAAAAGGTTCTGTGAATATGATTTTGGATGTTTAAAACATGGCTTATACAATAACACCGTGCTCGAGAGGATAAGTGATGTTCCTCAAAAGTCCGGGATTGACCTAAAAAATTCTCGAAGGAAATTCGATTGAGTCCGCCATAGAAGCTCCGAGTTGACATTGCACAACTATTTGAAGACCGGAAAGAAGATGCTTCGAAAAGTAAATTACGGCTACCCAGTTACATGGAAGGTGTTTTGCAAAATCCAACGTCATCGAGATGGAGGCCACACCATCCTCGTGCGACGCTCCTTTGCATGCAGAAGAACACCACGGATGATTTTCGAATGGCCATTCAACGAGTGAGATGAGCGCGAGATAGGTCAAATGAAGAAACAAGCTTGGAGGAAATAAAGATCATCATGGCTACAAATCAAGGTAGTCACGGTCGTTACCAATAACAACTTTGGAGGCAAACCAACCGAGAAATTGTTCATGTTACGGACGAAAGAAAAGAATTCACCTCCGACAAACAACCAAAGAAGGATCTAGTTCGGGGACCAATGCGGAGAGTGACATTAGCGGATGGTAGAACAACGAATTGAAAGAAGCCTTTGGTCAATCGGAAATAGAGGAATCGAGTTTCAAAGGGTAGACCTTGCCCGGAGAAGAGTTTGATGCCGTTCGGTACCCAGAGGTTTTGTATCCTTAGTTGTTCAAAACTTTAATGAGCCAGGAAATCCCCGACGGCATGTTACACACTTAGGAGCAGGTCTTTACAACGGGGAAATTGTGGCTTACTTTTGTTACGCGATTTGTGAATGGCCTCATGGAGGCGCATTTAATTGGTATGCGAGTTGCCAAATGGTTCGCTAAGGATATTTACATAAATGGAAAATCTTTTTGTCAAACGGTTCTTTGAGCTCAGCACCACATTACGTCGGTGATCTTGTGGTAGAGAAACGAAGCCGGATAAAACAACAGTGGAGCTCATCTGCGTTGGAGAAATCTCGGCATGAGATGCAAGCCGCGATTGCAAGAGCGACACGCGATTGAAATTCTTCTAAAAGAGCATTCACGGTCCGGTTGGCCTCTTGATCAAGGGATTCACAAAATCAAGACATTCAAGAAGTTACTTAATAAAGGCGGAAGACTTCGAAGAAAGGCTAAATAACTTGGTTTTCTTGGAAAGCCAACAAGCTGAAACCAACGAAGATATTCGAAGGAATGCGAAGCCGGTTTTGTGGTTAACGACGACAATTGCAAGTACGGGCGGGAACAACATCGGTGGACCTTCCAACGTCAGTGAACGCTCGGCAATCTTTTCGTAAAGACTTTATCGTACGAATGAAAGACGAAGTTCAACAATGGTTGCTCAAATAAACAAGGTGTACTATTTTAAGACGAAGCAACAAGAAAGATGTTCCGCAACCTAATCAAGAACCACGAAGTCCGGTTACACGAGCCAAAAAGTAGTTAAATCAACAAGAAAGGACATCTAAGATATTGTTCGTACCGAGGGTTCGTTGGACACACCATAGAAGAGTGTTGTAATTTCAAAAAGCTGGCTCAAGAGAATTTCAAGAATGGGAACGTAATAATCCTGGAAGAATATTTGAAAAGAACCTAAAGGTTCTATCAATATGATTCCGGTCGATTTGTTTGTTCGAACGACTCCTACGTAATTGGCAACAAAGAAGACACTTCTTGACTACCATTGTACTACATCTAGATATAACGGGAAATTTGTCGGATTGATGTTGATCTGTCACATCCCTCCCACTGCTATGAATGAAAATGAACGGAAAAAGTATTTTTGTTGGTACATTCGATATTTGGAAGCTGAAGTTGGATATTTTGATAAGACCGTAACTTCAGAAAGAATGAAATTTATGCCACCAATATATGGGTCCTTGGCAAGAATTAGTGAGTCATAAGTAAATTTTGAAATGAAGCGATTATCTTAGAAATATGAGTAATTGATCGGGATATCAAAGGATCTTTTAATTTTCTTAACCATGTGTTTGGAGTCTGAGACTTTTGGATGAGTTATAATATCTCAGGATTCATGTTAAACCATTTCAAATTTATTAATTAGAGTTTCGACATTCAAAATCTTTAATAGAAATATGTCTTACCCGAGATACGGTAATTCTCGAGAGGAAAACAAAACGAGGCAAAAAAAAAAAAAAAAAAAAAAGAAGGAAAAATTTTTCTCTGTGAAAGATACAAGCTGAGTGAAGGCTTGAGAGTGAAGCGCAAAGGAAATAAAAAATTGAGGGTAATAAAATCTGAAGCATTCCAAAATGTACACAACATGTGTTCCACTAGATATAGTAATCCTCGATAGAAAGAAAAAAAAAGAAAAAAAAGAGAAAAGCTCGAGAAAAAGGAAAGGGACAAAAAAGGATCACACGAGAAGAAGCTTGAAACGAGCATATAATCAAAAATTAGTGTCTTAATCATCACTCGATAATAAAACTTGAAAGACTACCTTAAGAAGTTTCCTCTTATGTTATGCTTTGAAAAGTTTTAAATGATTTCAGTTTTTGGTCGGTGATTAATTGGCTCGGAAATATCTTTAGACGGTGAAAAACATTTCGATCACATGAGCGAAATTTGGAAATTTTCTTGACCATAAATAAAGAATTGAAGTAAAAGGGGCCCGGTTATTAACAATTAATAGAAATTCGAACCTGAAGTCATGTCTTCGATTGCCAATAAATACTTATCCAATGTTAGATCAAGAGCATCAATTTTACCTATGAGATACAACTCTAACATCAATTCGAAGGGCATCGGGGCAACTTCACAAGAACGACCTAGACAATCCTCCTAAATCATGATTGAAGTGGCAAGGCGGCCACAAATGAAGCTACGAAGTTCATGTCCGTTTAGATGTAGTGTACGCAGAAATAACACATCTTCGTAGGTACTTGAAAGGATATAATTCCAATAGTACCGAAGACTAGGTCATTTTCTACAAATGTCTTCGGTCGAGAGGACGATACCTCGGGGAGAACTACGCATCGTGATGTTTCAAAAACAAACTCGTTCTACGAAGCACGGATGTCGCACTTGCTTATGACCGGGTCCAAATCCAAACTAAAAAAGAAATAAAAATAAAAAATGAAAAATCATGAAACATAAATGAATAAAATAAAACTTCACAAGAAAAAAACCAACAATAGGTTCTAACAAATGACGATAAATAAATAAAAAAAAATGAAAACTTAAAAAAAAATCAAATAAGATAACGAAACAAACTTTAAATCAAAACGAAACTATAAATCAAAATGAAATCCGAAATCAAATTGAAATCTAAAATTAAAACGAACTCGAATCATCGAAAAAGAATCTCAATATTAAAAATAAACCTCAAATCTGAATCTCCAAAATACAATACTTTCAAACCTGATCTGATTTGAATCTCGAAATCGAAATCCCGATCAAATTCAAATTCAAAAGCTTTACAAATCTAAAATCCAATCCCTTGATTCTCTCCCTTGTACGAGATAGGAGTAGTCGATTCTATTGACACGGAGCCACGAGGTTTTCGATTTGGTTTTGATGGTGAGGAATCGTATCAATCCAAACCGGTAACTTTTAATCAACTCTTTTAAATGGGATATGTTGCATCCTCATTTCCTCCTAATCCATTTCTTTCCGCCCAAAAAGCTTTTTACAACTTTCATGAAATTCTCGAAAACACCAAAATTCTATACATTTCAAATCGACACTACAAATCTTTGAAATCAATAGCGTAATCAAAAATCAAATTTTAGAGTTGAGGATTTTACATCCTGAATACCACAATGCTTTAGGATTTTCCCCCAATAACGATGGTTCGAAATCAAAATCGAATTTTTAGAGGTTGAGGATTTTACATCCGATACGCGCATTCTTAGGTTCTATCCCGATCGCAATGGTTCAAATCAAAATCAAATTTTAGAGGTTGAGAATTTTATCTTCGATATCGCATTGCTTTAGGTTCTTTCCCTATCGCAATGGTTCAAATCAAAAATCAAATTCTAGAGGTTGAGGATCCCAACATCCGAAACCGCATTGCTAGGATTCCTTCTTATCGCAATGGTTCAAATGCAAAATTATAAATTTTATAGGTTGAGGATCCCAGCATCTGATATCGCATTGCTTTCAATAGCTCTTTGTTAAATTCTAGAGGTTGAGGATCACAAGATGCGAGACCGCATTGCTTTAAGATCATTTCATCACAATGGTTAAAATTGATTATCATTGTAGAACATCGAGTTCTGAGGCTAGAGCTGAACTTCCAATTCTCATTTCAAATTCAAAGTGGAGCCTAGATTTCATTCTCTTCTTGAGGATAGAACCTAAATTCTGATTCTCTTTCAAATTTTCGAGCTAGAGCCTAACTTCAGGCTCTCTTCTTGAGTCTAGAGCCTAAATTCTAGTTCTCTTTCAAATCCCGAGGTTGGAACCTAGGCTCCAATTCTCATTTCAAAATCCAGAATTTCCACGAGATCAATCTTGAAATTAATCACGAATCCAACTTCAATCAAAATCAAAACTCTGATCAAATCAAAATTAAAACTCAAACTTAAAACTTGAAATAAAAAAAATGAAACGAATCTAAAAATCCAATCTATTAAAATCTTGTAGTTTTGAAATTCACCTCCTTTTCCAATGTTGAGAGTTATAGAATCTTCAATTTTGGGGTTATCTGATACTCCTAGCGGAAATTTTCCACGCTTTATTCTAAGTGTGACACTTAGACATCTTTGTTGGTTTTATTGATCTCTTCGGTCGCGTGATACGTGCGGTGTGCTTGGTTAGCACACCACACCTATGGGGGTCCATTTGTTGACCTCTCAGTATTTTTGGTGAGGTCTTTTCTTTCCTTTTAGTGCTTAGGATCTAGCCATAGGACTACCATGACTATCCTGAGGCCAGAGATGGAACCCACCATTTAGAAATTCAGAACGAATCTTAAGTTCTCTTTAGAATCCTACATAGATGGTCATTACCCTCGAGTCACTTGAAAGGTTAGGACCAATGTGCGGAAGACAAGGATGAAATCCTATAGGATGTTCAAGCTTTAGGACAGCCCTGGAGTGGCACAGTCTTGGTGAGGTATGGTTGGTACACCTTTGCACTCTACACTCGTCCCCAAACCTTGAACCATCCCTACCGTCTTGACTCTTGGTTCATTGGAGCACTCATGTGGGTAAATCCAACCCTTGCTCCTTGGCTAAGAGGGTTAGGAGCAACATATGAGATATTCAAAATGAACACCTTCTTGGTGTAGCTCACTCTAGCTTTTCTACACTTCACAATCATAATCAAACTTCATTTTTCCAAAAATTTCTAGTTCGACATTGGGTCCACTCGGAAACCTACCTAAAATTACCTAAATTGCCTACAACCACCAAATTTTCCAAAAATTACTTAAAATTCCCAAAAAATCCTAAAAATCATTTTAAACAATTCACCACTTAAATCCACCAAAATACCCCAATACATTCCAAATAACCTCCATATACCCTAAATACCACTCTTGGCCCAAAATTCAAAAATTCCAAAAAAATTCCGGAAAATCCTAAAAATTCCTCATTTCATTTTGTTCAACTACCCATAACCCAATTTTTCCAAACCCAATTTTTTAAATTGACCCACTTTGATCAATCTGACTTGGCTCACTTAACCTAAATGGACCCCGATGTCAAACCAAATCAACCCGATTGACCCCAATTTTGATCAAGTTAAATTCTAAACTTCAATTCAACAACCCCAATACCAATTTCAATCAAAACCAAACTAAATTGGACCCAAATTTGAAACCAATTTGAGCACGAACCCAAAAGTCACGAATTGACTCACATGACCCCGAGTCCCCACAATGAGCCTAATGTCAATCAAATTTCTCCAAATAAATGTTGCTAATCATTCCTAGTACTCCTCTACATCAAATACAACCATTAATTTCCACCAATTTGGTCTCGAGCTATTGAAACTCACTTGAACCAAAACCTCCCCATTTTTGACTAGTAGCCACATGACCCAAAGAGAAGCTCAACTGCGATTGGTTATTTCAAACTTCAAATTAATACCAAATTAATGTTGGAAACGCTTCACCACATTCCCCTTGACAATTATCAATAGATAATCAATTGTGTCCTAGACGAACTCTAGCCTAACCTAACTAGACTCAAACTAGCCCAATGTTCCAAAAGGACCCAAACTCAAATCTCACGAAATTGAAGTACCAAACCAACTCGAAATCACTCCAAACTTGTTTCAAATCATTCATGACAATTATCTACACAATGTCGCTCGATCACTTGGGCTTCAGACCAAATCTGAATCCAAGTTAGCCCAACTTGAGCCCAAATTGACCAATTTGGACCTATGGTAAATATTCATGATTTTGCATGCAGAATTAACCCCCAAAATCACTCGATGTTTCTTTCGATTATTTAAAAAATAATTTGCACATTTTTACAAATCAATATCATCAAATTTTATAATTCACTTAATCTGAAATACAAATTAAATTGGACATTGTAAAGGCGATAATCGAATGACATGAAATAATAATCACATAAAATTAAAATTAAAAAATATATATAATAATAAAATACCCACTCACACACACTACATTCCTCTTCCTCTTTCATCTCACGACAAAATAAAAAAATAACAAAAAATAGATATTTTTTTCTTTTAAAAGTCTTCCTTCCGTGCCTCCTCTCCGCCTCCCCTCACCTCCCTCACCATACCCGCCACCCTAAGCATTAATTTCCTCACCTCCTCCTTACCTTCATCATACCCTCCACCTCACCTCTCCCTCACTCCTTCTTTGACTCCAAACCATGAGTCCCCTCCAACAAATCCCTCTAGCCGTGAGCCTCCCTCCTCTTCCTCCCTCCTTCCGGGCTAGCCACACTTCACCACAGCAACCCCAAACCTCCCAAACCGTGAGCCTACACACACATCCCTTCACAAAAAAAATAAAATAAAATAAAATACATAAAAAATAAAAAAATCCCAAACCTCCTCATCATCATCTCCTCCTAGCCGTGAGGTCTCCAGCTAGGAGCTTCTCAGGTTTCTTCCATCACTCCCTCCAAAGCAGAGTAATCTCCTCCCAGTCTCTTCTTTTGCTTTTGTTTCAAAATTTAAAAAAAAAAAAAAAAAGAAAAATGTCATCATCATGTTTAGCTTAAAGATCTAAGTCACACATACATGTATTTTATTTAAAGTTCTTCCTCTACATAGGTTTTCAAAAATTATGTGTTAAATTATTATTTCTTTTCACAAATCTTCACGCTATTTAAACTTTTCCATGTTTAGCCTTAGGGATTTTTTTCTTTACATGCAAGCTATTTAGAATAAAAAATCTCCATGTATATCTTCAAAAATCATATATAGGTTATTTCTTTTACAAATATTCATGCTATTTAAATTTTTCCATGCTTAGCCTTAAACTTTCCTTTTTCATGCAAGTTATTTAACTACTTAGGTTAACTAGTTTCAATATTTACAAATCTACCACCTAGTTTTTACTAACTTGAAATGTGAATTTTAAAATTTAAAGAAATAATACAACATAAAGGAAATAAAAATAAAAAAAAATCTAAAATATTATAATAATGTAAATAAATAATGAATATAAATGTAAAAACATAAGTGATATAATAATTGTAAATTTAAATAAATTAAATAATAATTTTACTAAATTTTAAATAAAATAAACTATACTAAATTTAAAATAACTATAATGAATTTAACTACTAAAATAACTATACTAAATATAAATAAAACATAACCATACTAAATTTTAAATAAAATAACTACACTAATTCAAATAACTATACTAAATAATAACTAATTTAATTTAAAATATAACTATACTAATGAAACAAATCATAATATATATATATATATATATATATATATATATATATATATATATATATATATATATATATATATTAATAATAACTAAATGAAAATTTATAAACAATAAAAAATTATCAAAAACAAAAAACCGAAAATATAAAATAAAAGAAAATAATAACAAAAATAATAATTGTAAATATAAATAAATAACAAAAAAATTAAATAAAATGTCATTCTTTTTAAAATAATATAAATGTAAATATATAAATAAATAATAATTCTAATAGCTTTATATAAATGATGATAACTAAAAATAAATAAAGAATAATTTAGGAGAGAGAGTGTTATAAAAAAGCTTTATAAATAGATAAATAATAATAAAAATGATAATAATAAATAATGTAAATTAAAAATAATAAATCAACATTATTTAAGTAATAAAAATATACATATAATTGATAATAATAAAAATCACAATAAAAATAACTTATAAATATACATATACTAAATAATAAAATATAAAAGATAAATAAATAATGATAATATATATATATATATAAATGTACATAACAATAAAAATGAAAATAATAAATAAAAAATTCCATAAACATAAATGTCAGCATATTTTTAGGTTGAGTGTTGTAATTTTTGAAAAGGGGTCGCCTACGGAAAGTGTCGGCGAATTTTAGATGTTAAATTTAATTTAAATATATATAGTTTGAAATAGCATTTAATTTTGAAAATAATTTTAAGTTTGAAAATTTTAAGATATGAAATCGAACGATCTCACATCTAAATAGTTTATATAAACGAGCACCGCATCTGAAGCCGTGTATCTATCCCGAAGAATAGACACCTTGCTTGATGATGGGGGCTCGATTAAATAAGCTAGAAGATTTGTGACATACGGTACAGTACGCGAACCAATTTTATAAGCGACAAGTTCCCCTGCTTAATATAAATGAATTAGCGGGGTTTATGTCCCACAGGTTCTTAAAGTTCCACATAAGGGCATGCCCCTATAGTTAATTACATCTTAAATGACGGAGTCGTTTAAAGAAAACTCTCGATAATGATCGAGTGGTTTTGCTCTTAAGAATTTTAAAGTTTAAAGTTTTTAAAGGATTTAAGTTTTGGAAATTTCGATAGGGAATAGATCAAGTTTGGAACCGGTTAATTTCAAGAGTCAAAGGAAGAAAAGTAGGAGAAGTTGAAGATCCGAAGAATCTTGTGACTTCCCGAGCTATCCTATTGTTTGGCTTTAATTTACAAGGAGTTGTTGTGTTGATATAAATTTTAATTAATTAGGACTTATATTCGTCGCAGCACTTTAATCATACGGTGACCTGAAAAATGTGAGGGTTTATGTCATGCCGAACGATCACCTCGGAGTCTAAGACCGGTTAAGGCTTAATTTACATGATATGAAGTCATGCAAATACCTAATGAAGAGTTAAGGATTTGTGTTGCACTAGGCGAGCTACCTCGAAGTCTTATGGCTTGGTTATTTCGAATTACAGAAAGTTTTGCGAAGTAGACCCGAGTTTCTTGATGACGATGGCCGTCTTCTTACATCGTCTTTCATTCCTTGTTGTTACGAAGGTTTAGTTTAGAAGGTGAAAATTAAGAGATGAGAAAAGTGTTTTGGTTTAGAAATCTTAAAATCCAAGTGTTTTTAATATCTTAATTAAAGCAAATCTTAAAGTTGATTATAACGGAAGCTGATTAAGATCCCACGGTTCGATCATCCGGCACCGTTATTTTTCATTAATTCACTTAGTCCGGATGAATTTGCTAAACTCAGGCGGAATGAGTTCCACACTTTCATTTAGACGGTCGGGGAAATCCGTTAACCTTGGCGTGGGTTACATCATCGAGGTATTCCGATCATTCAACGAGACGTTTTAATTTAGTTGCGATTGTAGTTTTGTGTTTTGTTTGTGATTAAATTTTGAGTTATTTTATATTTTGAAATGTTGTGGCGGTGAATTTTATCTTGCAGTGATTTTTAATTTAGTTTTGGTTTTCGGTTAGGGACTATCCTAAAGGTTTTGGTTTCATGCAATTTGTTGTTTATCATGCAAGAAAAGAAAGTCTCGATGATTAATTAAATTGCGAAGGTAAATTGCGATAAAATAAATAGCGTATCTTGGAGAGGTCTTCCCGTCATCCCAATGCACTTGAAACACATGTTAGAGCATTTAAGTATTCTCGCAATTACCTAGGTAAAGCTAAGGGTAAGGTTTCTGGTTTTCTACCAAGATCTTAGTCCTATCGCTAGTCATTCCTATGACGTACGAGTTTTTCTGGTACATTTACGAATGATTTTACACGAAGAATAATTAAGTTCGATTGTTCTTATAAAACAACCACGTCATATTGAGGAAGTGCTTAAAGACGAATCTTAAACATCTTTTCAATATTGCTGGAGTTGTTCTAAGTCCAAATGGATTTAGTAATCGAAGGTGGTCATCATCCGAGGTTTAATTAAGTTTTGTTCTTTTGCTCGGGTGAAATGAGATATTTGAATATCACATCGTGATGACACTTCATATTACTCCCGTTTAGGAGTTATGACAACAAAACTTTCAAGGGCAAATTGATGTTTTAGTGATTTGTAATTCAATTTAATTTTAATTAATGGATTTAAGTTTGGAATAGTGTTAGGGTGCTTTGATTTTATTTTGAATTCTTTATGTCGTAAGTGATGTTATATTTAACTCAATTTAATTTAATTTAATTTAATTTAATTTAATTTAATTTAATTTAATTTAATTTGTTTTAATTTTAATTTTAGTTTAATTTTAATTTTAATTTAATCTTACTTTTATTTTAATTTGATTTTATATTATTGTTATTTTAATTTAATTTAATTTAATTTAATATGTTTTAATTTAATTTAATTTAACTTGAATTTACTTTGATTTAATTGTGATTTAATTTAATTTTAATTTGATTTAATTTTTACTTTTAATGTTTTAAAAGATGATTTAATTTAATTGTTAAGTATTAATTTAATTGAAGTTTTGATTGAATTTAGTTTAAATGTTTAATTTTTAATTTAATTTAATGATCAAGTCTTTTAGTATTTTAAACCTTGAGTCTGGATTATCATTTTAATTGGGAATTAAATATTATTGAAGTGATTAATTTAGGGACTCTTAAATTAAAGAATAAATGTCTTCTTAACAATATCTCTATTTTAATAATTTCAATTTTTATTAATCTTCCAAATTTAATTAATTAGTTGATTAGAGTTCTTTAATTAATCTTAAAAATGATTGATGGGTCTCTACCCTTTAATTATTTAAATTTCAATCATCCAAATCAGATTAGGATCAAATATTTTACTCTCTCATTTTATTAAGCCTAAAGTTTTAATTAAGGGTTAAAATTTTAGTCTCATTTGCTATTGACTTAATAAATCCATAACTCACTAAATTGAGCTTAAATGAATTTGAAATTTTTATGTGACTTCACTCACATGTCAATTAAGACATTGAGAGGAGAAAATGTGATTTTTCTGTATTTAATTTATTTATATAATTACTTTTTTGTGGAAAATAGGGATTTTCAAGGAAAATTCAATAAGATGACTTGAGGAATATTTATTTATTCTTAAGAAATTAATGGGATGACCACATTGACTAGAGGACTACTTGGACCAATTTTGGTGATTTTTGAATTATATTTTATTTATTAAATTATTGTAGGTTTTGGAGTATTAATTAATTTAAAAATAAAATAAAAGGTTGAAAAATGAATTTTATATTTTTCAAAAATCTCTACGATTTCGGAAACCGAGAGAACTAATTTTTATAATTTTCTGATTTTCTTTGATTTATTAAATTATTTAAGTGAAAAGGTTGGAAAATACATTTTTTAATATTAAAAATTACATTAAGCCTTTAAAATTCAATATCATACCTTAAGGACTTAAGAAAAATATTTGGTTTGTTCCTAAATTATTAGAATTCAAAATGTGACATTTTGGTGATTTTTAATATTTTTATAATTTTTATTATTTTTTAATTATTAAAAATATTAAAATAATGATGAAAATCAACTTTTTTAGAAAATTATAATTTTAATTTTCTAAGTTCCTCTGATATCGAAAGAAGCTCCAAAACCATTTTGTGAAATTTTTGAAATGTATTTTGTGAGTTATGAATTTTTAAAGTTTAATTTTACCCATTTTTGCTTAGAGGCTTAATCAACCCATTTGGTGGGCTTAATCAAGTCTAATTGGTTTCAAATTTTTATGTGGTGTTCTCCCATCCCTAGAGGACAGTGGAGATTTATTTTTAAGTTAATTTGATGAATGGTTCACCTTTAATTAATTAAAGTTCAATTTTGGGTATTTAGGCCAATTAGGGTTGTTCAAAGTGAATTAGCTCAAAATTATTTTCCTAGGTCCCTCTAGTCACAAGAAACATCACCAAATTTTCCTAGAATTTATTTCTACGACACTAGTGTCGAATTAAAATGTTGAAAACGTGCTTGAACTTGAAAAATCAATAACTTCTCATAGGGATGGCCATAAAATGGCAGAAGAAATTCAGGGAATGTCCCCAAGTTCAGAGGCTTCAAAACCCTATGGTCTCATGCTGTGGTGAATTGTTTACATGCATGGAGAATTAAAATAGTCTGAAGAGTAAATAAATCATTAAAAATAAAATACTTAATGAAACTACTTGATTTCACTTACGTATTCTCCTCTATTCTTGAGTAAAAAGGAGTATTTTTATTTTATTTTTAGGATTTTTCTACACAAAGTTATGAATTTTTGAAGTTCTGGTAATTAAATAAATAGAAAAATAGCCTATTTTCCTACTTATCCACGCGGCGGCTCAACCTCGGCGTCTTCGAAAGGCTCCACATGTGGCGCGCTGCGATTCGGCACCGCCATCCCGACTCGGTGCTCTAGGGGCCCGCTGTATCGTTCCGTCTCCTCATCGAGCGCGATCCTGGCCGTCCGTCCGCGCGTGTATTAAATGAACGGCATCCGTTCATCGTCCCCCAACCTCCTGGCACGAGAACCGTCCACACCTCGTCCTTAATATCTCACTCAATACTTAACGGATTTTCGTGTTCTTGTGCTCATGGATTTGTCTTGAAGAGACGAATACATCTATACGGTGATCATGCATTGAAATCAAGGCATTTGAAATGGAGAATCTCCGGAAGCTCGGGATAAAGAGTTAGCTCATACCTTAGCGCTCGGAGAAGTGTGGCTGATAAAAGGGTTGTGTCTGCTCCGATTGGGTCAACCAGCTCCGGATGAAGTCCCGCTGCTTCCAGTGAATTCTCTGGGTATGATTTCGACCAAGCCCGATCACAACCTTTGGAGTACGGAACAGGTTGGGTGGTACGGAGAGGGCTTCCAGCAGAACTTCTCCTCTTGCTACGGTGAAGGTGTAGAGTCGATTTGAGGATTGACTCAACGCTGTGGTGAAGTGTCCTGGTTTTGGGCTTGGATTTGAACTCTGAAATTGAGCTCACAGAGAGGAAATGGTAGGGGGATTTCAGTGGGAATCAAGTTCTCTATGTGTAGAGAGTGGTACGGGATGATTTTTACTTGGGGGTTTTGGTAAGGTTTGGTTCGGCACCTCCTTTAGCAGGCCGAGAGGAGGGGTGTTTAAATAGGGAGAGGCTGGGAACCCTCCGGGGGGGTTTAAGGAGTGCAGGATCAGCTGCTCTGGTGAGGAGAAGAACGAGTACAATGGCCATTTGGAGTGAGGCAGCTCGGCAGCAAGGTGGAATTTCAAGGTTGGCTCCTCCCGAGGTCTCGGTCATGGTGTTTCGAGGCGATCCGGGCGGGCGGCCGGCAGTGGGAGTCACTCTCGAGTTCGAGTGGGTCAGGGTTGGGGTTTTGTGTAGGCAATTGAGCTTTGCCATGTGTAAAGGAGTTAGATCAAAATGGAATGGGGGCATGAAGCTATTTGACTTCGTTTGGGTCGGCTCATGTGTTTGGGTTGAGTTCACCTCCACATGACACAGTTTTTAAGTTTGAGAGGATCATGTGATCAACCTACCAAAGGTAGTGAAGTCCACATCAAGGATTAGGTGGCAAAGTATGGTTTAGAGTGTATCATGTTTAAGGTAAAAGGTTTAAAGGTTTAAGAAGAGATCCCTCTCTTGCCATTAATGGCTTGGTGAGGTGGAAAGTAGATTCCGCTTAGCTCTCATGGCTCCCATGTGGCTCATGCATGGCTTCATAGCATATATGGCTTGGGAAAAGTTGTCTCACTTGCATGAGAAAGGGTGTTGGAATTTTTTATGGATTTAGGGAGAGTTGTCGTAATGCTTGATTTGGATTTATTTGGTGATGGATTTTAGAACTTAGGAAGTGTTTTAAATCAAAGGGATGATGAGAGGAATTTCATGTGGGCTTTGTCATGGACTTTGGGCTTTTTGAACTTCTTTGGATGGGCTTTTAGGAAAGTTTAAGGAAGTGGGCCTTTAGGTTTAAGAATGAATTCATGGATGGGAATTTTGTAGAAGTTTGGGCCAAATAATTGTTGGGTTTGGTTTAGGGATGTGTCATGAGTGATTTGAAGCAAATTTTAGGTGGTTTGGAGATTGATTGGGTTGAATTTGGGTTCATTTGGTAGTGGGCCAATGTAGGTCAAATTGGGCTAATTTGGGCTTGATGTTGGGCTAAGGTTATGAAATTGATGTAAAATTAATGTTGGGAAATGTTTGTGGGAGTGTTTCAAAAGGTTTAACTTTTGGTTGGGTTTGGTTTTGGGACTTGGGCTTATTTGGGTTGGGTTGGGTTTAGGTCAGAATTAGGCTTTTTGGTTTAGGTTGAATTTGAGTGTGGTTTGAGTCCAATTTTGAGCAAATCATGTTAGTTTTGTTTGTGGGGATTTTAGGGAAGGTTTAGAAAAGGTTTTGGGTCAATTGGAGTTGAATTGGTTTGGTTTGGGCTAAGTTTGGGTCATGGGTTCAAAGATGGACTTTAAGTTGAGAGTAGGTGGATTCGAATGTCGATCGAATTGGACTTGGATTTGATGCAGATTGATGTTGTGGATATCAATTTGAAGTTTAGAATTGAATTGGACCCAAGAATTGGGGTCAATTGGGCAGATTTGGTTTGACATTAGGTTCACTTGGGTTAAGGGAATGGGCTAAATTGGGGGTTTTGGTAAAGTGGGATAAATTGACAAAATTGACCCATGGTGTAGTTGGGCAAAATGAAATTGGGATTATTTGGGATTTTACATGGAATTTTCTGGGAATTTTCTGAATTTTTGGGTTTTTTGGCTAAGAGGGGCATTTTGGGTATTTGGAGTGTATTGGGGAGTATTTTCAGATTTTTAGGTATTTTTATTGGATGATGGAGATTTTATTGGTGAGGAAATGATAAAGGGATTAATTTTAGGGGAATTTTGGGTGATTTAGGTACAGGATTTGGACAATTTAAGGGCTTTTGGTAGGCTTAATAGGTGTAGGGTCCCAGGGGCCAAAATTGTAATTTGGAAGAATGAAGATTGATCGAATATGAGTGAAATGGAATCACTTTGGCTGAACGCAGGCTTAACCGTATTAAGCTATGGAACGCGAGGACTCATTTGAGGCATTCACTATGTTGTTCCTAACCCTCTTAGCGAGGGGCTTAGGGGTTAAGGTCCATCTATGAATTCTGCATGAGTCAGAAAGTCAGGTTGGTTATGGGTGTGGTTTAGGATTTGTGTGTGTAAGAGTGTAGAGTGTGAGTGTAGTGAGTGTGTAAGTCAACCCTCACCGGACCGGGCCACCCGGGTAGTCCTAAGGTCAAGGAGTCTATAGGAACTCATCCGCTGAATCTTCACTCTTAATTTTAACCCTACAGGTGATTAGGGGGGTCTATAGCAGAGCATGGAGTTTACGAGGAGCGAAAGTGGTTCGAATTCCCAGGGGTGGGTCCCAATTTCTAGTCCTCTAAGATAGTGAAAGGGAAGAGTCTAAAGGCGGTCCTGACCCTGATTTAGGATACGGCCTTGAACTTTCACTTTTCCTTATCTTAGAGGACTAGGGTGGGACCCCTGGCCAGGCTGAGCCATTCTTCCTGCCTCAGCCTCCCACCTTGGCTTGGTTATGAGCCCCTGTCCTGGGGTAAAATTAGGTGAAGATTTGAGATGAGTCCCTTATAGAACTCTTGAGGCTGCCAAGGCTACTTTAAGGTGGCACTGAGTTGACACCGCTCACTACACTCACCTCCCCACACTCTTACATTCATGTAGACATTCATATGGATGGACCTTAACCTAAGCCTAGGAACAACATAGTGCCTCCAGATGAGAATCCTCTCATGGCCATGCCAAACTTAACATGGCTTCATGGCTCGGCGGGCTGTTAGGCTCGCCGTGCTGATCGATCTTGTTCTTCCAAAATTTTAGTTTTTTATTTTTACATGGGCTCTCTACTTTTGTTAGTACGAAAAGCAAATTGTCGAATCCTCAAAAATTTCAAATCTGAAATTCCCCAAAAATTAACCTTGAACATTTTTTCCTTGATAAAATTGATAAATCCATAGCGAAAAATTACCAAAAATTCAAAAATACGTGCACTCGAGCGGAAATGCCCCTCTTAGCGAAAACTTCCGAAATTCGAATTCAATCCATAAAATCCCAAACCAATCGATTTCATTTTGTCAATACACCGTAGGTCAATTTTGTCAATTTATCACTTTACCAAAACCACAATTTAGCCACATTCTTAACCCAGTGAACCTAATGTCGGAAACCCTCGCCCCGAATTGACTGATTTTTGGTCAAATTCGATTCTAAACTTCAAATTGTGCTCAACGATATCAATCTGAACCCAATCAATCACGATTTAAGTTGACATTTTAGATCGATTTCACTTTTGACCTTAAAGTCGAATTTGAACCCATGACCCAAACTTAGCGAGCCAAACCAATTCGACTCCAATTGACCCAAACCTTTTCTAAACCTTCCACTAAAATCCCCGCGAAACAAATAACGTTTGCCACGAAAATTTGGACCCAGACCACACCGAATTGGCCACGAAAACCAAAAAGCCCAATTTTGACCTAAACCCAAACCTAACCCAAATAAGCCCAAGTCCCAAACCAAAACCCGACGAAGTTAAAACCTTTTGAAACACTCCCATAAACCTTTCCAAACATTAATTTTACATCAATTTGACCTTAGCTAGCATTGGCCCAATTAGCCCGATTTGACCTACGTGGCCCATTTACCAAATGAACCTGCAAATTCAACCCAATTCAATTCCAAACCACCTAAAATTTGGCAAATCACTTTCGCTGACACATCCGCAAGCGAACCCTGACAATTATTTGGCCCCGAACTTCTCTGAAATTCACGTCCATGAATTCATTCTTAAACCTAAAGGCCCACTTCCTTAAACCACAAAGCCCATCCAAAGCAAGTTCAAAAGCCAAAGTCATGACAAAGCCCACATGAAATTCCTCTCATCATCCCTTTGATTTAAAACACTAAGTTAAAATCCATCACGAAATAAATCGAATCGAAGCATTATGACAACTCTCCTTAAATCCATAAAAAATTCCAACACCCTTTCTCATGCAAGTGAGACAACACAAGCCATATATGAGCCATGAAGCCATGCATGAGCCACATGGGAGCCATGAGAGCCATGGAATCTGCTTTCCGCCCTCACCCGAGCCATTAATGGCAAGAGGATCTCTTTTCTTAAACCTTTTTAAACCTTTTTTTACCTTAAACATGATACACTCTAAACCATGCTGCCTTACCTAATCCTTGATGTGGACTTCACTACCTTTGGTAGGTTGACTCACATGATCCTCTCGGCCTAAAACCGAGTCGTGAGAGTGAACTCGGCCCGAACACATGGGTTGACCCAGGCAAACCAAAGCCATGCCTTTGTTCATTTTGATCTAACTCCTTTTACATGGCAAAGCTCAGTGCCCACAAGGCAACCACATTTTGAACTTGAGAGTGACCCTTGCACAACGGCCCATTGCTTTGGATCGCGGAAAACGCCATGACGAGACCTTGGGAGGAGCCAAATTTTGAAATTCCACCTTCTTGAGCTGCCCTCCACTCCCAAATGGCCATTGCGAGTTCATTCTTCTCCTCACGAGCAGGCGATCCCGGCCCTTAAACCCCCCGGGAGGCCACAACGGCCTCTCTGACCCAAACACCCCCTCCTGCGACGAAGGAGTCTTGAACGAACCTTGCGAAACCTGCCAAAATCATCCCCGAGACCCTCTCTACACGCAAAGACTTGATTGCTAAATCCCCTACCATTTTCCTCTGTGAGCTCAATTTCGGAAGTTAAAGCCCAAAGGACACTTCACCACGGTGATCGATCCTCGGAATTGATTGACTCCTTCACCGAGCTGAGGAGAAGTTCCCAGTGGAAGCCCCTCTCCGGACCACCCGAGTACATTCCGGACTCGAAGGTTGTGATCGGGCTTGGTCGAAATCATACAGAGAATTCAGGAGCCGAGGACTTCATACGGAGCTAGCTTGGACCACATTCCTGAAGGTGACACGAAGCCCTCGGATTGAAGCCACGCTATCGAGCTAGGTATGAGCTAACTCTTTATCCGACACGGAGATTCTGTTTAATTAACATGATTTCGATACGCAGTCAACATAATAGATGTATTCGTCTCTTGAGACAAATCAATAGAGCACAAGAACAGAAAATCCGTTAAGTATTGAGTGAGATATTAAGGATTTAATTGTGGACGGTTCTCGGGCTAGGAGGCTTGGGGACGATGAACGGATGCGGATTCATTCAATACACGCGCGGACGGACGGCAGGATCGCGTCGGATGAGGAGACGGAACGATACGGCGGGCCTAGAGCAGGTCGGATGGCGGTCATAGAATCGGAGCGCGCCATGTGCTTCAGAAGGCATGGGGGTTGGTGTGTCCAGCGTGGATATTGGGAAAATAGAGCTATTTTTCTATTTATTTAATTACCAGAACTTCAAAAATTCATAACTTTGTGTAGAAAAATCCTAAAAATAAAGTAAAAATACCCTTTTACTCGAGTGAATGAGAAGATAAATGTGGAAAAATCAAGTAGTTTCATTAAGTATTTTTATTTTTAATGATTTATTTACTCTCTGGACTATTTTAATTCTCCATGCATGTAAACAATTCACCACAGCATGAGACCATAGGGCTTTGAAGCCTCTGAACTTGGGGACATTCTTTGAATTTTCCAAGGTCGGGAGGCCATCTATGAGAAGTTATTGATTTTGAGAGTTGATTCTTGTTTTGAACATTTTAATTCGAATAATTAGCATGTTGAGAAATAAATTCTAGGAAAATTTGGTGATGTTTCTTGTGACTAGAGGGACCTAGGAAAAATAATTTTTGAGCTAATTCACTTTGAACAACCCTAGTGCTTTAAATACCAAAATTTGAACTTTAATTAATTAGGGTGAACATTCACTCAATTAACTTAAAAATAAATCTCCACTGTCTCTAAGGGATGGGAGAACACCACATAAAAATTTGAAACCAATTAGACTTAGTTAAGCCCACCAAATGGGTTGATTAAGCCTCTTAAGCAAAAATGGGTAAAATTAAACTTTAAAAATTCATAACCTACTTAAAATACATTTCAAAATTTCACAAAATGGTTTGGAGCTTCTTTGATATCAGAGGAACTTAGGAAAATTAAAATTATAATTTTCTAAAAAGTTGATTTTTATCATTATTTTAATATTTTTAATAATTAAAAATATCAAAAGTTATAAAAATATTAAAAATCACGAAATGTCACATTTTGAATTCTAATGAATTTAGGAACAAACCAAATATTTTTCTTAAGTCCTAAGTGCAGATATTGAATTTTAAGGCTTAAATGTAATTTTTAATATTAAAAAAATGTATTTTCTACGACCTTTTCACTTAAATAATTCTAATAAATCGAAGAAAAATCAGAAAATTATAAAAATTAGTTCTGGTTTCCACGAAATCGGAAGAGATTTTTGAAAAATATAAAATTCATTTTTCAACCTTTTATTTTATTTTTAAATTAATTAATAAAACCTGATAATTCTAATAAATAAAATATAATTCAAAAAAATGCTTAAAAATTGGTCCAGTAGTCCTCTGTCATCGGGAATGTCCCATTAATTTCTTAAAATAGAAATATTCCCTTGGTCATCTTATTGAATTTTCCTTGAAAATCCTTTATTTTCCACAAAAAGTAATTATATAAATAAATTAAATACAGAAAAATCACATTTTCTCCTCTAATGTCTTAATTAGCATGTAGTGAAGTCATAAAATTTAAATTCATTTAAGCGATTTAGTGAGTTATGGATTTATTAAGCTTGAAGAAGCGAAATGGTAATTAAATTTTGTATAGTAAACTTTTAGGCTTAATAAAATGAGAGAGTAAAATATTTGATCTAAATAGATTTGGATGATTGAAATTTAAATAATTAAAGGGTAGAGACCCATCGATCATTTTAGATTAATTAAGTAAACCTTAATCAACTAATTAATTAAATTTGGAAGATTAATAAAAATTGAAATTATTAAAATAGAGATATTGTTAAGAAGACATTTATTCTTTAATTTAAAGTCCTAAATTAAATATTAAATAATATTTAATTCCAATTAAAATGATAATCAGGACACAAAGGTTAAAAATATAAAAAGACTTGATCATTAAATTAAATTAAAATTAAAACATTTAAACTAATTCAATCAAAACTTGATTAAATTAATACTTTAACAATTGAAACAAATCATCTTTAAAACATTAAAAGTAAAAATTAAATCAATTAAAATTAAATTAAATCACAATTCTAAATGTCAGAAAGTAAATTAAGAGTTAAATTAAATTAAATTAAAACATATTAAATTAAATTAAATTAAATTAAAAAAATAATAATAATATAAAATCAAATTAAAATAGTAAAGATTAAATTAAAAATTAAAATTAAACTAAAATTAAGTCAAAAACAAATTAAATTAAATTAAATTAAATTAAATTAAATTAAATTAAATTAAATTAAATTGAGTTAAATATAACATCACTTATGACATAAAGAATTGAAAATAAATCTAAACGACTTGAACCTTATTCGAACTTAAATCCATTAATTAAAATTAAATTGAATTACAAATCACTAAAACATCAATTTGCCCTTGAAAGCTCTTGTTGTCATAACTCTAAACGGAGTATTAAGTGAAGTGTCACTTCATTTATAGGATATTCAAATATCTGATTCAACGGAAGCAAAGAACAAAACTTAATTCAACCTCGGATGATTAATTCACATGATTAATTAAATCCATTTGGACTTAGAACAACTCCGGCAATATTGAAAAGATGTTTAAGGTCCGTCTTAGCACTTCCCTCGGCCTGTAATCGGGTTGTTTATAAGAACAATTGAACTTAATTATTCTTTGGTGCGGAAAATCATGTTGTAAACAAAATTGAAAACTTCCAGACGTCATAGGAATGGCATTATTTATAGGAATAGATGTATTGAAAATGAAACCTTACCATAGCTTTACTGAGTAATTGCTATAAATACTTAAATGCTCAACATGTGTTGAAGTGCGGCTTGGGATGACGGGAAGACCCTCCGGATATTTATTTATTTTATTGCAATTTACCTTCTCATGATTTAATTAATCGCATTGCACTTTCTTTTCTTGCATGATAAAACAACGGTTGCATGAAAACTGAAACCTTTAGGATAGTCCTAAGCTGAAACCAAAACTAAATTAAAAATCACTGCAAGACAAAATTCACCGCCACAACATTTCAAAATATAAAATAACTCGAAAATTTAATCACGAACAAAACACAAAACTACAATTGCAACTAAATTAAAACGTCTCGTTGAATGATCGGGAGGCTTACCTCGGATGATGCCAACCACGTGTTCTTGCTTGAGTTTCAGGCCAGTCTAAATGAAAGTGTGGAACTCATTCGATTGAGTTTAGCAAATTCATAAGGTAAGTAAGATTGATGAAAATAACGGTGCGGGATGACGGAACGTGGGATCTTAATCGATTACTGTTATAATCGACTTTAAGATTTGTTTTTAATTAAGATATTAAAAACACTTGGATTTTAAGATTTCTAAACCCAAACACTTTTCTCGTCTCTTAATTTTCACGTAAAAATGGCCTCTAAGCAATGAGGCTCGGAGCGTAGTGGCGGCAGTGGCATCGTCATCGGCCATTTTAGTGTTACTTGACAAAACTTCTTGAGATTAATATGACATAGGACTTCGAGGTAGTTTGCCTAGTGTGACATAAATCCTTAACTCTTCATTAGGTATTTGCATGATCATATCATGTAAATTAAGCCTTAGCCGGTCTTAGGACTCGAGGTGATCGTTCGGTATGACATAAAAGCCTCGCATTTTCTAAGTGATTGTATGATTATGTCATACGAATATAAGTCTTAATTAATTAAAATTGGCGGGATTGAAACATTAAATAAAGCTCGGAAATTAAAAGCAAAGCAATCGGATAGTTTGGGAAGTTACCCAAAGATGCTTCTTGGATCTTCGACTTCTCTACTTTTCTTCCTTTGGACTCTTGAAATTAAGCTGACCAAACTTGATGTTTATTCCGTTGAAATTTCCAAAACTTAAATCCTTTGAAAACTTTAAACTTTAAAATTCTTGGAAACAAAACCACGGTGTTATCGAGTTTTCTTATTGACTCCGTCATTTAAGATATGATGCTTATGGGGGGGCATGCCCTTATAGGGAACTTTAAGAACCCGGGTAATATAAACCTTGAATTCGTTATATTAAGCGAGAGACTGTCGGCTTATAAAATTGGTTAGCGGACCAAACGGATATCTAATCTTTTAGGCACTGACTGTCAGACGGCGTCATCGACGGTGTATGCATTAACCGGGATAGATACACGAGGTTTTATGTTACGGTGCTCGTTTATATAAACTATTTAGGATGTGAGATCGGTTGATTTCATATCTTAAAATTTTCAAACTTAAAATTATTTTCAAAATCAAATCTTACTTTCAAGCTTATATACTATGTTAAATTAAATTTAACGTAAAGTCGCCAAGCCCAATGCATGGCGACACTTTTCAAAAATACAACCTCGGCCTAAAAATATGCGACATTTATGTTTATGGAATTTTTATTTATTATTTTCATTTTTATTGTTATGTACATTTATATATATATATATATTATCATTATTTGTTATCTTTTATATTTATTATTTAGTATATGTATATTTATAAGTTATTTTTATTGTGATTTTATTATTTATCAATTATATGTATATTTTTATTACTTAAATAATGTTGATTTATTATTTTTAATTTACATTATTTATTATTATCATTTATTATTATTTATCTATTTATAAAGCACATAACACTCTCTCTCCTAAATTATTCTTTTATTTTATTTTTAGTTATCATCATTTATATAAATATTTATTAGAATTGTATTTATTTATATATTTACATTTATATTATTTTAAAAAGAATGACATTTTATTTAATTTTTTTGTTATTTATTTATATTTACAATTATTATTTTTGTTATTATTTTCTTTTATTTTATATTTTCGGTTTTTGTTTTTGATAATTTTTATTGTTTATAAATTTTCATTTAGTTATTATTAATATATATATATATATATATATATATATATATATATATATATATATATATATATATATATATATATATTATGATTTGTTTCATTAGTATAGTTATATTTTAAATTTAAATTAGTTATTTATTTAGTATAGTTATTTTAAATTTAGTGTAGTTATTTTATTTAAAATTTAGTATGGTTATGGCTGTTATATTTAGTATAGTTATTTTAGTAGTTAAATTTAATATAGTTTTAAATTTAGTATAGTTTGTTTTATTTAAAATTTAGTAAAATTATTATTTAATTTATTTAAATTTACAATTATTATATCACTTATGTTTTTACATTTATATTCATTATTTATTTACATTATTATAATATTTTAGATTTTTATTTTATTTCCTTTATGTTATGTTATTTCTTTTTAAAATTTTAAAATTCACATTCGAGTTAGTAAAAACTAGGTGGTAGATTTGTAAATATTGAAAACCGTTAACCTAAGTAGTTAAATAACTTGCATGAAAAAGGAAAGCTTAAGGCTAAGCATGGAAAAATTTAAATAGCATGAAGATTTGTAAAAGAAATAACCTACATATGATTTTTGAAGATATACATGGAGATTTGTGATTCTAAATAGCTTGCATGTTAAGAAAAAAATCCACAGGCTAAACATCGAAAAGTTTAAATAGTGAAGATTTGTGAAAAATAATAATTAACACATAATTTTTGAGAAACATGTAAGAGGAAGAGGCTTTAAATAAAATACATGTATGTGTGACTTAGATCCTTTAAGCTAAACATGATGATGACATTTTTCTTTTTTTTTTAAATTTTGAAACAAAGCGAAACAAAGAGACGGGGAGGAGATTACCTTGCTTTGGAGGGAGTGATGGAAGGAAGCAACAGAGAAACCCTTGTTGGAGACCTCACGGCTAGGAGGGAGATGATGAGGAGTTTGGGATTTTTATTTTTTATGTATTTTATTTTATTTTATTTTTTGTGAAGGGGATGTGTGTGTGTAGGCTCACGGTTTGGGAAGGTTAGGTTGTTGTGGTGAAGTGTGGCTTCTTTGGAAAGGAGGAAGGGAAGGAGGAAGGCTCACGGCAGGAGAGGATTTGTTGGAGGGACTCATGGTTTGGAGTCAAAGAAGGAGTGAGGGAGAGGTGAGGTGGAGGTATGATGAAGGTAAGGAGGAGGTGAAATTAATGCTTAGGGTGGCGGGTAGGGTGAGGGAGAGGTGAGGGAGAGAGTGAGAGGAGGCACGGAAGGAAGACTTTTAAAAGAAAAAAAAAATATCTATTTTTTTATTTATTTTTTATTTTGTCGTGAGATGAAAGAGGAAGAGGAATGTAGGTGTGTGTGAGTGGGTATTTTATTATTATATATATTTTTTAATTTTAATTTTATGTGATTATTATTTCATGTCATTTGATTGTGCCTTTACAATGTCCAATTTAATTTGTATTTGTAGATTAAGTGAATTATAAAATTTTGATGATATTGATTTGTAGAAATGTGCAAATTATTTTTTAAATAATTGAAAGAAACATTGGAGATGATTTTGGGGGTTAATTTGGTAAAATTGGCGACATTTAGCCATAGGTCCAAATTGGTCAATTTGGGCTCAAGTTGGAGCTAACTAGTTCAGATTTGATCCTAGCTTAAGTGATCGACATTGTGTAGATAATTGTCATGAATGATTTGAAACAAGTTTGGAGTGATTTAAGGTTAGTTTGGTACTTCAATTTCGTGAAGTTTGGAGTTTGGGTCCTTTGGGAACATTGGGTAGCTTAGTCTAGGTTAGGCTAGAGTTCGTCTAGGACACAATTGATTATTGATAATTGTCAAGGGAATGTGGTGAGCGTTTCCAACATTAATTTGGTATTAATTTGGTTGAGTCGACGATTGGGTGGATTTTGGGTCATGTGGCTAGTTTTGGGTCGAAATGGGGAGTTTTTGGTTAGTGAGTTTGGGTTGAGTTTGAGGACAAACAGTGGAAATTAATGGTTGTATTTGATGTAGAGGAGTACTAGGAATGATTAGCAACATTATTTGGAGAAATTTGATTGACATTAGGCTCATTGTGGGGACGCTTGGGTCATGTGAGTCGATTCGGGGACTTTTGGGTTGGGAGCTCCAAATTGGTTTTCAAATTTGGGTCAATTTAGTTTGGTTTTGATTGAAATTGGTATTGGGGTTGTTGAATTGAAGTTTAGAATTTAATTTGATCAAGATTGGGGTCGATTGGGTTGATTTGGTTTGACATTGGGTCCATTTAGGTTAAGTGAGCCGAGTTGGGATTTTGGATTGAAAGTGGGTCAATTTGGAAAAAAATTGGGTTTGGAAAAATTGGGTTATGGTGTAGTTGAACAAAATGAAATGAGGAATTTTAGGATTTTAAAATTTTTTGGGAATTTTGGAATTTTGGGCCAAGAGTGGTATTTAGGGTATATGGAGGTTATTTGGAATGTATTGGGGTATTTTGGTGGATTTAAGTGGTGGTGTTTTAAAAATGATTTTAGGATTTTGGGAATTTTTAAGTAATTTTTGGAAAGGCTGGTAGTTGTAGGGGCAATTTAGGTAATTTTAAGAGTAGGTTTGAGGACCCGATGTCGAGAACTTAGGAATTTTGGAAAAATGAAGTTTGATTATGATTGTGAAGTGTAGAAAAGCTTAGAGTGAGCCATGAGACAGAAGGTGTTCATTTTGAATATCTCATATATTGCTCCCCCAACCTCACCAGCGAGGAGCGGGGTTTGGATTTACCCGCGCAGGTGCTCCAATGAACCAAGAGTCGGGTGGGTAGGGATGGTTCGAGGTTTAGGATGAGTGTAGGAGTGCGATTATTGTACTGACCATACATAGGACGGGCCACCAGGTGGCTCTAAGGCTTGAACATCCTGTAAGTTTACATCCTTGTCTTCACACACATTGGTCCTAACCTTTCAAGTGACTTGGAGGGTAATGACCATGCAGGATTCTAAAGAGGAATCGAGATTTGGTTTGAATTTCTAAATGGTGGGTTCCATCTCTAGTCTTCTAGGATAGTCATGGAGAAGTCTATAGCTAGATCTAGCACTAAAAGGAAAGAAAAGAAGACCTCACAAAAATGAGGTCAACAAATGGACCCCCATGAGTGTGGTGTGCTAACCAAGCACACGCGTATTGGCGTTCTTCGAAGAGATCCAATAAAACCAACAAAGATGTCCCCAGTGTCACCTTAGAATAAAGCGTGGAAAATTTCCGCTAGGGAGTATCGGATAAATCTCGAGAATTGAAGATTCGTATAACTCTCGGCGGGGAAAAGGAGGTGAATTTCAAATCACGAAGATTTTAATAGATTGGATTTTAGATTCGTTTCATTTTTTTATTTCAAGTTTTAAGTTTGGGTTGAATTTTGATTTGATCGAGTTTTGATTTTGATTGAAGTTGGATTCGAAGATTAATTTCAAGATTGATTCGGTAAAATTACGGATTTTGAAATGAGAATTGGAGCTGGGTTCCAACCTCGGGATTTGAAGAGAACTAGAATTTAGGCTCTAGACTCGAAGAAATTTGGAAGTTAGGCTCTAGCCTCGAAAATTTGAAAGAGAACTAGAATTTAGGTTCTATCCTCGAAAGTAGGAATTTAGGCTGCGACCTTGAATTTGAAATGAGAATTGGAAGTTCGGCTCTAGCCTCGGGCGATGTTCTCTGATAACCCCAGCTTGAACCATTGTGATAGGAAATGATCTTAAAACGATGCGGTCTCGGATCTTGTGATCCTCGACCTCTTGGGAATTTGCGGGAGGCATTGGAAAACGATGCGATATCGGATGCGGGATCCTCGACCTATAAAATTTATAATTTTGCATTTGAACCGTTGCGATGAATCCTAAAGCGATGCGGTTTCGGATGTTGGGATCCTCAACCTCTAGAATTTGATTTTGATTTGAACCATTGCGATAGAAGGAGCAAAGAAGCAATGCGATATCGAATAGAATTCTCCAGCCTCTAAATTTGATTTTGATTTGAACCATTGCGATTGGGATAGAACCTAAAGCAATGCGGTATCGGATGTAAAATCCTCGACCTCTAAAAATTTGATTTTGATTTGAACCATTGCAATAGGAAAATCCTAAAGCATTGTGGTATCGGATGTAAAATCCTCGAGCCTCTAGAATTTCGTTTTTGATTCTGTTATTGATTTCGAAGATTTGTAGTGTCGATTTGAAATGTATAGAATTTTGGTGTTTTGAGAATTTCATGAAAGTTGTAAAAAAGCTTTTTTTTGTGGAAAGAAATGGATTAGGAGGGAAATGAGGATGCAACATATCCCATTTAAAAGAGTTGATTAAAGGATTCTTGGTTTGGATTGGATACGATTCTCGCCGCGAAACCAAATCGAAAACCTGGAAAATAGTGTCGATAGAATCGACTACTCCTATCTCGGACGAGGAGAGAATTGAAGGGATTGGATTTAGATTTGTAAGTTTTGAATTTGAATTTGATTGGGATTTGATTTGAGATTGAGTGAGATTGAGTTTGAAAGTACAGTTGGAGATTGATTTGAGGGTTTATTTTTAATATTGAGATTCTTTTTTTTTTTCGATGATTTGAGTTCGTTTTAATTTAGATTTCAATTTGATTTCGGATTTCATTTTGATTTATAGTTTCGTTTTGATTTAAAGTTTGTTTCGTTATCTTATTTGATTTTTTTAAGTTTTCATTTTTTTATTTATTTTATTGTCATTTGTTAGAATTTTATTGTTGGTTTTTTCTTGTGAAGTTTTATTTTATTAATTTATGTTTCATGATTTTTCATTTTTTTATTTTTATTTCTTTTTTAGTTTGGACCGGTCATAAGCAAGTGCGACAATACGTAGCCGTAGAGCCGAGTTTGTCTTTGAAACATCACGATGCGTAGTTCTCATGAGGGTATCGTCCTCGGCCAAGGAACATTTGTAAGAAAATGACCTAGTCTTGGGGGTACTATTGGAATTATATCCTTTCGAGTACCTACGAAGATGTGTTATTTCTACGGACACCACATCTAAACGGACGGGAACTTCGTAGCTAC
Organism: Papilionanthe hookeriana x Papilionanthe teres; assembly: GCA_022702705.1. NCBI lineage: Eukaryota > Viridiplantae > Streptophyta > Magnoliopsida > Asparagales > Orchidaceae > Papilionanthe > Papilionanthe hookeriana x Papilionanthe teres. Next base: position 31,801,427 of record CM040426.1, read on the forward strand.
ATTTGTAACGGTCGTCGCTCTTAACTTGAATTGATTTGGAGGATTGTCTAGAATTCGTCTTTGTGAAGTTACTTACGATGCCCTTTGAATTGATGTTAGAGTTGTGTCTGTAGAGTAAAATTGATGCTTTCTTTGATCTAACATTGGATAAGTATTTGTCGGGCAGAGACATGACTTCGGGTTCGAATTTCTATTAATTGTTAATAGGGCCCTTTTACTTCAATTCTTTATTTATGGGCCTAAGAAAATTTCAAAATTTACGCACAAGTAGCAGTTGAAATGTTTTTTCACTTTGTCTAAAGATATTTACGAGCCAATTAATCACGGAAGCCAAAAAAACTTAAAATCATTTAAAACTTTTCGAAGCATAATATAAAACTTAAGGTAGTCTTTCAAGTTTTATTATTGGAGGAGGATTAAGACGCGATTTTGATTATATGCTTGTCTCGAAGCTTCTTCTCGAGGATCCTTTTTTGTCCCTTTCCTTTTACCGAGCTTTTCTCTTTTTTTCTTTTTTTTTCTTTTAAATAAATTCTTGTCTGATGGAACACGTATTGTAGATTTTTGAATGCAGATTGGAGCCAATAGATTTTTTATTTGTATGGCCTTGGCTTTCACCTCGGTTGTATCTTCACGAAGAAAAATTTTCCTTCTTTTTTTTGCTCGTTTTGTTTTACGAAATTTTGTATACGTAAGACATATTTCTATTAAAGATTTTGAATGTCGAAACTCTCTAATTAATAAATTTGAAATAGTTTTTAACATGAATCCTGAGATATTATAACTCATCAATTGGACCGGTCGCATAAGCGAGAAAATTAAAAGATCCTTGATATCCGGATCAATTACTCGTATTTAAACCACTTGTTCTTCGTTTAGAAATTTACTTATGACTCGATCTGAATTCCTTAAAGTGAAGGACCCGGTTATTAGGGCATAAATTTCATTCTTTCTGAAGTTACGGTCTTATCAAATATCTGACTTTGAGCTTTCCGAATATCGAACAATTGAACAAAAATACTTTTTCACATTCATTTCATTCATAGCAGTCAGGAGGGATGTGACAGGATCGACATCGTCCAAATAAAGATTTCTAGTTATATCGGTAGATGTAGTACTGTGGTAGTCAAGAAGTGTCTTCTTTGTTGCCAATTACGTAGGAGTCGACGAACGAACCAGTAAATGGAATCGTATTGATAGAACCTTTTTAGAGTTCTTTTTGGAATATTCGGGATTATTACGTTCCCATTCTTGAAGATTCTCTTTGAGCCGGTTGCAAATTTAACACTCTTCTATGGTGTGTCCATGAACCCTTGGTACGAACGATATCTTAGATGTCCTTTCTTGTTGATTTAATCCGGTCTTTTTGGCTCGAATTGCTTAGGACTTCGGGGTTCTTGATTAGGTTGCGGAACATCTTTCTTGTTGCTTCGTCTTTAAAATAGTACACCTTGTTTATTTGAGCAACCATTGTTGGAACTTGTCTTTCATTCGTATGATAAAGTCTTCTTTGAAAAAGATTCTTTGAGCGTTCTACTGGACGTTGGAAGGTCAGCGATGTTCGCTGTGCCACACGGTGTAACTTTCCACGGTTAACCTGGCCCATCTCAGATTCCTTCTCGAATATCTTCGTTGGCCTCAGCTTGTTGGCTTTCAGAAAACAGAGTTGTTAGCTTCTTCTTGAAGTCTTCGGCTTTATTAAGTAACTTCTTGAATGTCTTGATTGTGAATCCCTTGATCGAAGCCCATTGGAGCCCGTGAATACTCTTTAGAAGAATTTCAGCGCGTCTTCACTCTTCTGCTTGTGGCTTGCATCTCATCTTCCGAGATTTCTCCCGGCAACGGGGATGTATTCGCCGAGTTTCATGCGGTTTGTTTCTCTACCACAAGATCATGAAGCAGTAATGTGGTCTTGAAACTCCGTAATAGTTTGACAAAAAAGATTTACATTTATGTAAATATCCTTAGCGAACCATTTAGCGGCTACGCATACCCGATTAAATGCGGCTCCGGTGGTATTCACAAATTGGCGAACAAAGTGCTTATTTACCCCCTCGTTGTGTAACTGTACTCGGAAGTGTGTAACATGCGCCGAGTTTCCGGTTCGCGTCAAAGGGTTTGAACAACGGTGATACAAAACCTGCGAAGTGCGGAACGGTATCGAGCTCTTCGGGTAGGTCTGCCCTTTGGGCGGATTCCTCCCCATTTCCCGAGTTGGACCGGGCTTCTTTCACATTGTTACACCATTGTTTAATGTCACTCTGGGCATTGGTCCCTGAACTAGATCATGCTGGTTGTTTGTCGGAGGTGGACTCTTTTCTTTCGTCATCAACATGAACGATTTACGGTTGGTTTGCCTCAAAGTTGTTATTAGTATGACGCTGACTACCTTGATTTATGTCATGAGTAAGTCTTTATTTCCTCCAGGTTGTTTCTTCATTTGACTGTCTTGCTCATCTCCTTTGTTGAATTAAACGGTGTGAAAATCATCCGTGGTGTTGCTTAGTGGGTAAGGAGCGTCGCACGAGGATGGTGTGGCCTGTCTCGATGACGTTGATTTTTGCAAAAACACCTTCCATGTAATCGGTAGTAGTAATTTCATTTTACATCTTCTTCTGGTCTTCGAATAAGTTGTCTCGTGTCAGTACAGATACCATCGTGAATTCGATCGAATTTCTTTGAAATTTTAGGTCAATGGGGACTTTTGAGGAACATCACTTATCCTCTCGAGCAACGGTGTTATTGTATAGAAGCCTGACGAAACATCGAAAATCATATTCGCAGAACCTTTTCGGGTTAACTTTTAAATATTCCTTCGGGATTTCTATGTTCCCACTTGAGAAGTTTGTTCTCGAGCCGATTCTTGAGAGTCGTGGTCTTTATCTTGTGTCAATCATCCGATGATAAGGGCGATACATGCAGTGATCTTTCGTATCCGCATCCTCTGGTTTCTTTTGGGCTACGCTTGGCGGACTCCGTCCTTGATCGGACTACGGAACATCTTACCAAGCTGGCTTCATTCTTAAAGGAGTATTCCTTACTCAAAGTTACTTTAGGCTGGCATTGTCGATCTTGTGTCAGTTCTGCCAGATGGTTGCGACACGGTGGTTGCACGACGAGCGGCGAGCATCTGGTGATACTTTTAGACTTTTCCGGTTATGCTTCCATTCTTGTGCTTTCATTGGATGTCCGGTCTTTGAATTTGACCCCGATTTCGAGTCGGAAATACGTCAAGGTTGAAGCGTCGGCGACTCTTCCCTTGTATACTTTCAGCACATGCAACAAAACGGTTGGTGAGGTGACGGTGGCTGCAATCATAGAAGGCCAGGCCGGTCACGGAGAAATCCGGTGCTTCTAGTGACATACTTCCACAACAATAGAAGAGTTTTTTTCAATCCACTCCTTCTTTGGCATAGGAGCTCTTGACGATCTTGAGGTTGAACTGCATAATGAGCTCGATGGACTCTCCGTTTTAGGTTTCATCATTTCGACATACGAATTCCCGAACTTGGTTTCAACTCGCCGAATCCTTGTCCAAACTTGATGAGCACGGTCGGGCGATTTCCTCATGATGACGACAAACACTCCGAGGAGGAGAAAAAGACATCGGCTTAGGTGATGGCATTGTCTCTGTCATTTGAAGAATTTCTAGAAGTCAATGACGTCCCTTGCTTTGCAACTTCAACGAAAGTACTCAAGTTAACTTGCTTTGCTGCCCAGGCATCCTTTAAGCATGTGAATTTTTTTGTGTTTCTTTTTATTATTATTATTTATACTTCTTTGTGTCTTGAGAAGTTTATTTTGGTTTGAAATTTTAGCGAAATTTTATTTTATTTATGGTTTATTGGAAGGTTGTTAGAGTGAAATTTGAGTTTGGCACATTGGCAATGAAATCAAAACCAAGCGAGGCAGAAGAATGGAACCCCGTGCGAGATTTAGAGGAGGTTTAATTCACATTGAAATCACATCAATAGATCACTCCTATTCTAACACACAGCCAAGTTCCCACTTCGCATCTTTGGGGAGGTGGGCGGTGCAGGTCTCTCTTGTTTAGGGATGTTTAAACGGTGGCTCCGGAATCTAAAAAGAGTTATTATACCAGTTCGAAAGAAATGAATGTGTGCCAAACGGGGAAAAGTGGTAGTTTGGTCCACAAGGGACATGGGCTCACTATCGATTTATGAAAGCCAAACTATCGACCAAAATGGAGAGAGGAACTAAACTGACGGGAGTAAACGAGGAAAATTGTCGCCTTATTTTTGATTTTAAATTTAATTTAAGTAAATATATATATAGTTTAGAAAGTAGCATTTGATTTTGAAAATAATTTTAAAAGTTTAAAATTTTAAGATATGAAATCAAATTAATCTCACATCCGAATAGTTTATATAAACGAGCACCGCATCACTCGGAAGGGAATCCCGATTAGCTTCTAGTGACATACTTCAAACAATAGAAGAAGGTCTTTTTCAATCCACTCCTTCTTTGGCATAGGAGCTCTTGACAATCTTCAAGTTGAACTCTACAATAGGCTCGCGTATTTTCTCATTTCGGGTTTCATCATTTTGACGAGACGAATTCACGAGTGGTTTCGACAACTTTGTTCGAATCCTTTGTCCCAGGCTCCAGTGAAGCTTGCCCGGGTCGGCGGTTCCTCACTTATTGACAAACTCCACTCTAGAGGAGAAAAGAAAGACCTGACTTAGGTGAAGACATTGTCTCCTGTCATTTGAAAAATTTAAGAGTGATGACGTCCCTTGCTGCGGTTTCAACGAAAGTACACAGAGTTAACTTGCTTTGCGGGCATCCTTTAAGCATGTGAATTTTTGTGTTTCTTTTTTTATTATTATTGTATATTTCTTTGTGTCTTGAGAAGTTGCTTTTGGTTTCAAAATTTTACAATAATTTTATTTTGTTATGGTTTATTCAAAGGTTATTAGAGTGAAATTTGAGTTTGACTGTTAGTAGCAAGTTAAAACCAACGAGGAATGAAGAATCGGACCGGTCAAGATTTAGAGGAGGTTGAATTTCACATTGAAATCACATCAATAGATCACTCCTACAACACCTGTGGGGCTCCACCTCGCCTCTTTGGGGAGGTGGGGAGGATCTGGAATCTCTGCTCGGGGATGTTTAGCAGTGGCTCCAAAATCTAAAGAGTTGATTATGCATTCGAAAGAAATGAATGTGGTATGCCAACGGAAAGAATAGTTTGGTCATAGAGGACATGGACTCATCACAGTTATGAAAACGAATATAATAAAAATGGAGAGAGAAACTAATCCCACCGTGATCGCCGAGAAATTGTCGGCGTATTTTTTTTTTAGATTTTAAATTTAATTTAAATAAATATATATAATTTAGAAAGTAGCATTTGATTTGAAAATAATTTTTAAGTTTAAAATTTTAAGATATGAAATCAAACTAATCTCACATCCTGAATAGTTTATAAACGAGCACCGCATCTGAAACCGTGTATTTATCTAAAAGAATAGACACGTTTGCTTGATGATGGGGCTCGATTAAATAAACATAGAAGATTTGTGACATCCGTTTGGTACGAACCAATTTTATAAAATTTGAAAAGTTTCACAGCAATATAAAGGCATTAAGTAGGGTTTATATTACACGAGTTCATAAAGTTCCTTATAAAGGCGAGCCACATAGTTAATTATGTCTTAAATGACGGGAATCGCCCAGAAAACTCTCGATAATGATCGGTGGTTTACTCTCGGGAACTTTGAAAGTTTAGGGTTTAATAGTGGATTTTGAAATTTAAAAAGGCATTAGCTCGAATTTGGAACAATTTATTTTGAGAGTCCAAAGGAAAGTAGGGGGATGCTCCAGCGGACACGTGAACAGTGACATTTCAAGCCCATCTTTATTGTTTGGCTTCCGATTTGAGAGTTTGTTGTGTTTCAATCCTGCAACGATTTTAATTAATTAGAGCTTATATTCGTATGACATAATCATACAAATAGCCTCGAAAGATGTGAGGGTTTATGTCGTACCGAGATATCGGGTATTAGGCAAGTTGGGGGGCAATTTGCATGTCTGTATTATGCAGATGCGAAAAGTTGAGTTTATGTTGCACTAAGCAAACTACCTCAAAGAATCACATGGCTTTGTTTAATTTTAAGAAAGGTTTTGCTCGAAGTAGTCACAAGTTTTGCGATGAAGATGGTAAATGCACCTTTGTGCTCCGGCTCTTTTTTGTTCTGAGAGGGTTTGGTTTAGAAGGTGGAAATCAAGAGATGAGAGAATGTTTGGTTTAGAGAAGTTGAAAATTGAGATGGCTTAATGTTTTAATTAAAACAAATCTTAAAGTTGATAGGGGCCGATTAAAGATCCATGGTTCCATCATGTGAGGTACCGCTATTTTCATCGGATTCACTTGGTGCGAATGGTGCCCCTGAAAGCTCGATTGAATGAGTTCCACACTTTAAAATGGTGGGAAATCTCGTTAGCAACACGTGGGTTACGTCATCCGAGAATTCCCCGATTGACCCACTTTTAATAAGTTTGCGATTTATGTTTATAGCAATGACATGAAAACTTGATCTCATTTAAATATAGATATATGATTTAATGTATAATGTGGATTCTGCGCAGTATACGTATCGTGTCAAAATGTCTGAGGGCTCACAGTGAGTCTGGTTATCGATGCACGAGTTTTTACTTGATTTGTTATCGGCTAAATTTAAAAGGAATTACTTACTAATATAGTAAACGAAAATTAAAAGTAAGCATAGCGAACTAAAGTAAACTAATGCTTGAAATAAGTTGATTTAAATAATTCGGGAAAAAGTATGTCTCCTTGTTTTAGAAAATTAAGTGAATGATGAATTTAAATAGAATTCTTAAATTGTGTTGTGACAAATAGGACGTTCTATTCTTTACCCTTTAGTCCCGGTGCAAGGCATTGACTAATCACATGTTTGATTACTTAATGCGGTAGGCGGGAGGATGTAGCTGAGCCGGAGCTCACGTTACACTCACGCATTGCGTAAACTGACTCTCGAAACGATAGAGATTTGAATTGAATATTTTTAGTCTGTCACACTAAAATGTCCGATTCTACGTCAGGTAATTAATATTTCACATACGGCTTGCACATAGCCAAGGCTTTTGACTTCACAGATATTGGATGTAATTTTCTTTTTTATAGTTGATAATTCGACGTATTTTATGACTCGATTGGTAAGGATTGAAAGTAAATTAAGTTTTAAGTAAAAAATTATCTGATTTATTTAATATATTAGGTACTTATTTAATTTAAATCGTCAACGTAATTTTCATAACGAAGGAAAAGTAGAAAACTCGAATGCGTAAGAATAAAGCAAGCATGAATTCATTTAAAGTTAACAATGATAAACGAATCATATCTTAATTTCCTCCCAAAGTAGACTCCATGAGAGGTTCCTTTGAATTTTAAATGCAATTACGTGAGCTTCGAAATAGCACTCGAATAGTAAAGAAAACTCACTAATGACTAACAACGGACTCAAAATAGACTCGGACTCTCTAAAATAGACACACACAGACACCGAATTCGGCCTCTGTTATAGATGTGAGTCGAGGGTGCTTAAACACCTCTTCGAAAAGTGTCGAGTTTAAAGTATTTGTATTTTGAGCGCTCTCGCCGTCGGTGGAAAACGACCTCGCCGTCGGCGGGGCTTCTAGAAGGTCTTGAGCCGCGCGATCTCGGCGGCGGGCTCGGGCTGCATTGTCGGCCAGTTATAATTCACCCGAAATTCTCCTCGCGATCTCGCCGTCGGCGGCACCCGTCTCGCGCGTCGGCGACTTAGTTGATTTGCGTAATTTATCACTTTTTGATCCAATTCGCTCCATTTCACATGCTTTTTGCTTCCATCAACATAATCTTCGTTAACGATAAAATAAAGAAAATACGCTTTTCTTTAAAGTACGATTTCATAAATAGATATGAATTTCTTAATGTATTTGCAGCAGTCAAATTTCGAAACTTAATTATTACTTGTCCTCGAAGTAATTTTATCTTAATAAAAATAATGATTTCTATAATAGAATTTTTCAACTCGGATAATATGAATTAAATTTAAATAACATTATAATAAAGTTAAATATAAATATTTACGAGTATTTAAATCTTTATAGATATAAGATTATTTAGTGCTCCAATCTAAGATTTCTAACATTTATTTTAGGAATAGTATATTTAAAATAGTAAATTTCTTATGATATTTAGATGATAAGAAGTTCGAAAACACTATTTAGTAAAATACTAATCCATAAATATAAGTTTAGAAATATATTAAGTTTTACCCTTTAGGTTTAGATCCATTAAAAACCCGATTTTTGATAAGGCATCTCCTCGAGCTTCTCACATCATATTTTTCTTTTCATTTCTTTTCTTTTCTTTTGGATTGATTTTCAATCCTTTTTTTCTTTCTCTTTTTAATGATGAGGATTCTTGTATACAATAGCACATAA